>OX632361.1:39258795-39709401 GCA_951751655.1 Ophion costatus
AATCGCTCTTATTGTTAGTTAACCGCTATACTAACCTCATTTCGACGACGCAATAAGATGTGGCTGGTATAAAAGTGTCATCAACTCGCGATACGCGATAACACTGCTATTCTGTTTGTCTGTGCCCATCACAGCCTCGTTGGTACGGATCATTAAGAATTCTTACATAGTTGTTATCATTTTGTTGTTGTTATCGTCACTACTGAGATTCTGCATAGGACGCTTAATTCTGTCGGGATATCCATGAGAGATCGTTCAGAAAGCGAACCACCAGCGGTCGTGTGAAATAAAATGTGATCGCCAACCTATGTGGTTAACCACCTAATTGATAACCACCTAAATCACTTACAATGAGAGCTCCACTCTTGCTATCGAAAAAGTAACAGTGTAACCAAATCGATACGTATGACCGTGAATAAGACAGATATTGAGAAAATCCTGGGGTGGGGGGGGGGCACAGACAGAATTTGGGGGGGGGGGCTGCCCCCCTGGCCCTTACCTAGTCATGCCAATGGGAACACGTAGAATTGTGTTGACGTGCATTGAGGGGTATTCTCATTTCAGACGCTAATAAAAAGCTAATTTTCATTCATTTTTTTGATTCGTTTATGTTTTAGATATTGATATACAAGTTGTAACACTTAATAAATACACTATTGAAATACGTACAACATTTTTTTCTACGTATTTATGTTACCCAGACAAACTTTACTACTGAAACGAAACTACTGAACCGATCCTTATGAAATTTTAACCACATATTCTTCACAACTATAGCTATAGCGAATATCAAGGATTTGTTAAAATGTTGATATTTACTTCTTTTTTTGCCAAAAACGATTTTCAAAAACGCGTTTTTTCATTTTTTTCGAAAAATGTCCGCTATGTTGTTATTTCCTCATATATAAAAAATCGTATGATATGCGCTATAGCCATGAACATGCTGAATCTAAAACCGTTTGATTTTTTGTTTCGGATGATCCATCTCCGAGATTTCATGAACAGCGCAGACCTACAATTTTTTCCGGACATGTTTTTAATTAACATTTCCGTCTATAAATAGTGACTTACATAAATAAAAAAATATTTTTTTAATGTATTTCGAAAGTGTATTTATTAAGGGTAACAACTTTTATATTAATACTATAATATACTATAAACAATTATTTTTTTTTTTTACAAATTATGTCCATAAATAATAATAATGATAAATATTTATAAATTATAACAATAATAATATAATAACGAAAACAATATAATAAATATAATTTTTTTAATTTCCTAACGATATGACGTCAACGAGTGCACGTTACATTTTTTTTCCGTAATTGCACACATTTTCTGTCATCGCGACGCAGCAATATGTACGCCGATGTTGCATGCCCGGAGATTCGAAGAGGAAAAAAGAGATCGCGCCGACGGCACGCGAGTCGTCGAGCCGGAGCCGCGTGCTCATCAGGAGCTTAATTGGTCGGCGTCAATTAGCGAGCGTACTCGTTAGCGGTAAACGGCGGCTTGGATATCCTCGTGGCGCACGAGCGCGCTTCCCCTCGAGAATGCCGGGGGTTTGTTATCCCTGTTTTATCGCATGCCCTGGCAATGCCTCTCTAGTCTCCAAACCAGTCGGCATCTTCGCGAATCCGTTCACGGTCCATTCGGAAAAGAAAAGATGAAGTTTGCATTATTTTTTTAATTATTAAAATAAATAAAAAATATATATACCTGGGGCGACATTGGGGATGAGGTTCCGAAAATCCCCAACCTCCGATCGAGCTGAGATTTTGCACGAACCTTCCTTTAAATATTTTGAGACAACCCCTAAAGAGATTTTCCGCGACTCGCAATAGTTTTCGAGATATTCAATTTTAAAGTTTTTTTTCAACATGCCTATTCATGCTTATACAGGATGTCCCAGAACTGATCGTAGTCCCTGAAATAGGGGGTTGGAGGGGACATTCTGAGTCGATTGATATAAGTATGTAAGGGTCTCAGATCAACCCCCGAATTATTATTAATTTTTAAAGGCGGGCCAATCAGATGCGCCCGTAGTGGCGCCGGTGGGTCCAGTGCTCCCGCCAGCCACTGACGTACGCTGGCTCATCGGACGCACCTGATTGGCCCGGCTTTAAAAATTAATAATAATTCAGGGGTTGATCTGAGGCCCATACATGCTTATATCAATCAACTCAGAATTTCACCCCCAACCCCCCATTTCAGGTGCTACCGTCAGTTCTTGGACACCCGGTATATGTTATCGCGCTCTCCGTTTTGTCTAAGCAAATATACCCGAACAAACTTAAACCCACTCAAACCGAAAAACTATGGCGCGTCGCTAAAATTCCCTTTAGGAGTTGTCTTAAAATATTAAGCCGGAGGTCTGTGCAATATTTTAGCTCGCTCGGGGGTTTGGGGGTTTTCGGTACCTTACCCAACATTGTAAATTCAATCGATGAATGAATGAATGAATGTATGCGTAACCCTCAACGTCAGGGTTTGCAGACCAAATGTTTGCGCCAATATTTTTCTATTCCGACAGTCGAACGATTTGTAATTTTTGTTTGTCATTGTTCCATTCTCATATTCGAAGGTTTTGCTCGCAAAATTGATAAACTATTCGATGATAACATCCGAATAGTAATTATCATCGAATATTCGGATATACCTCGTATATTTTGTACATATAATGGCCCTTGCAGGAGTGGCTGTAAAATAAGATTTGTTCATTTCCGAAATGGACTCAACACGATACGTCATATCATTTTATATTTGATAATCAAAAGATAATAATAATAGTCACATTGAAATGATATTTTAAAAAATTAAGAAAGATATAATTATAATAATAATTACTATTATTTCACAATCGTAATATCAATTAAGAAAAAATAGAATAATGTATATTGTTATTATTGTATTGAAATAATAATATTTAAAGAGTATAATAATAATGATAATAATAACAAGTGTTAAAAACTATTCGAAATTATGGTGAGCTCACTTTGAAAACGAGTAAGTGTTATTTAAATACCTCTATTGCACATAGACATTGATAATGCAAACCCTAGAGTAGCCAGGCATTTTGTTGCAAGATTAATGCAGTTCCAATTCTCATTGAATTTCATTATTACGAATTATGAACCCGCCTAACTCACCTAATAATCTGCCGCGCATTCAATCGCCTTTTATCATCTACTCGATGATTAAAATAGGGATTATTGGTTAATCAATACTCGGACTGTCCTAGTGACCATAAATTCAGTCGTTGATTACTTTTTATCACGAGAAAATGCTACGAAATAAAGTAAACGAATCCGAAGAATTGAAAAGAATAAAAACAAAAGTAAACACACATGCACGTGTCATCGAACTTTTCGCCAAAACGTCACTTTGATTAGGGCAATTGGCCAAATCGAAAAATTTCATAACTTTCGATGAGGTACATGTATCATACATATTGTCCAATACATCGATTTGATTCTACGTCTTTGCTCGCGATTTTCTTCAACATACGATATTTATATTGATATTAATACGCATTATTTGCATTCAAAATGAGCTAGCGTTTCTTTCTTTGGGCTTCCCTCAAAGGAAAAGTGTATGCCAATGATCCACAGACCATTCCGAAGCTCAATGAAGCAATTGGACGCACTATTAAGGGGTCTTCACACTTTAGACGCTAAAAAAAGCTAATTTCATGATTTTTTTTATAGGCAACTTTCGAAATACATTTAAAAAAGTTTTTAACGTATTTATGTAACCCAAACAAACTTTAAACGCGTTTTTCTCGAAAAGATGTTTTTCGACGGCTTGAGGATAAAATCTTCGAAATTACTGTACCGATCTTCGTGAAATTTTGACCACATATTCTTTACAACTATAACTATAGCGCATATCAAGGATTTTTTAAATCTTGATATTTACTATTTTTTTTGCAAAAAACGGTGAAAAAAACGTTTTTTTGTTTTCTTTTCGGAAAATGTCCGCCATTTTGTTATTTTTGCATATATCAAAAGTCGTATGATATGCGCTATAGCCATTAAGGCCTTAGGCGGAGCACCTAAAAAAAGATAAGATAAGAACTTAGGCGGAGTACCTAAAAAAAAATAAGATAAGAACATATTAGTAGTCGGCCATTTTGTACATCGAAAAACAATATATATTTTCTAACACCTTGATATTCATACTAAATAGATGCGTAATTCATTTTATGAGCGAATAAATTTTTCGTACGAAAAAAAGTTGTTCAATTCGCACATGACTTTATACCCGTTACTGTGTCCATACTGAATCTAACACCGTTTGATTTTTCGTTTTGGATGATCCATCTCCGAGATTTCATCAACAGCGCAGACTTAGAATTTTTTCACATTTTCGTCTATAAATAGAAACTTAAATAAAGTAAAACAATTTTTTCGCTTGTATTTCCAAAGTGTAACAACTTTTGGATCAATATCTATAATATACACCTATGAAAAAAATTCATAAAAATATCCTTTTTTTACCGTCTAAAGTGAGAAGACCCCTTGATGAAATTACTCCGGAATTATACCAAAAGTTCATTGAAAATTTCGTCAAAAGAGTGAACGTTTGAAAAGTGAATGTTTGTTTGGGGGAATAAAAATATTCGTACTTTTCAAATAAATAATAACTTTTGTCAATAAATTAAAAAATCAGGTCATTTCGAGACACCCTATATTACGCCTTTCTCGACGGATTTTTTTTCCGTTCGTGCCCGGAATGTCCCGTATGTGCAGCATGGAACAAATTCGTGTTCGTGACGTTCGTGGTTGCGTGTCCGTGGAGCAGACGGGTGCGGACGTTTTCGTTCGAGGGGATATTAATATCAAGATATTTCTCGGCCGTTTTCCCGAGTGCGAATGCCCCGAGAGCGTCGAAAGCGCTCGTGTAGATTTCGCGAGAAAGGAAGTCTCGCATGCTGGATACATTTTCACGGATTGCTCGTCCCGTTGAAGCGTGCACAGCGAATTTCTCCTAAATTGCGAGCTGTTCCGTAATTACTTTTCGAAGCCACGAGCGATAACTCTTCACGGATTTTCCTTCGTTTTTTTTTTTCGACGTTTAAGCAGACGTGCGGAATTGTAGCGTTGAAAAAAAAATCGTCGCCTTCGCGAGAAGCAGGGGAAAACTATTTCCGATTGCAATGAAGAGGAGGAAACCGAACAAAAATTGACACTTTTTTTTTTCAAAGCACCCTTATGTAAATATTAGCGCTGCTAATAGATGGCGTTGGGTAGACTATTTTCTGGAATTGAAAGACCCATGAAGGTTTACTATTGTAATGAGATATAATCAGTTTCGGGACATTAGTTGCATGAATAGAAAATACAAAAATCCACATGCAGGTCGACGTGTGCAAGACGTCATACTTCAGTCTAAGATGACATATGTCTGTCATCTCGTACAGGTCGACTGAATTATGCTCACAAAACATTAATTTCAGATACATTAATTAGATACATTAATTTACATTGATTGATTTAAATAATTAATTAATTAAATCACTTTAAACAAATTAATTATTTAAATTTTCAATTCAATTATTTAAAATTAATTAATTAATTCATTCATTTCTACATTAATACATTAATTTCAGATACAATCATTTCTGGGTTCAAGGTTAGTTTAATAATTAGATACATTAGATCAGAGAACATTAATTTACATTAATTAATTAATGTCTACATTAATTAATTCAATTAATTAATTAATTAAGTTAATTAATGAATTAAATTATTAACAAATTATTTTAAATTTTAGTTAAATTATTTTAAATGAATTAATTAATTTCCATCCAAATAGATTCCACTATACGTATAGCATGAATCTTCGTGTATGTTTGGGTTTGGGCCAAACAAACTCAAACAAACCCAAACAAATCCAAACAAACCCAAACAATGTTTTTCGTGTGCAAAAGTGATTCACTCATAAAATTAATTACACATCTATTTAGTATGAATATCAAGCTGTTAGAAATTTTTTTTTTTTATGTACAAAATGGCCGACTACTAATATTTTCTTTTATCTTTTTTTTAGACGCTCCGCGGCGTGACATTTAGCATCCACGATTTTTTACCTAGAACAAAAAACAAAAATTCTCTTCAATCTATATTAGAATAGCATGAGAAGTGCGTGCGGAATTTAAAAAATATTGTTTTATTCAAAAGTTTTTTAGTGAAAAATTTCGTTATGACTGCTCATAAACTGTTCATAAAATGAAAAGTTTTCGATTGATCAGAAATTCCGTACGTACTCCTCTGCGAAATGCAATTAGGACCATAGCTTTCGAATTTGAAGTTAATCGAGTGAAAAAAAATTGTTAAATTCGCCCATGATTTTATAAATAAATAAAACAAACAAAACAAATTTTTTTAAATACATTTCGAAAGTGTATTTATTAAGCGCAACAACTTTTATATCAATATCTATAATATAAACCTATCAAAAAAAATCATGAAAATAGTATTTTTTAGTGTCTAAAGTGAGAAGACCCCTTAACGGTTGATCAACGGCTGTACAGCAATCCAAACGAGAAGCTCGACGCGCCTCACGCAAACGAGAGGGCGAATCGCTCGCGTAATTCAAAGTCTGGCTATTCGTCGTGTCGCGAAGGATCGAAGGGGCTGCGCCCTTAACCCGACCGTGTCTTGTAACCGAGAATTCGCGAGATTGAGAGACGACACGGGAAACCCCACGATGTACGCGAGCGGCCTCGAATTATCGCAGGGGCTGTGTGCCTCGTCTGAGAATTCGCCTACAATCATGGAATTCCCATGGGATGCGAACGACCATGTCGATACGGATTCTCACCATTTCTACCGCGGTTTTCGTTGCGGTGACAATGACTTTTTTTTCATAGGAACGTCTTTGCGACGACACCGAAAACGCTCGGACAAGTTTCAAGGCTGATGTGACCTTTAATTGGATCACGGCGATTCTTTTACTGAACCTGTCGATGGTCCTGTTACGTTGGCTGGTTAGGGTGCTTCGAGTGCTGGAGGACCATTGGTTGATCGACCAATTTTGATTAGCCATTTATAATTATTCAATTTTCATTAGCCAATTTTAATCAACCAATTTTGATTAGCCAATTCCAATCAACCATCGATTGGCCAATTCCAATTAGGCAATTTTGATTAGCCAACTCCAAGAAGCCCATTTTGATTTTCCAGTTCTACTCAACCAAATTTGAATAGCCATTTCCAAGTAATACATTTTCATCAGTCAATCCTGTTTAAACAATTCTAAGTAAGTAGTCATCGTTACCTAATTCGACTTGAAATTTTTGTTAAATTTAACTTAAAGTTTAAGGTATATTTGACTCAAATTTTTATTTGAATTTAAGATTAATTCTTATTAGACAATTTTAATTGTCCTATTATAAAAACACTCAACTTTAATCTTCCACTTGATCTTATGTTTTTTTTAAAATTATTGTATTAACACATCGTCTGTAAACCTGCGTATTTTGTATCCAAGCCAAAACTACTTTCCTACCGAGTTGCTTCAATTATTTAACAAAAAATATATGAAAAATTAAATTCTTATACATTTATGATTGAAATATGAAATTGAATGTTTCGAAAAGTAGCATGAGAATTTTTTCGACATTTTTTAAATGTAGCAACTGGTTGGAAAAACAGCAGGACTTGAAATACCCAAGTTTACAAACGGAAGGTACCGGAAAGATGTTCACAGACGAAGTGTTAATCAAAATTTTATTTAATTTATTTGATGTTCAATTGACTCATTGAAGCAATTCGTATTAAGCAATTGTAATTGAATAATTCAAATTATCCTATTTGTCATGACGTGTTGTATTAAATTTTAATCGTGCAGGCTTTATTAATCAATTATAATTTATCAATTTTTATTAAACAATTACAATTAACGTATCGTAAGTGGCGATTTCCATTCATGAATCCTAATAATCTAATTCTCGTTAAGTGAGTGTAACTAAAAAATGTTCAGTTTTGATTAAACTCAATTCATCAATCAAATCTTATTACCCAATTCTAATTGACCAAAAATGATAAATCGGACGTAGGAAAACAAATGTTGTTCAGAAATTCTAGTTAAACAATTCTCATTCAGCAATTCCAATTGAAATTTCTTTCAGATAGTCCCTCTCAGTCAGATTTGAAATTGACAACATCCGGTGTCCTATTAAACAATCGTATTTCAGAAATTTCAATTACCTAACTGTCATTAACGAACTCCGATAAACCAATTGAAATCAACCAACGGTCATTGATTAGTCCTGGTTGATCAATGCTAACTATGCAATTCTCATAAATCCATTCCCATAGCTCAATTCAAGTTCACCGATCCTAAATCCTAATGAACCGACTCTAATTAACCAAGCCCCATTAAGCAATTCCAATTGGAATTCCCATGACGTAATTCTCCTTGGTAAGTTTTTCGATTGAAAATATCCAAATTGGATTCAGCAATTTCATTTACCTAATAATAAACTATTAAGCAATTACAATAAGATAATTCAATAATGCATCAAGCAATTTCAATTATGGATTTTTCAATTATAAGAAAGAATCCACCAACTTCGTCAAGCCAATATCCAATTCAATGTTACCATTAAGTGCAGACTCCATGAGCTACGAATTCATTTTTCCAATACTCGAAGTAGGAAACCCCAAAAAAATCGCGCGTCAAAGTACTCCAAGCGACGATGACGATGATCGGATTCCATAAGAATCCAGTTCACGAACTAGATTAGCATCAATGACACGATTCATCCCCAAAGCGTGGCAATTGATACCGATGTATGCAATGTACCGTTGGATTGCGGTTTTGGACTAGTAGAATCCGCCAGGTTGAGATCCAAAGACGCGAATACAATCGGAAGTCCCGGAGTGAGACATTGAGCGGATTTGCATGGATCTGTTCGTCCAGAGATCGCGAGTGCTCCAACAGCGTAAATCGCTGGTACATCCCATTGAAGAAGCTATATATAGGTGTACAGCCACCGCACAGGATATAACTCCGTTGATCCTCCATCCGTAGGACGACCGAGGCTTATCTCCTGGTCGAGTGAGAAAAGCCCAGTGGCCTTCGTCTGAGAGGATTAAGGTCGTGGGGCTCGTGTATACGTCTGTAATTTTGAGGTGGCAAAGCCCAAAAATAAGTACTGGTTTTTGGATCTTTTTGTAAAGCCTGATCGAGCATTTTCCAATAGTCGAAGATCTGGATTAATGAGGGTTGCCGTTGCCTGTCACATGAAGGAAATCAGCATTCTATCAGGTCTGCCGTGATTCTCCTTTGAGGCTGCTAGTTGAATGTTGGAATGATTGGATACAGTAATTTAGTTTTCCTTCAGTACTGCTCGTTTTGGTGTTAACTCGGGTCATTTTTGGAAATACTTTGGGAGAAAATAAGGGGGTTGGGACCGACAGAACTGAACGAGACTTCATTTCGAACCAAGTGTAAAAAGATACAGGCTTGATTATCCTTCGACCAACTTGTCTTGGTCTGGACGTAGGTAATTTTTGGTAGTAGTCATCGTCAAACCCAAAGGTCATTTTCCAACTGTTCTAAATAGTCTAGCCAAACTTCCAATGAAATTGCAAAAAAAGAAACGTTCTTTGGTTCTTGTACGAGAAGCAAAGCTTCCCATAGGAGGAAATGGTGTTCATCTAACTACAAACTCTGCTGCTCGCCATCACTGTAGGAAAGCGGTGGTCATCTAACTCTGAAATCTGTTCCTCATTATTATGGGTCGTCAGTGATCGTCTATCAATCCTGTTGCTCACCATTATCCTAGGTAATCAGTAATCATCTAGGTATCAGTTAACATCTACCTACAAGTAATTATCTAACTATCAATCCTGTTGCTCATGATCGTCATAGATAATCAGTAATCATCTAGGTATCAGAAAACATCTGGCTATAAGTAGCTATCATTATCACCGTCGCAGATATTGAGCAGCCATTAAAGTATTAAATCTGCTTTACATAACTATCATCGGCAATAGGTAATCATCCGAGAGTAAGCATACAGCTATAAGAAGTCACCTATCAGTAATGACCTAACTATAAGTGATGATCTACCTACTAACTTTGCTCCTCACCATCATCATACGTATTCAGTAATCACCCAACAATGAAATCTGATCCTTATCAGCATCATAGGCAACCAGTAATAATCTAGGAGCAAGCATCTATTAGAAATCATCTATCAGCAATAATCAACAGATCAGTAATGATCCAACGATCAAATCTGCTCCTCATCATCATCATAGGCAATCAGGAATGATCTAGGAGTAATCGTCTATTAGCAATCATCTATCAGCAAACATCAAGAGATCACTTATCATCTACCTATCATCCCTTCTCCTCAAGATCGTAAATAAATCCACAAGCTAACATTTTCCATTTATCAACGTCCCGTTTCCCGGAACAGTTCGTATCCAGAGCCACGTCTGTTCTTTTCTCCCAGCTCAATAAGCAAATGTGACCAGGATCATTTACTTGAGGAGCCAGCTTACAAGGCTATATGGGCATGATATTAGACCGGAATTTGAGATTAGTACAGAATCCAGGAGACTTGAGTGCATTGGAACTGGTGGCGATCCATTTGGCAAATAAACTCCGACGAACCGCAAGCAATTCGTACGGAGGTAGAAGATGGACCATTGAAATCCACGAGAGGCGCGTGGCCTGGCTAACTTCTAACCACGAGCGAGTACGTGTGTATGCGGGAGGACCAGATCGCCCGTCGTTTTGGTGGTTCAGACCTGCGAGTTTGGCACGAAAGTTTCGGATTCCCGCGACCACAGGAGAGCCTGTACATTTATCTAGGATTCGGCGTCAGCCCTTGATACTAACCCGACCGATCAGACCCTCGTGCAGGTCCGTTTTACATTCTCCGGATTCTGCGGAGCTCGTTTCACGTTCCATGGGTTGCCAATTTGTTAGTGGTTTCGGCGACCTTGCGTATTGAGCTGCGTTCGCCTGGGCCACTACTCGGATGGGTGACCGTTAGGTCACGCACTGGCTTGCAATCATCGGACGGTATGGCAATTTTACTGAGTTATCGGTACTGAACGCAACTGAAACTCGGTGAAATGATGGCGACCGTATCGGCACAGGTTTTGCCCAGGTTCCCTGTGCCCTCGTGCAAATGTGAAACAGTAGTGCATCCGAAGAAAATGACTTTGGAGAACACTACTGTGGACTGTGGGCAACCCAAACATACCTAAGATGATAACAGCTGCCTGTATTGGCCTAGGTTTCCCCCAGTTTCCCTGTGCCGCCATGCAAATCCGAAATAGTATTGCGTTAAAAGGAAACAACCGTGGACCGTGGAAAACGGACACAATCTTAATCAAATAACAGCTGGCCCTATTCGCACAGTTTTTTCTCCAGTTTCCCTTTGCCCTCGTGCAAATGCCAAACGGCAAGGCATCGGGAAACAGTGGCTGTGGATACGTTTCTGTAGACTAATGCAAGGAGAATAGAGATAGGTTCCTGTATCGGCACGGGTTTTCCCGAGTTTCCCTGTGCCCTCGTGAAAATGCCAAACCACAGTGCTTTTGGAATAAGTGGCTATGGGGCATACTCCGGAGGGGTCTCTAAACAATCGGAAATACTGTAGTGACGAATGTGACCTAAAAAGGAAACAAATCATCGCAAGAAACGAAAATTCACTCATAAATGATTAAAAGCTTGCTTGGGCAGTTTGATCTGACACGATGACCGAACATTACCGGCAGACAAACGTTAATAGCGATATTTTGAATTGTTTATTTGATATTTAGACAACGCACAGCATAAACCAGTCAAGATAGAAATATGAAGGTGCACTACGAAAGAATTTTTCGAAAATCAACTCCTAAAGAGGTGAAATAGGGTGTAAATGTTTGTATCGAAAATTGTATTCCTTGCGCGTATCATCGCGGGCAAAGCCGCGGGCAGCAGCTAGTTGAGAAAATTCTGGTGATCTTTCTTCGTTTCAATCTCCATCTTTCAGGTCTCAGCTCGTCAAATACAGCTCATTAAAGAGCTTTCGTTGACTCGCTGGAAAGTGAAACTTTGCCGTCGCGGTGTTCGGGACGATGACACGGGGTATCAAAAGATTAGCATCTGAACGAAAAGTTAGTGCCACGTAAGATATATTGTATAATACACCTCGTTCTATTGTTAGAGGGGTTCCATGGGCTCGCCCCATTCAATGTTCTAAATATATGCAAGTACGAGCTTCATTGGGAGTTTTCAGGCGAATACGTTTCCACGAACAAACGAATAATTAATGCTTGTAAATATTGTTTTGATAGGAAAAGCCTAGTGACGAGTTTCGTTCGGTAACACATTCTATTACGTTAATGGATCATGTAAATTTTATTTATAAAATATTTTTGTCGAATTCATTTATAAATGCGCTTATAAAAATGAATTATAAGATTCAATTATGATACTCGAGTACAAAATGCATTTATAAAATTTGAGTATAAAGTTCAATTACGAAATTCATTTATAAAATTAAAAAATAAAGTTTACTTATAAATTATGAGATTTGTTTATGAAGTTCAATTATGACATTTTTTTAGAACATACCATGACAAAAGTGTTACATTAATTTTTTTTCCAAAATGCTTTGTGACATCAAATTCCAAAATTCATTCATAAAATGATCATATAAAAAAACGCATTTATTAAATTTGAATACGAAGTTCAATTATGAAATTCATTTATAATATTTAAGTATAAACTTCAATTACGAAATTCATTTATAACATTAAAAAATCAAGATTACTTATAAATTATGAGATTTGTTTATGAAGTTCAATTATGACATTTTTTTAGAAAATACCATGACTAAAATTTGACATTAATTTATTTTGAAAAATTCTCGGTGACATCAAATTCCAAAATTCATTCATAAAATGGTCATATAAAAAAAAAGTTTCATCTTTTAAAAAACTGTCATTTTTTATCGCACACTCTACAGAAAATAAAAACACATCGAAAAATCATGTAAAAAAACATGTACATTCCAGGTCAAGGCCCTTCGTCGATTTCGACATTATTTCCCAAAGAATAATCGTGAATACGATCGTAGAATATGAGAATTTCATTGAAAAATTGCTGTACACCAATCATTAAATTCCTAATTAACTTTTAAATTTCAGAATATTCAGCCTCGAGGTTCTGTTTTTATTCGAACTGAATTCTTCCTTGACTCCAGGAAAATGATTTTCTCCGCAACGAAGCTGGCTGTTTCCAACTACATAGGCGTATGCTTATTGTTAGGCGTATGCACGGAGAAATCTGGGCTCGTACGCCCCCGGTGGAAAACCGCTAGCGAGAATTTAAATGCAAATTTTGCAATGCAAATATGTGCAGATGATTCACGTACACGGTATACCGGAATGAGAGGGAAAGAGAGAGAGAGAGAGAGGGAGAGAGAGAGAGAGAGAGAGAGAGAGAGAGAGAGAGAGGGGGGGGGGGGAGGGAGAAAGGGCTCAGGGAATGTAGGGAGCAAAACGCATGAAGGTCTGATCTAAAAGTGGTCGGATCTCTCTCTCTCTCTCTCTCTCTCTCTCTCTCTCGATCTCTCTTCATTCGCTGCTATAACTGCTAATCTCGTCGCATTGCAACTCTGTAATTCGACTTTTGGGACCTTCACTCTTCCCTTTCTTTGGGTTAACATTATCTTTTTCTCTTTATCTCCCTCTGCCGTCCCCTTTTTCTACCGCAGTCTTCTTACTCCCTTTTTTTTTTTTCGTTCCAATTATCTCCCTCTCTCTCTCTCTCTCTGTTCTCCTTCTTTTATTCTCGTTCAAATTTATTATTTTTCCTCCCCTCTTCCTTTTTTCTTTCTTGTGCACTTCTTCCTTCTTCTACTCTTCCTCTTTTGCTCTTTTTTTTTGCTTTGCTTTTTCTGTTGCCTCTTGTTTCTTGCCTCTCTCACTTTTTTATCCCCCCTCTCTCTCTCTCTCTCTCTCTCTTTCTCTCTTTTCTTCCTTTCTTCTCTGATTCTCTTCCCCATTTTTCGTGGCTTCCTTTCCCTCCACCAATTTCGCCTTCGTCCTCCCCTCCTCTTCCCGATATTTTTTCTATCATTTCCCCGCTGATGCTCAAGAAATTGCCGGTCTCCCTCGTGCGAATGAATTCGCAGGACCGCATTTTTCCAGGGAGCTAGTATAGCTCCTCTCTCCTGCCAGTTTTTCCTCTCCGCCGCTCGGCCCATTACGCGCCGGGTATTTCTTGACCGCACCGATTACATTCGACCCCGATACGACGATTGCATGAACGAGAAGACAATCGTTACCAAAAATTTGACACTATTGTTCATTTATTCAATTAACCATTGAACAAATTAGCTCCTGAATTGGAATGGTCCAATTTATTGAAACAAATTCATATTTATTTTATTTTATTCAATTAGTTTAAGGCCTTAGGCCACAGTAACGGCTATAAAATCGTCTGCGAATTTAACCATTTTTTATTTAGTATGAATATCAAGCTGTTAGAAAATATTTTTTTTTTCGATGCACAAAATGGCCGCGTACTGATGTTTTCTTTTGTTATCTTTTTTTAGGCGCTCCGCGGAGTGACATTTAGCATCCACAAATTTTAACCTGGAAAAAAAAAGAAAAATTCTCGTCAATCTACATTAGAACACCTGGAGAAGTACGTAAGAAATATTAAAAATATTGTTTTATTCAAAAGTTGTAGGTATTTGAACTTAAGAAATTAATTTTGAGCGAAAAATTTCGTTATTACTGCTCATAAACTGCTCATAAAATAAAAAGTTTTCGATTAATCAGAAATTCCGTACGTACTTCTCTGCAAAATGCAATTAGGAACATAACTTTTAAATTTGAAGTAAATCGAGTGAAAATTGTTGAAGTTATTTGTCACGCCAGTTGGAAAAAAGCTGTTTCGAAAAGTTTCGAGTAGTAGGCCATTTTGTATATTGAAAAATATATACATATATTTTTCCTAACAGCTTGATATTCATACTAAATAGATGTGTAATTAATTTTATGAGTGAATCACTTTTTCATACGAAAAAAAAATTGTTAAATTCGCACATGATTTTATACCCGTTACTGTGGCCTAAGGTCTTATAAACTACAATATTAACTATATATGCAGGGTATCCTATCATGATGATCGTGCAATCGCCGATAGGTCAGATCATGTACTATATGCTGGAATTTCAATTTAGTAAAAGTCCCACGGTTTTCGAGATTTTGGGGGCAATGTTATTTTTTGGAAAAAATCATCTGCTTTCGGTTGTTCGCATGAAATTTCTAGAATTTATATGAATCGACAATAACTAACAAATTTTTTGAAGTAATTGGCACGCTATGCGTAGTACATTTTTTTCACAACGCAGGCTATCAAAGTCAGATGTTCGAATTGGTTTGTATGCAAATTCGGCATGAGATCTTCTTTCATAAAATTTCCGTAACATTTAAGGTTAAAAAAAGGCTTTTCGGCTTCGGGGACGTTAAAAAAAATCTTTTTCGGTCCCAAATTCAAAATGGCGACGTTGAAATTGCCGAAATGTTTAAAAAAAATGGAAACATGACTTTTTTCATCCAAAAAATAGTCAGGCCAAAACTAACAACTTTTGCAGAAAAAGTTTTTTCATAACCTTCAAAGTTTTAGGCTAAAGCATAATTGTTTACTATTTTAGCGCTATCCAGAATGTATAACGAGGAAGTACAGTCTTCAGCATCCCTAGTGTAAGTGTGTGTGTGTGTGTGTGAATTTGTTTCGATTTGTTCGTTAACCCAAACAAGGATCAGGTCTCTGCCACTCGTCACTTCCGGTATCAACCACACCCAAGTGTAGGTGTGCGTGTGAATTTGTTTGGGTTTGTTTGATAACGGACGGATGAATCTTGTTTGCGTTTGTTTGGGTTGCCGAACAAACCCAAAAAAAACTACACTCACACACACACGCACACTTACACTGAGGTTGTTGAAGACTTTACCTCCTCGCTCTAACCTAAAAATTATGGACGTTATAAAAAATAAAATTCCTATAAAACTCGGTAGTTCTGGCCTGGCCATTTTTTTTGGTGCACAATGTAGTCATGCTCCCATTTTAAAATACATGTCAGCCGTCTTAAGGACGTCATTTTTAATTTTGAACCAAAAAAGTTTTTTTTAACGTCCCCTCTGAACCCTAAAAGTTTTATTATTCTCAATACTTCATCAGAGCAGTATTTTTCGAGAGGAAGTAGGTGTAAGATTTAAATGAGACACCTGATATATATAGACATTTACATTATGTTGAACAAATGAACAATAAAAATAAAGAAAAACTATGATAATAATACCAGAGAACTAAGCAAAAATAAGGATTTCCATTGATCTTCATCATCCCTGTGTCCCAATCACGAAACTCACAAAAACTATAATATCAAAATAATACAAATCTCGAAAAACTTACGTGAAAAAAATTTCATAAAATGAAATTATCTAAAATACAAATTCAGTGTTTGTGGAAAGGGGAGAAGGAGTCACGATATACGGGCTGCAAATGCACGTTATGCGAACTTATCCTGGTATATACGCTCGTTTTATAAACACTCTTGAATTCTCTGCTCACTCCGCACGGAAAAGGCTCCGATCTCTGCACGGGCTAAGGAATGCATATACGTGGCTCGCATGGGGTTGTAAACGTGGAATATTAACTGCGCGGTGCTCGCGTGGAATCCTCACTGTCTCGCTCTCTCTCTCTCTCTCCATCTTTCTGTACACACATATATATATATATATATATATATATATATATGTGTGCTTTGCTCAAAAGGGCGCTTTCGTGAAATGTTCTCGATCGTGCGGACTGCAAAGTAGGTGCGTGATCTCGACACACCTTTCAGGGGGCACCTGGAGCGAAACGTTTTAAAAGCATGTGTATATAAACATACAACGGGCATTCCAAGTTGAGTCGTCAGTGCTGAAATTGCTCAATATCTGCTGTTCATTATATATATATATATATATATATATATATATATATATATATATATATATATATATATATATATATATGCGTACCTTTGTACAGACACACGTACATATATATCTCGAATGTATTTATATACTTTATCTTTATTGATAGCGATTTTTTCGACGCTGCATATTTCACAAAAAAAACGATTTTTAATTTTAATAATACTTCTTTCATATTATATTTCGTCAAAAATATCGTTTTTTCGTTTTATGTTTAAATAATTGCATGAAAAATGTTATACAGTGGTTAGGGTTTAGCAACCCATGTACACGCATATATAGATGTGTGTGTGTGAGCATTCAATCAAATAAATGCATTTTTCATTATGTCATTTTTAGTAGTCGCTGTTTTTTGGGCGTTTTAAATGTCACAAAAAATCGAAAAATATGAATATGAATATATATATATATACACTGTGTATATATGTATACACTGCCGGCCAAAAGTTTTCAGACACCTCACATAATTGCAAAACTTTCGATCACTGGATAGTTACTAAATAAAGTTAGAATAATATTATTCATTTCATTCATTATTTTACGAAGATACTATATAGCTCCATATGATGAATTATATTATTCAATTATAATTTTGCAATTATCCAAAGTGATCGAAAGTTTTGCAATTATTTTAAGTGTCCGAAAACTTTTGATCGGTAGTGTATATATAAATGTAAATATATATATACAGGATATACCATTTGAGTTGACCACCCCAAACATCTCTGTACTTTTAGTGACGGAAAAAATGAACGGGGGCAATTTGTTTGATTTCGAAGGGCTGATACAGTGGTGAAAAATTCATTTTCGTCAAGGTCACAGGTTTTGCGGTCTGAAGGTCATCAATGGTTTTTCGAATGGGAAGATGTTTTTTTCTAAATTGAGACGTTGTAGCTGATATTCAGACGAATTGAATGACCTATGATATCATAATCTTGAAATTATTTTTCACCAAAATATTTTGGGTTTGGTTACGTTTGTTTGGGTTTGTTTTCGCCACTCTGAAGGCAACGCAGATATTTGGGGTGGTCACGTATATATATATATATATACCATTTAATTCCATTAATAAAAAGGAAGCAATAATTCGAAATTTCATTTGTAATACACGTGTACCCGACAAATATTCAATTCTATTTATATCGTAGATTTTTTTCATACTGTTAAACATTTCACAAGTACGATTGCCTCCGCAATCATTTCCGGATCTCAACGGCACTTTGAAATTGTATTTTTTATTCTTTTTCCGTCGTTGAATCGATGTTTTCGCAAGGCACTTTATTAAGTAAATTAAAAAAATAGTCCCCACAATTCGAAACAAATGGCGACAAAAAGTACAAATATTGTATAATATATAATAATAATAATAATGATATATATATAAATATATAATAATAAATTATATAATATTTGTATATATTTATAATAATATATATAAATATATAATAATCATAATCATAATAATAATAATCGTTGGGATAGGCACCCTCGGATCGATTGGGCCTCAAAGGCCCATACACGTGGGTATAGGATAGGTACGTAGTACGGTTTCTCGCTTCGCTATCACAGCGAGGCACTCTTAAAAACGCCAGGGTCTTCATCTCTATACGAAGCACTCTACGACATAGGTATTGCATGGAATACTACCAGTGTAAAACAGAAATGCATATATATATATATATATGTATTTATGTATGGAAATGGATGTACATATGTGTGTGTATATAACACAGATTGAAAAGTTAGTCAGCGAAACTCGTAGTTCGAGTCAAAGCCTTATATTACCACCAATAAAAGTAAGTTTCTCTCGACTCTCGCTGAATGAATGGAAGAATAAAAAGAAAACACCCACAAAAGAGAATAAAAACTATCAAAGCGACGGCATCACGCCTTAAGAATGTTTTCTGCGAATTTGAATGACTATCTCGTATTTTGTTATCTCGCTGCTCGTTATTAAAACGATGCTGCAACGATAAAAATCAATTTCTTTCAATATCAACTTGTTTCTTTGTTTGCCGCTCTCATACGAGGTTTTTCGATAGGAAGGACTTGAAGATACGTGCGAAAAGAAAAAGCAGAGTAAAGTAAATGTCGGAACTTTGAGGAGACTATTTATCCTGCGAAATTGTGATTTTGTCGAAATTGATAAGCGTGGACGTTTTTGCGTCTTTCTCGCAATGCGACTTTTCTCGGGGTCGAAGATTTTACGTCCTATAAAAGTGAGATTGGGACCTCCATGTGTTAGCGTTTTTTTTTAAGGCTTCTATCGTTCACGCACATATTTAAATGAGTGTGTGTGTGGGTGAGAGAGAAAGAGCGCGTGGGTAGCAAAGCGTGCAGGGAAAGTGACGAGACGCGTTCACGATGTGTAGGGTGAAAGAGAGGGTCGAATTTTCATGCAGCGAGATCCGAGTGCAGCCGGGGAGAAACTCGATAGCCCATTAATAGACTACCAATTAATGATTTTGGTTAATTTTTTAGTTTTATCGTACGAAAGTTTGCCAAATTTCGAAAAACAGGTATATCGTTTATGCATTTCAATATGCAGCTTTGCTAGAATATGAAAAAAGTGCATCATGTACTCGTTACGCGAGGCTGAAAAGTTCTCGGCCCGAGGTACTAACGAATGAATTACATGACTCGTAATATTTTCGACAGAGAGCTTTTCAACTTCTGTTCATGTGTGCGTGTGTGCGTGGATGCATGTGTTTGTGCAAAAAAAATATTGCTCGGGAATAAAAATCACGGTAACCCAAAAACCATAGCCAAATAAATGTAAACGTACGTAACAGGAGAAAGGGGGGGCAAAAGGACAAACCATATTCGCACGAACCGCTTTGAAGGAAGTGATATTTCTCAATGCTAAAAATAAAAATGAGTGGCAAATTTATTTTAATTTAAGTGGCAAAAAATTTATTTTTAAATTGCCGTTTTGAAGAGTATGTGGCTTCCGGAAAGCCTTAAAACTAAAATTGCCGTTTTGTTCAGCAGTTCGTTTCTCTTTTGCCGAATAATTCTGATAGTTGCAAGTCGGTAGTTATAGGGATTGTGTAATTGCCGGCCTACAAAAAAAGCGGAGCGAAGGTCCGGAAGGTCTAGTGAATTTTATCGCAAGCCGGATCACGGCAGTGCGATTGGAAGCATCCAGAAGACTTTTATGGAATGTTTTAAGGTTGGTGAGTTAACGGAGTTGGGAAGAAAGGGAATTGGAAGAGAAAGAAGGTGGAAGAGAGGGAAAGGGAGAGACAAAGAGATCGACAGAGTCAGAGAGAAAATGAGAGAGAAAGCAAGAGAGGGAGAGCGACGATTTTTTTGCTTCCTTCGCCGCGGAAAAAGTGCTCTCTTTATCTCCTCGTCTTCCGCGCACTCTCGCAAACGACGCCGGGTTCGACGGTACGTATAAAAGTGGCGCGGAAAAAGCCACCCGCGCCTCGTGCGTCAGCCTCGCGTGTACCACGTATATGGAACGCATTAGACGAAGTATGTACCGGGCTCACACGCGAGCCACCCATCCAACTGATCTCGTTCCATCTAAAGTGGAACTCTCAACGCAGCCTGCATCCGAAATTCAATCGCGCCATTGATCGTTTCTATCGCTCAATACGACGCGAAGAACGCGCTGGAAAGTGTCATTGCACGACGAACAACGTACACGGTAATCCAAAATTCTCGAAGGTTTTTGCATTTTGGGTTGAAAGCGAAGTTTCAGGCCCTACAGTCGTCGCTTCCGCAGGACCTGAGACTCTAATTTTTTTTTTTGATTGACGATATTTTGGAAAACAATGGCTTTTAAGGAAATATGCACCAATCTCAATGTCTTCGATATGAATAAATGCATAAATATATACACACGAGGCGAGGCTGAAAAGTTCTCGGCCCGAAGCACCTCGGCCGAGAACTTTTCAGCCTTCCCTTGTATCGAGCCAAAGAAACATTATTTTGACGTACTCTGTCAAAGTTATCTTCGGGAATTATTATCAGATAAAGATAAAACAATGTTTTCCTCAATTATGCAATGTTGGACCAAGGGTGAGGAAAATATGGAAGCAGGGGGGGCATTCCGCTCCAAAAGACGGACGACCGGATATCACGTCATTACAAGGGTACAATGGCCACAGAACTCGAAAATCGTATAAAAACTAATGAGCTCGTTTGGGTTCGTCGGAAAAAAAATAAGCGATAACGTTATGACAAAACATTCGCCTTGATCACCACGGAATACGTCGTACCCAATGTGCTGTCCCGAAGAAATACCATTGCACGAGGGAGCTACTCTTGCAACCGCTTCTGAACGCCGTGCGGAAGGATTCGAGAGACCCTTCGTCTCTCGAATCGCGTCCGGAGTGAAAGAGAAAAGAGCTGGCGATGTCGCGTAAAAAACGAGAGAGGGAGATACGAGAACACGCGCCGCGGGTGTCTGATCTGCTGTCTATATATACGTGCTTTTTGCTCGTTAACAAACTCCCTTTTGACGTGCTCTCCGAGGATTCCTCAGGGAATTGATCCTTTCCCTCCGCTCACCGAACGTCGTTTTTTTTCCTTCGTCGTTTGAGCCCGTGCAGCTCGTCATCGCGAGGAATTCCGAAGGAATTTTATACGTCATTATCCCCTTTGCTTCTTTCGAAAACGCGATATCCGTATCGGCAGATACCAAGTTCCATCCTGGAACGTTCCAGTCTACTTATCTCCTTTTTGAATCTTTCAAAGAAACTCCGATCATTTTCGAAAAAGATGTTCCGAAAAAGAGGGTGGGGGGAAAAATGCCGAACGATCGATATGCAGATGGGCCAAAATGTCGAATTCGAAAATGCCGAATGTTCGAATATAGATGGGTCAATCTTATTAGAGTCTGTAAAGTCGAAAATAACAATTACGAATATGAACATCTCGGAAGTTGATAAATAGCGAAAAACAAAAATCAGATTTAATAAATTAGCGAAAAACACAATATCGATGGGCCTGTATGCATAACACCAAATAGCTCGAGATGACAATTCTCCGAATTAAAAAAATTGCGACGGTTCACAATGCAGAAAATCATTACAGCGAACGGCCAAAAAGTCGAGTGGTTAAAATCGCGAAGGGTCAAAATGTAGAACGGCCCGGATGGCGAATCGAGCAATACGTTACTTGCGCTTCAGAGTGATGCTGCGAGATGGCGCTGTCGGTCAGTCGGCTAAAATATCGTAAGGCAGTCATCCCACGTGACGGGCCCCACCACGTTCGTCATTTTGGCCGTTCGACCTTTTGGCGTTCGACATTTCGGGCCATCGACATTTTGCGTTTCGATTTATTGCTTTTCGCCATAGACGATATTACGCATATTAGGCACTCGCTATTTTCTGTTTCGGAAATATGGGTGTTCTACATTTTTGGATTCTGTATTTTTATGTTCCGAATTGCAGACGATCTGAATATTCGTTTTCGAATAAATTAGCTCTCTAATAAATAATGGTTCGATTTATAGTCATTCAATTTTTTTATCAGTCGACAGATAAAATTTCGAATAATTGAACCTTCGTTATTTTGAGAGTTCATAATTCTAACGTTTCGAAATCTTTGTCGTTCTACATTTGGTCATTCGACATTTTTACCCCCACCCGAAAAAGATTCCAAAACCTTTTTCTAAAGTTAAAGAATTTATTTTCTATATACTTTGTATTTTTGTAAACAACAAATTCGTTTACTTTATTCAGGAATATAGTTAATATTTACAATAATATTAATTATTTTATTTTTATATACGAGTCATCGTGTCTTGTTAAAATATACCTATTTCAATGGAGAACGTTGACTATCAAATCAAATGTAAAATCAACTAAATGCACTTTTTTTATTTTGAGTCAAGTTTGCAAGTCAAAGCATCGCGAAATTAAATCGCCGCAGTATGCGAGCTTGTGTCGTTCCCTTTCAACAAAATTGCCATTCTTATATATCGATCATTCTTTTCTCTACTCTCATTTATCGAATATGAAAGAAAACTTTAAAGCACAAGAGGCTACTTTTTGTCGGTTAATTATTAAACGAAAATGCTTTTGAGGAATCTCTACAAATAAATTGTGTCGTGACATTATCATTTGAAACATCGAATTATTTGTGAACAAAGTTCGTGCAGAATTTCTCAGATTTCTCAAATTATATAATTAGGTTACATATAACATTGTTCTTAAATGAACTTTCCAAACTGACCCGCAGTTTCATAAATCGTAGGAAAAAAAATCTTTTTTTTTACGTTTTTGCAGCATTTTTTTCTGAATTCTTATTCAATTAATTTACTCATGTGAATCGACGGAAAAACCAGTTTAAATAATTTCTCTCAAGTGGATTAAGTCGATAGGTTCAAAAAGGAATGTCAAGGAATAAAAAGGGATTTCGAATTGACAACCCTTTCTAAGCTCTTTATCCTCCTTCCTCACTTCTCTATCTATCTATCTATCTCTCTCTTCACCCATATCCATAAGCGATTAGTTTCGATGTAGGAATAATTCATGGACACTTTATACATATACATCAGGATTGGAGCTTTGATTTGATAATCCCGCATCATCGAATCCCGACTGTGTCACATCCGATACGAGCTTTGCGCAAACGAAATGTCCCCCTTAATCTTGGTGGCCCCCTCGCTTTCCGCTTTATCATCTTGTATCGTTCCCTATATGTGAAGCGAACCATGCAAAGCTTACGTATCGATATATCTATATATATATATATATATATATCGATATATATATATATATATATATATATTTGTATGCATGTATGTATGTATCTACGTGTCCTTGGCAATTAGAGATTCCCATCTTTTGGTATAGGAAGCGTTGTAGTTTTCACTTTAACTTTGTTTTTATTTATTTGCTTATCTTCATTATTTATTTATGTTTACTATTCAAACTATTTTTATCATTATTTGATATTCACAATGATTCATTAACTGATTTATATTCTTATTAATATTCATATTATTGATATTTATTCTTGTTATGCTTATTTTCATGGTTATCAATTATTTTCATCACCAACATGGAAATTAATGTGCTTCTATTGCTAGTGCATTGTAATATGTTTTTTTTATTATGGTATATTATTATTGTTGTCGTTGTTGTTATTGTTGTTGTTGTTGTTGTTTTTGTTGTTGTTATTACTATTATTATTATTACGCATTATGTTAAATTAGGTATGATGAGAATTACGATTACCATAAAATTTCGTAGTTTAGATTTGTGCGTTCGCATTGTGATTACTATGCATTCTTTGTTCGAATATCATCGAAATGATCATTGTTGTTATCATTATCATTAATAGTCGTATTATTCTTCTTGCATTATGCGGTATTTTTATTGTGCCAACCGTCATGCACATTATTGAACATAGTTAGCTATTACGGTAGTTTTGTAATATTTCTATCATTATCAAAATTGGTATTATATTATGTAGGATTTTTATTTTGGTAACTCTCATAAGAAAAATGCACTTCGTAATTATTCTTCTATATTATTTGATTTATATTTTATATTATATTTATTATTATTTCTCTATTATATTCTATATTATTTTTATCAACACCTCATAAATTATTATTATTCTTTAATTGCCTTTGTTTTACGTGTTACATTATTACCTCAATAATTTTAATTTTATTTTCTTAGGGATTATTATTTTCTATGCTTTTTATAGTTATTACCAGAACTATTAATTACGTTTGTGCATCACTGAGATTATTATCACTTTGTGTCATTGTTGTTATCACTACACGTATTTATGATGATCTTTATTGTCATTATCACTATTTTTGTTTTTTTTATATTAAGAGAAGAAATTGTTGATTTACATGACAAGACAGCACGAATGGGGAAAAAATCGATAAATATTATTGCAGTTTGTACGACTAAGCGGTCGGGCACGGAGCCACGATCGGTATGCACGACCTGTTATCCGATGCCTTTTGATCTCGATCTAAATTGCTGATATCCTGCGAAAAGGGTCACCCCCTCGTGTGAGAACGCGAGATCTTCAACCCTTGCGGTCTGGACTTCGGCCTCTCGCAGTCGTGTTTCAAAAGAGATGCCGATCCGAGGGCCACCCTAAACCCAACAACTAACTAGCCGAATCGAGCCGATGCACCCTTGCTCGCCCATTCCTTGATGATATATGATCATTTTGATTAGGCTAATATGGCAAGTGTTTTCTTTGTCACTTTTACAGGGGATGAAGTTACATCTCTTTTGTCCTCACTCATTATCATTATTATTATACCACCGTAATAGGTTTTTAATATTTTTTTTATTTTGGGAGCGATGGCTAAAAATGTTAGTAGATGCGAAGAATAAAATCTCGAAGGTGGCGCTATTTTCAGGTATTTTCCTCATTTTTGCTTAGAATCGTGGTCTTGTATACAAATTATACAAATTGTCTTTAAAAGAATTAAAGTATTATTTTTGACGAAGAAATTGTTATAATTTTTTTGTTTTTCGCTTTCTAATGACACTTCTCAGGTGGTATGATTTTCGTGATAAATAAAAAAAATTTATGCGTAAATATATAAATTTATATTCTTTATATTAACTTAAAATTAAAAAATGTAATTGGAATTAATTAATTTGTTTTCTTATTTTCTTGCTTTCTTATACTCTTTTTTAAATCATTTACATAAATGCCCCTCCGTTCTCATTTATATTTATTATTTCACATTCGTTCACTTAAATGTTGTCAAATTGTCAAATTGTTTAATCGCACAGTTGCTTTGCCGGATGCATTTTCAGTTGCACTTCTATTTTTCAGCGAGTTTCTACCCCCCTGCTACTTCCCGACCCTGTCAGTTTATTTACTATTTTTTGGTTTAGTTTTCCCTTGATTTCCGTTGAACCCTCACCTACGCTTTCCATTGCTTCGTTTATTTCTTCCCCCCATTTTGATGGGTTGCCATCTATAAATGCCCTTACTTCTTCCCTTCGACATTTTTTAGCCCCCATCTTCATTAGCAACTACATACCTTCCGGCCCTTTTCCATACTTCGTTTTCCATTCCCCTGCACTTTGCTTTCATTCGCTAAATGTAGTTTGGGGTGTTTCAAATAATTCCCATGGCCATTTTAACATACCTTGCTTGGAATTTTTCCACCTGTACTTTATCACATAAAAGGTGTCCCGAAACTGAATGCGTTCCCTGAAATGGGGGGTTGGGGGTGAAATTCTGAGTCGATTGATATAAGCATGTATGCGTCTCGGATCAACCCCTGATTTATTATTCATTTTTAAAGGTCGACGAACCTGATTGGCCATCCTTTAAAAGTCAACAATAATTCAGAGGTTCATCTGACACCCACACATGCTTATATCAATCGACTCAGAATTTCCCCCCAAACCCTCCATCTCAAGGAACGTATCTAGTCCTGGGACACCCTGTATACAGGGTGACTTGTTATGAATGGATAATCCTGCAACTGTCGATAGGTCCGATCATGTCCTACTATATGCTGGATTTCAATTCAATAAAAGTCCCACGGTGTTCGAGATTTTGAGCTTTATGTTATTTTTTTGAAAAAAAATCATCTCCTTTTGGTTTTTTGGTTTTTTCTCTCATATATATATATATAGGAGAAAAAACTCGACTCCTATCGTAGGGGATGAAGCTCTCTGAACTCAGGGCTCTCGGAAAAACCGGAAAAATTGATATTAGTCAATTTTCATTTGGAGTTCGATATTTACTGAGGACGGATTCGAAATCAGACAGAGGGGTAGCGATTGAAACTAAAGGCGGAAAAAAAATAATTCGTCCTTCCCAGATCCCTTTGATCCCTGTCACAATCGCCATCATTGCCACCAGTAATGTACTTGAGAGGCATTTTCCGGCAAACCTTTTCCCCGCCTCGTACATAGCAACGAAAATGGGATATAAAGGATCGCGCGGGATCGACTGTATGATGATAAATAAGCTGGAAGCTTTTTACAACCCCTCACATGCGAGAACCCGTATAACATTATTTATATATTTATATATATATATATATACACGAACATCAATATATTCGACCTCCTACGAGATATTTCATTGAATGTTACTTCCGGTCAGTCCCTCGAGGAACTTGATAAGAGTGTTGGTTCTCCGAGATAGCGACTATGACCACGAAAATTTGAACCGACAAGCTTGAAGGAGGCAAAAGAAAAACGAGAATCGCGATAAGACGAGAATTTACCCAGGTCGAAGAAGTCTACGTGCTGGAAACTTTCATCGTATCAATAGAAAGAAATTTTTTTACGCGCCATGAGGCACCTTTTCAAATTCACTATGTATGTACAGGGTGTCCTGTCATGGATGGATAAACCTGCTACTGTCAATAGGTCAGATCGTGTCCTACTATATGCTGGAATTTCAGTTTAAGGGGTCTTCTCACTTTAGACGCTGGAAAAGGTTATTCTCATGATTTTTTTTTATAGGTTTGTAGATATCGATGTAAAAGTTGTTACACTTAATAAATACACTTTCGAAATACATTGACATTTTTTTAAATGTTTTTATTTACCCCAAACAAACTTTAATCGCGTTTTTCTCGAAACAACGTTTTTCGACGGCTTGTTGATAAAATCTTCGAAACTACTGTACCGATCCTTACGAAATTTTAACCACACATTCTTTACAACTATGACTATAGCGCATATCAAGGATTTTTGAAATTTTGCTATTGACTATTTTTTTTGCCAAAAGCCGTGAAAAAAACGTTTTCCTTTGTTTCTTTTTACAACATGTCCGCAATTTTGTTATTTTTGAATATATAAGAAATCTTATGATATGCGCTATAGCCATTAACATACTGAATCTAAAACCGTTCAATTTTTTTGTTTCGGATGATCCATCTCCGAGATTTCATCAATAGCGCAGACCTACAATTTTTAACACATTTTTTTAACTACCATTTTCGTCTATAAATAGTGACTTAAATAAATACATTTTTTTTAACTGTACTTCAAAAGTGTATTTATTAAGTGTAACAACATTTATATCAATATCTACAATATAAACCTATTTAAAAAATCAAGAAAATTGCCTTCTCATAGCGTCTAAAGTGAGAAGACCCCTTCATAAAAACTCCCACGGTTTTCGAGGTTTTGGGCTTTATGTTATTTTGTTTGAAAAAAAACATCATCTGCTTTTGCTTTTTTGCATGCCATTTCTATAAATGATATGAATCGACAATAACTAATCAACTTTTTATAGTAATTGGCACGATCTGCGTAGCTCATTTTTTTTACACCGCAGGCTATCAAATTCAGATGTTCGAATTGGTTTGTATGAAAATTCTGCATAAGATCTTTTTTCATAAAGTTTCCTTAACATTTGGCGTTAAAAAGAAGACTATTTTAGATAAAACAAATAACCAAGAGTACTTTTTTTAACCCGGTCAAAAAAAGTTATCATTTGTCGAAATGGCGTGCGAAAAACCTAACGCGGATGATTATTATCTTGAAAATCGCGGGACTTTTACTGTACTGAAATTCTGAACTATACTATACTGAAATTATCCCTTCATAACAGGACACCCTATATACATGTTTATATATATATATATATATATATATAGGTATATATGTTTATGATTATTGCTTCTCTTAGCTATATTCATTTTCTGTTTGTCTTCAGTTTTTACCTATAAATTTGTGAAATAAATATATCAATATATAGTATTATTACTAAAATTATTTCTTCCTCCAAACATTAACTTCTTTAATATTTTTTCTAACTTTGTGTTTTTATTTTTTCTGCCCGTCTTTTTCTACGTTTCTTCAATTTTAAATTACAAATCTATTGAATCTATGTATCACTATATATATATGATACCATCGGCCATCATACTAACATTTTTCCTCTGAGCTGGACGCTTCTTGACGCTTCCGATATCCTTTTTTATTGTTATTTTATTCTGTTTTTCGTCATGAATCTCTATAATAAATTTATCAATATAAACACATACACCATACTATCGGCTATGATGCTACAAATGTTTTTTTAATCCAAACTTTCATCTGCTCAATATTTTTCCGAACCTCACTCTTTCTCTCCCTACACATTTTACTCCGAATCCACAAAAAGGTGGATAAACGTGTGGAAAAAAACGAAAAATGAAATTTTACGCAATTCGGAGGTAAATCTCGAATCTTTTGAGTCCCCTCCAAAAACGAAGATTCAATTGCGCCCAACCAAAAAAGAAAATGATGAAATGACGCGTGGGTTTATGAGCGCAAAAAAATCCTAACCAAAAAAGTGACCATGTTGAAGGTCACCCGGCGCGTAAAATCAGTATTGGGGAATACGAAAAAAGGATGACAGAGCTTGGCGTTTTTTTATCGTTCGAAAATTGGCTCCAGCATTGCGTCCGTTTTGCCGAGGTCTGTAACTTTTTGTGCCGATCGGAAATTCGTTAAGTGGGCCCATCTATATATAGACAATGATGGGCATTGGTAATAGAGGTGGCGAGGGATAATCGCGTCTCCTTCAACCCGACAAAAGGAACCTTCACCCAAAGTCTCGGCCTACGTCTATATGCGAATTTCTTTCGATACTCCACCGCCCTACATTGGGTCACCGTTGCCCGCCCGTCGTAGACACGAACGACCAACGCGTTCCCTCGAATCGTTTACAATTTACTCGTGGAGAATCCGAAGAAGGAATTAACGAAAAAAAAGGAAGAAAAACGACTAATGGGACTGGTCACGAGGGGGGAATTTCCCTTTGAGGGAACGACTGCGAGCATCATCACCCTTCAATCTGCACCGATGCTAACTGGAACCCCGCTGAATTTCTTCATCACCTTTTTTCAGAGATGACAGAGCCCCGAGAGAATCGTGTTATAATCGACTCACTGGTTGTCAACATTCGGCTCATCAGCTGTTAATGTCATTAAATCGTAGTGCCCGTGCGTTAGTTTTTTAGGCTTCCATCAAGCTGGTAGAGTTGGCCATGCTGCCATCTATCGGGTGATTGCATTGAAGCCTGCTGGACCCCTGGTATGTCGAATGGCAAAGTTTGCTGGATGGAAACTCTTCCCACACATTTTAAGAATTGGCCCAGCAGTGATGACAAGTCAAGACGTTTGCATGCCATGGGGTTGATGCGACTGAACATCACCATTTGGTTGCTTGCTAGCCACAGAAAAGAACGATTCCGTGGCGTATTATAACCGTGGATGGGTGATGGGTTTATTTCGACAAGTCTCAATGCAGAAAATCGTCAAAAACGGAATATCCATGGTGCACGTTACCAACAGCAGCTGGGCCGTTAGAACGATAATTGGATTGAACGAAGGCCGTCAGTAGCATCAAATCGCCGAAAGGCGATTCGGCGGTGCAATGCTCGGCCCCACAATGCCCTGGCGGTTGAAAACACACCGATGCTACCGGAATAGAAGACACCCACTTCCGTAATTACGAACAAGTCCCGAAATGGACAAATGCGTAGCGTCACAAGGCAGGCCATTCTTTTGACCTGGGATTCTTCTGATCGCCGATTAATGCAGCCCAACGAGTTTGCATAAAATAATTGCTCAAAAAATGTTTTGGTGTACATTGAATATAATTGTCATTGATGAGCTAAGATTCTGCTTAATAAGTCGCTGTAATTACGGTTTCCATGCACAACATGTAGCTCTTAATTGCGATATACATTTATAACGTGTAACACGAGCACGTAATATGCTAATGAGGAACGAGGGAAAGGAGAAAAAGGGAAAAAGGGAAAAGGTAAAAAGGTAAAAACCTTTAGGCAAGCAAGTACAGATAGTGTGAAATAGTAATGAAATGAACAAGAAATAATATTACTACTACTTATAATAATAAAAATAATAATGATTATAATTTTGTGCATGTTAGCTAACACGAGTTGGATGTGGTAACGAGTTATGTTTATATAATCAAAAGCTTAAAAATTAAGTTAAAACTATATTAAATGGAGATTTAAATTTAAATTACAATAAGTTCAAATTACAATGAGCAGCGTTTTTTGGGTTCACTTTAAATACGCAAGCACCCAATGTGTCAAGCACCCAAAAATCAACCGTAATTTCAATGCTGAACTTTCAGCACAGAATTCAACGCAAAAAAAAAAAGAGAGAGAGAGATAGAGAGAGAGAGAGAGAGAGAGAGAGAGAGAGAGAGAGAGAGAGACTGTTCTCAACGTACCGGCTTTGCAAACATCGACATCCAAGTCGCCGCTGATCGAACGTGGAAAGTTGGCGGCAAGTAGCTCGTCAACGGTGAATTTTCGCCGGTGCTTACTGGCCACAACATTGTTCACCGCAAAACTCGTAGACGAGGTCTCGTTCCGTTGCAAAACTCGCGAATCGACGAGAACGACGAAAATCGAAACGATCGGGAGGATGATCATATCGAGGCTTTTTTCTCTTCTTTCTGCTGTATTTCCTTTTTCCTCTCTTTGCACTCTTTACGCTTTTAATCCAAAGCCACAATTTAGCGAATCGCGAACATAACAGAACCGCACCGCCTCGTCAAAGTTTATTACGTCGCGGTGTCTCGCAAATTCACGCTTGAATTTTAAATTGGCCGCAAACTTTTGGAACTGCGGCGCGACGGTCGCGATCGTCGCACTTCCGGGTACGGATTATCTGTATGAAATATATGTGTGTATCGGAGTATGCCAATAAAAAATAATTAACTTTTAGCTTGTTGAAAAATAGTTTTAGGAAGCAAAAAAAGTTCCCCAAATTTGAACAAGAACTCACTTCCTCATTTGATTCACACGAAACATTCGCTCTTCACATGCACATTCGAATATCTCGACACACATTTGACAGCTTTGAGAAGCGCTTTGTAATCGCGATACCATCATTTTTACGAAATTTTACAGCCGGTCGAAAAAAGGATGAACTTATTTTGAAACTCAAAAGACGTCGTCTTTCAAATACCTGTAATTTGTGTAAAAATAATTATACCCGGATTCGAAACCAACAAACGGCTTTTGAAAGCTTTTTTTGTATCTCGAAAACACTACTTTCATGAAATGTTACAGCTACATGCAAAAAGAATGATATTCTTTTGGAAACAAAAGGAGGCATTTTTTTATCAGCTGCAATTTGCGTAAAAATATTCATATCGACACTTGGAACAAAACGAAACGCATTTAAAAGCTGCGAGGATGAGCTTGATTTTCGAGCGAATTTGGCAAACGATAAATAATTGTTGAGTTATTGAAGCTTGAACACAAACGGTGAATTTTTTGTATAAATCAGACGAAGAAATAAAAAATATCAAGAGCCCACATTGACTTGAATTGCAGAGCTTAAATAGGGCATGATTTTTTTCATACATTGTAATATAGAAGGAAACGAAAGATGAACATTTATTTTTTGGTTTTTCCAATACACTCTTAGAGATGCATCTTTAAGATATACATACATACATACATACGTATATATATATATATATATATATATATATATTTATTCTAAAGAGTTATATATGAACAAAAATATTATTAAACATAAATCCGTGAACCTGGGTCATTTTCGTCCTGCCCAAAATCATTTTCTTCGTAGGCTGCTTAATATTTAAAGAAAAAAAAAATATATTAAAAATAAAAAAGAAAAAGAAAACCCTATTTTTCCTTCAGAAGTACGACCTGAAGATCGATCATGATTTTTTTCAGATTCTTTTCGTTGACAATTGTTGGTCAACGAAACGTTGACAAACGACCCAGGTTCACGGGATTAAGATGCCTCAAATACCTTCACGGAATGAGGGTTAAATTATCATTTCATAGATAAAATTGAAAAATTATGAAAAAATAGAACATAACATCGTTAAAGAAAAATATAAATATATCCATTAAAAATGTTGTATCTCTAAGCATATAAATTAAGAAAACTCGTGCGAAAACTTCAGCGAGACGAAAACCGATATTTTTCATTTCCGGCCAAAAAAAAGATACGAAGAAACGAAAAAACTTTCGGGCTTTCAAATTTCATCGAAGTTTGTTTTCACGAGCGATCGTTGGCGTTATATATTCACCATCAAGCAACCGTCCCCCTCTGAGTTAACCCTGGCCCCCTCCGTCGCACCCTTCGGCGCAACCCTTCGCGAAGGCGCAAGCTTTTGAAAGAAAAACAGAAGTGCGTCGATCGTTTTCGCGGCTCCTTTTTACACGACCAAGTCCACGGGGAGATTTACACCGCACGCGACTTCAACCCTTTCTTCTCTTTTTTCTTAAGTTTTCGGGGGAGCGGGGGGGGGTTGCTTGGACGTGGCAACTTCGACGCTTTTTTTTGGCTTTACCCTGGCTTTGCTCTCTCACTAGGATCCGTTGCTCTGTCACGTTGGAGAAAGAAGTTCCGCGAAGAATAAAAATCACTCGTTCTCCTGCTCGCTGGACCTTGGGAAGGTACAAAGGGCTGTCACGAGGCCTCGTCACTCTTATCGTCGGCGCGGACACAATTTTTCATTGCCGCGAAGTTCCTCTGCGACGACGAGGACGACGACGATGCAAGGACGATCTTCTCATTAATCGACGGATCGTTCTTTTTTTCTCCAAATTTTTTTTGATGCTTTTTTCACTCAGTGAGGTGGGAAAAAAATTCCACCTGAGCCTCGATATTTCGTTCCCTCGAATTATTCTCTCCCTTTTTCTTTGTGTTTCTATTTTTGGTACTTTTTTTTTCATCCGGTAAAAATTGACCAAAATCTCAAATCTTCCTTGAATTATTTTCTTTTCTTCTCTCTATTTTCGTGTTCCTCGTTGGGTAGTTTTATTCACTCATTTGGAACGAAATAAAGTGCACGCGCAAAAGTTCCGGTCCCTCGTTTCCTCGCTGTTTCTTCACTTTGTCTTTTTCTCCACCTAGTTCATTCGAACGAAACGTCTCGCAATTCTTCTTCTCACTTTCTCAGTTTTTGGTATTTTTTTATTCGGTCAAAAAAAAGGTTCCCGGCACAAATATTTTCCTGCCTGCTTCCTCGAAACTTTTTCCTCTCCCGCTCGTCCTCCTTTTCTATTTTTGTCAATTTTTTTTTCCACGAAAAATGGAAAGAAAACTCCCCGACTCGAAAGTTTCGATATATCGCGTTCTCTCTCTGTCTTCGTTCCTTTTCCCAAAACTTTCTCTACTTGACGAAAACGGGATAGAAAAATAAACAAATAAATTCCTCCGCACAAAAGTTGCGATTTCTCGTTTGCTCGCGCTTTTTTCCTCCACCCCCCGCGCTGAGGGAAAATTGCGCCAAAGGAATCGCGAAAAAAAAATAAATTCAAATTTTTTAACTTTGAGATTTTTTTTTTCGGCGAAAAATGCGAAATTTTGCTTCACGCACTTCGTACGCGTAGAGTCGTATCGAGGAGTTCGAGTCGGCCGCGCGCGCGCGCGCTCCGTTGCGTTACGACGGGTCAGAGTTCGCGATGACGAGAGCGACCCGAGCGACAAGCATCGTTGTCTCGCGAACGTGGAGAACCGACTGATCGTGCTCGTGTCGCAAGTGCAGCAGCTACGCGCGTCCGGAAAGCGCGCGCTCCCTGTAGCCATGAGAATTTTGTGCGGGTGAAGGGATCCTCCGTTGGGGCGGACGGGGGGCGGGGAAGGGGAGCGTCGATTAAAAGAGACGCAGTTATCTTTATCTCCTTTTATCGTAAATTCAAAAAATTTTCAATTTATGTATACAGGGTGTCCTGTGGTATACGGATTAGTCATCAATGGGCACTTCTTTCACCATGTAAATTAATATGTCTTCAATTATTTTTTGCAAATTATTAATTTGCAGTTAAAAAAATTGATTATTTTGAAATAATTGAAAATTGATTATCAATTTGTTATTGAAATTATTTTGAAAATTATTATATATATATATATATATATATATATATAACATATATAAAAAATAGAGTAGTTTTTGAAACATTTTTGGTGTAAATGTAAATCAATATGTCTTCAAGTATTTTTTGCAAATTATTAATTTGCATTTAAAAAAATTGATTATTTTGAAATAATTGAAAATTGATTATCAATTTGTTATTGAAATTATTTTGAAAATTAATATATATATATATATAACACATATAAAAAATAGAGTAGTTTTTGAAACATTTTTGGTGTAAATGTAAATCAATATGTCTTAAAGTATTTTTTGCAAATTATTAAGTTGCATTTAAAAAAATTGATTATTTTGAAATAATTGAAAATTGATTATGAATTTGATATTGAAATTATTTTGAAAATTAATATATATATATATATATAACACATATAAAAAATAGAGTAGTTTTTTAAACATTTTTGGTATATGCGATTTGCCATTTTTTAATGTGCACAAATATATATTATATGTTTGTGCGCATTAACCCCTTCGTTGGCGGAGAGAATTCGACAAAAGTGCTCAGAATGGCAGGAAATTTTTTTCATCCTGAAAACTTGTACTCTGGGGTTTTTAAGGGTGCTGATTGCAAGGGGTTAATGTGCACAAATATATAATATATATTTGTGCACATAAAAAAATGGGAAATCACATGTACCAACAATGTTTAAAAAACTACTCTATGTATTACATATATAAAAAATAGAGTAGCTTTTCAAAACATTTTTGGTAAAAAAACTACTCTATGTTTTATATATGTATAAAATATATAAAAAATAGAGTAGTTTTTTTAAAAAACAATTGGTATATGCGACTTCCCATTTTTTATGTGCACAAATATATATTATATGTTTGTGCGCATTAACCCCTTCGTTGGCAGAGAGAATTCGACACAAAGGGCTCAAAATGGCAGGAAATTTTTTTCATCCTGAAAACTTGTACTCTAGGGTTTTTGAGTCTATTTTTTTATCACCCTTGATATACACTTTTTGTTCCATGTAAATTAATATATTTAAAATTTTTTTAGATACATATTGATACGTATTTATGCACCTTCGAAAATAGTAAATCGCATTTACCAAAAATGAGAAAAATAACTAGTTTATTTTTTACTACCCTATTATATATATATATTTTTTACCACCACCATACATCTTTTGTACTATGTACATTAATTTCTTTTCAATTTTTTGAAATTTAAATTAATAACTATTTATGCATAATAAAAAATAGTAAATCGCATGGACAGGGTGTCCAGTGTTTGATGGATAATCCTGCAACTGTCGATGGGTCCGATTGTGGCCTACTATAAGCTGGAATTTCAGTTTAGTCAAAGTCCCACGGTCTTCGAGATTTTAGGTTATTTAAAAACAAAATCATCTGCTTTTGGTTTTTCGCATGTCATTTCTACAAATGATAACCATTTTACCCAGTTTTCTTTCTAATACTCTTGGTTATTCGTTTTACCTAGAAAAGTCTTCTGTTTAACCTTAAATGTTAAGGAAACTTAATGAAAAAGGGTCTTATTAGAATTTTCATGCAAACCAATTTGAACATCTGACTTTGATAGCCTGACGTGTAAAACAAAATGTATTACGCACATCGTCCCAATTACTTTCAAAAGTTGCTCAGTTATCATCGATTCTGAAATAGTATTTTTCTTTAAAATTTATCTTTAATAAAAAACGCTAATATTTATAAAGTTAATTTTTAATTGAAAAGAAATGTAACTTCCAATTTGTTTATGGCAGGATGAATAAAATTACAATCCGAATATGAACAACATTTTAAAAAATATTTTTTTCAATGAAATTATATTCCTTTTATCAACTTCAGAATGCATCATTGATTATTATTTTTTCTCGATGAGGAGATACCCGAGAAGAGTTTTTCAGGAGTGTGCGTTATTCGGAATTGAATTATCTTCATTCCACTGTACGCAAAATGGAATTACAACTTTTTTTTCGTGATGCTCTTTTTTTTTTAACGGATACTGCTCACCGGAAAAATATGATATATTTTTTTAAAGGACTTGAAAAACCATTGAAAGACATATTTATCTCGGTCGCAAACTCTCCGCCCATCACCCCTAAAAAGACTTACTTTATGATTGTCACCCATGTTTATAGCCATATTGCTCTGTACATTGTAATATACATAAATATATGTGTATGTTTGTGGATATACGACGATAGAATAAATATAAATATATTTTAGCCATAGTGCTTTTCAAGCATAAGCCAATATTTGTATAAATATTATATTATCATATATACTTATTTGCAGTAAACAGAATTATATATATATATATATATATGTTTGCCCATCAAATCATTGCTGACAACAGGTAGCAAAAAAATCCGTTTGATTAAAAGTTCGTTTGACCCAAAAATAAATAAAAGATAACGATCAATACATAAATATTTAAATATATCTATATACAGTTTTATAAAACATACACTCTCATCAAATCATACAAGATAGCAATGAAGACATTTAGATTACCTTAGTCCAAAGTCTAAGAATGTCAAGTTATCATGGTAAGTATGATTTTTGGAAAATTTTCCAAAATTGGCTACTAACTCGTTCATAATGTTCAAACAGAGAATAATTGATACAATTTTTTCAAACAGTCAATAATTGGCAAAAAATAAAAATACCCGTTATGTTAATGCTATTAAAAAAAAATAGCATTAACATAAGAGGTAACCGGGTTAGTACCTAATTTTGGAAAATTTACCAAAAATCATACGTACCATGATAGCTCGAAATCCTTAGTAATTGGACTAAGGTAACCTAGGCTAGATACAGAGTGTCCCAAATGTCACGCAACACTTAACATTCGTGGTTTATGCATATTATTGCGTGACATTTACGACACCCTGTATGTTCCTAACGAGGTGACCTATCACCCCCTCAACAGGCTTTGCATCGACCTTCCTAACACTCTGTATACGCGTACGATTGTTGCTGATAACAGATCACAAGAAATCAATTATCACTAACTAACAATAAGTATATCTTCATTGCTATTTTTAGCGAATATTTTTCCTGAAACTGTGTCTTCTAATATAAAGCATGAATCACCTATGTGTACACACAACCAAACACACACCCGCACACATGCATATAAAAGAATAAATTTGACTGGTGACTGAAAAAGTAAATAATGAAGTCACACGCCTGTTTCCGTAATAGCCAAATACATATTGTAAAACTTAGATAGGATTAGCAACAGGGCGTAGATTAGAGTGCGTTGACACATTGAGGAATTCGAAGCATGCGGGAAAAAATCAGCAAAACTCAATCTATTTGTAATAACGAAGACACGGATTATAGACATAAAACCATTTTTCTTTTCAATTTTTTAGTAAAAAATGGTTACTATGACGCATACCAGAGAGTGAACATCCCACGTGATATTTCGAATCCTGCTACACACACACACACACACAAATACACGCACGCGCGCACACGCACACATATATATATGTATGTATGTAAATATATGTAAAAATAACATATATTTATTCTTCCGTTGAAACACAAAAAAAGTGTCGCGTAAAGTGAGCCTCTAGCTCAAATATATATATAAAAAAATAAGATCTATTTTTTATCACACACATATAAAAATATATAGGGGTCCATTTTACCCCACCTACGTGAAATAACGCGAAAACAAAAACTTTTTGATATCTTTTCAATTTGCGTCCAACTGCGTGTTGAACTCGCTGCTCTGGTCTCCTTAAGGGGTCTGCATAAGCATGGAGTTTTTGAAATAAGAGTTTTTTATTGTATAGTATTGTGGCCCCGGGTCTTAACTTTAATTTGCAACCACGATTTGGTGAGTATTGGAAAAATTCAATGAATTGTGACGATTTTTGTGAAGGATGACATCGATTGATTGCGATTTACACTTTTTTCTTTCTTTGTCGATAACAAATGATTGAATTTATAATTGTACAAAAAAATAGACATTTATTCTTCCGTTAAAACAGAAAAAGGTGTCACGGAAAATGAGCCTTTAGCTCGCATGATAAATGTGTCGAGAGCCATTTTTTACGACGGTCCTCATTTTTGCATCAAATCGCCACTTTCCACGTGGCAAATAGAAAGAATAGTTGAAAAGTGCGGTGTTGAATATTACCACATGATAATTCTTATCAGGAATAATATTTTTATTGCACATTGTCATTGCGCAATTAATAAATTGATTTTTCCGATGGAAATCATATTTACTAATTTTATTACACAATTCACAAATATTCTTTTTATCGAAAACGTGAAGCACTATAATTTTAAGCGGAAATTGGAAAAAATATTTCAACATTGATTGCGCCACCTTGTGGAATTGACCTATAGGGCTCGGGAGAGCTATTCATGAAAACTTTTTTTCTACGATCCACTAACATTCTTGATTGTGCTGGAAGAAAAAAAATAATCATTTTCGCATCATCTATTGATATTATTATTGTCATTATCATACAACGATGACAGTATATATTCATATAATTTTGATATATGTATATAACTATTATATATTACTCAAACCACACGATTATTGTTATTCATTATTCATTATTATTATTTATTTTTAATTATTATTATTTATTTTTAATTGCTATTAATTATTGTTCATTATTATCATTATTGTGATACGGATCTATAAAGGCCTCGTTTTTTCAGCGGGAAAATCGTTGGCTCAACTCCGCGAGCAGTTAACCTCGTTCGATGTCACCACCGTTTGGCAATTGGCGCATTTTTACGGCGAGAAATCACAGATAGTAAAACTGAAGTTTTACCGTCCAGCGGCTTGTGTTGTAACGCACATTACCGCAAACGCGTGTGCTATCCCTGTGTGGGTGTCGATGATAACGATGACGTTGGCCGCTCGCAATGACGAGATACATAAGTCCGAAGACGATGTTCGAAGCATTGTAAAAAGAGAGGGGGGTCCATTTTACCCCACCTACGTGAAATAACGCGAAAACGAACACTTTTTGATATCTTTTCAATTCGCTACGAACTGTGTGGTGAACTCGCTGCTCTGGTCTCCTTAAAGGGTCTGCATAAGCTTGGAGTTTTCGAAATAGGAGTTTTTATTGCATATTTTTGTAGCTCCGGGTCTTAACTTTAATTTGCAACGAAGATTTTGTGAGAATTGGATCATTCAATGAATCGTGACGGTTTTTGTGAAGGATGACACCGATTTACTGCGATAAATACTTTTTTCTTTCTTTGTTAATAACAAATGATTAGAGCTGTTTTTTTTTCAAAAATCGCATTTTTCGTTATAGTTTGCCAATTTCGGAATTTTGAAAATTGGGGAAAGTATCGCATCGTACCGAAGTTTTATTTTATTGTTTATTTATTGATTTATTTATTTATTGTTTATACAACGGCGACACTTTGTTCCAATAAAAATAACTCAACCGTTCATCGATATTTTCAATTTAAAAAAAAAACTCAATTTAGGCAAGACTATGTATCTAACGATGCTCAGCCCACAACCAAAACAAACCAAAAGAAAATTCCAGGCACTACTCAACAAATTCAAAATTTCTCCGAAATTACCCGAATCCAAAAATCCGCCACGTTCCAAATTTTTTTCCATACCATCATTTTTGTCGTCCCAATGGTACTTCGATCATTCTTCCGCTCTAATTTGACCGTCATTCGTAAAATAGTCCAGTTATTTCAAGAATTCATCGTGCCGAATTTATAATTGTACGAAAATGGCTGGGATATTAGTCACTGCCTCGCCCAAACCTGCAATCCTTTCTCATCCTCGTGCAAGATGTTGAAAAAAGAAGAAAAAACAATAAATGAAACGAAACGAGAGTATACGAGGAGAAGATTCGCGTCGTCACGAGCCCGTGGTCTCGTAAACGTAAAGACGAGAAGATATTTCGCACCCCCGATCGTATCTCGAGCCGCCGCATCGAGGGTCGAGCAGGTAAGTGGCAGGTGGCTATTTCTCTCCTCCTGTAGGGCGACGATTTATATATACACACACAGGGTGTCCCAGAACTGAATGCGTTTTCTGAAGTGGGGGGTTGGGGGTGAAATTATGAGTCGATTGATATAAGCATGTATGGGTCTCAGATCAACCGGTGAATTATTATTAATTTTTAAAGGCGGGCCAATCAGGTGTTTCCGATGAGCCAGGGTACGTCGGCAAGCGATACGCACCTGATTGGCCCACCTTCAAAAAAGAATAATAATTCAGGGGTTGATCTGAGACCCACACATGCTTATATCAATCGACTCAGAATTTCACCCCCAACCCCCCAATTCAGGGAACCCATTCAGTTCTGGGACACCCTGTATATATATATATACACAGGGTATCTTGTAATTGATGGACAATCCTGCAACTGTCGATAAGTCAGATAAGTCCTACTATATGGTGGAATTTCCGTTTAGTAAAAGTCCCACGGTTTTCGAGATTTTGGACTTTATGTTATTTGAAAAAAAAAAAACATCGGCTTTTGGATTTTCGCATGCCATTTCCACAAATGATAACTTTTTTGGCCCGGTTTTTTAAAAAGTACTCTTTGTTGAAAGCAGATGATTTTTTTCAAAAAATAACAAAAATCCGAAAATCTCGTAGATCTTTTACTATACTGAAATTCCAGCATGTAAGTAGGACATGATCTGACCTATCGACAGTTGTAGGAACAACCATTAATTGCAGGACACCCTGTATATGTATAGGAACGAGACCTTTCATGGTGTAAACTGGGAATACGAAACGAGACCGTTTCGTGGATGGCCCCACGAACATTTTGCCTTTTCGACGATGCATTTTGCCGAGCCCTCAATCCCCGTTAAGGGTCTCTCGCAATAATATATTTTCTACTGTACGATTTACAGTTGAAACGAAAGCGTCGTAAATGTGGACCCAGGTAAATGTCTGTACATGTGTATTTATATATATATATATATATACAGGGTGACAATTATAAAGTGGCTATATGTTTTTAAGGGGCTGGCGCGGATACTTGGCGACCGAGAAAAATGTCGTTCAGAATAGTAGCATTTTATTCCTTGTATACCCTGTTTCAAAATGTTTACATAAATGCTCTTCTCATTTACATAAATTATTTTACATTGGTTTTTTTTATCTATCCTGCTTTCTAGTTTTTCAAATTGTCTGACGTAATTGCATGGTTGCATTTTCAGTTGCGCTTCTACTTTTTGGTTAATTTCTAACCCCTGCTATTTTCCAGCCATTTCTCCAGTTTATTTACTATTTCTTGGCTTATAGTTTTTCTTTGACTTCCGAAGATTCGCAGATATGTCTCAAAATTTCAATTGCCTGCTTGCATACTCTACATTTGCCATCTGCATTGCCTTTTTTTCGCGTCTTCCCCGATATTTCCACATCTTATCCCATCCCAAGAAAAATAGGTTTTCAAATTCTCTTTGAAAACAAAATAGAGCCTAATTTTGTGACGAGTAATATTTGCCCGAAAAAATAGAGCATCCTGGAAAAAAATGGAAATTCCGTTTTCAGCTCAGCAGAACGAAATAATTAAATTTTGGATACGAAATACTTCCGAAAAACTTTTTTTTTTATAGAACTGAATTCCATTTGTCCTCTTCAAAAATGCTTCTTCGATTATTTTTTTTCTCGATTACGGGATGCGAGAAAAAAAAATTCAGGATTGCTTCGTATTTGGTATTGAATTATCTTCCCTCTGACGTGCTCAAAATTACATGTTGATTTTTTTCCGAAACATTCAATTTTCGTTGGCGAATACTACTCGTCGCAAAAATATGCTGTATTTTTTTTTTCGATGACGATTCGAAAAACGATTAGTAGTCATATATCTTTTTGAGTCACAAAACCTCCGCGCAAGAGATTAAAAAAATTCATGGCCGTTTTATAAATGTCACCCTGTATATATATTTGTTTCTGTGCGCGTACAGAAACCACCATTATCGTGAGTGAAAGAGGGGACACTCTGCCGAATTTATCGAGTGCAATTTTGCCTCGAGCTATGGGAACGTCACTGGCGAACGGGCCTGCGCGGTATAGGGCCTTTTAAACGAAACGCGATCTTTGCGACCAGCCGAGGAAAGAATAAACACAACGACGTTGATGAATATTTAATAAAAAATGTGGAACCCTGTGTCACTTTTAATCGCTCTTGTGAGGGAAGGAACTTTTCTTTGCGAGAAATAAAAAAAAATTCTTTGCCTGAGTTTTTAATGGACATGGAGAATTGAAAAAACTTATTTGCCTGACATCCTAATGAACATGGTGAATTGAAAAAAAGACGATTTTTCGCCTGAGTTTTAAGTGGACATGAAGAATTGAAAAAAAATTCTTTGCCTGAGTTTTGAGTGGACATGGAGAATTGAAAAAATATCTTTGCCTGAGTTTTCAACGAACATGGAGAATTGGAAAAAGGAAAATTCTTTGAGTTTTCAATGGACATGGAGAATTGAAAAAAAAAGGAACATTCTTTGCCTGCGTTTTTAATGGACATGGAGAATTGAAAAAAAAATCTTCGCCTGAGTTTTTAATGGGCATGGAGATTTTGAATATTTGATACAGTTGAGAAATGGTGCTTAGTCAATTTAGTGGAATTGGAGTGAATTTTTTTCGAATAATGGTGTATCGTTAGTAAAAGGTAGTCGTGCATAAATGCCACGATCGTATCGAGTACGTGACGTATCACACTGTGGCACGGAATATTAAAATATTGATTTTTTTCTTTTTAAGGTTTGTACACAAAAAAGGACAATTTTCGATATTTTTTTCTGATTCGTAGTCTTTCCAGGTTGGACTATTTTTTTCATTGGAAATATTGATAATGACGTTATTATTGTTTAAGCAAAATGTCACCGTTGCTGCAGGGCCAACCAGTGAAGTTGGTCCTGGCAACTGGTGTCATCTGAAATTAAAAATTAAAAAATAACTACTTATAGTATAATAATAGATCCTTTTTGTTAATTGTGTTTTTTTCATTTTGTTTTGTTTTAATTTGTTTATTTAATTTGTTTTAATTTGTTTATTTTATCTGTTAATTTTGACCGGATACTTTTTGTTAATTTTGAAAAATACGAAAATGGCAAACGGTAGGAAAAAATTCGGTTTTCGACGGAAAAGGAATTTGAATCATTTATTATCAACAAACGGATAAAAATATTTAAAAAATCATCCGTTGATACGTTGGGAAATATTATAGACTATGCTGTGTCCAAATATTGAAAATCGCAGCGAGACCGCCGTAACGCAGTGGGCGACCCCTTCACAAAAATCGTCATAATTCGCTCAATTTTTTCAATTATTACAAAATCTTCGTTTCAAATTGAAGTTAAGACCCTAGGCCACAAACTCGTCAATAAAAGTCCCATTTTGGAAATTTCAAGCTCCTGCATCCTGCGACGGATCGAAATAATTTTTTTTTTTGCATTTTCTCAAAGTGTACTATAATTGTCCGATTTGTTATATAAAAAAACCCTAATGGCGGTATCTATCCTTGTACGTTTTATTTTATATAGTACTTGAAAAATACTAAACACAAGTAAAAATCTCGTCAAAATTCAACTTTTTTTTAACACCCGCCAATTCGTGATTTTTTTTTCGAAAAACGACTCCGTATATCGGGACCTTCATTCATATAGATTGTAAACATTTTTTATTGTCGTTTTCCGACCAACCATTATTAAGTTATCAACCCGATTTTTATACAGAGGCTCTATGCCTCAATAACGTTGTTAATTTTCAATTATTTCAAATAAAAATTTACCCGAAACAAGTTTAATCTATACTTAATAAGATACGTTTTTTCAAAATCCCAAATAGATAATCCAGCACTGCAAAAAAAAATTCGGAAAAAAATGACCTTTTTTCAGCCCATTACAGTGGCGCCTTCCCTTAAGCCCCAATATTCATTCTTGAGTCTTTTTTTAACGTCCTCACGATACGTCTGTGTCGAAAATGTCTTCATTTCGATCATCGTGTCATACAACTAAAAAAATGCATCAACCAACCCTAATCCCTTCGATTTAGAGTCAAAGGTCTCGCCTGTAGCAATGAAAATCCTTGAGGGGTACGATTCGTAGAAGTCTGCGGGGATTTTGAATCCGGTGGGCAAATTTCGTGGAAATTCGTTTCGATTCGTACGCCTTGATCGTTTCGTACGAGCGGGAAACGAAATATTTCAAGAACTCGTAATAACTGATAATTAATACCTGCCTCGCCGAAATCGTAGCCCACGTTAAACCGGCACTATATACATATTTTTTACCCCATTTCATGCGCAAACACGTGTTACGTGTCCCACGCAGGGATCCGAATCTCACCAACCGAGGAGTATCGAATTACTGTCACGGGATCACCCTTTTGGAGCTGCCCTTGATGCGCCCTCGCGACACCCTCTCTGCCTGCCCCTTCTCGACACCCTTCGCCCTTTCTCTAACTCGTCTTATCACAGGATACACACACCCATATATATATATATATATATATATATATATATATATATATATATATATATATATATATATATATATATATATATATATATATACATATATATACATATATACATATATATATTCATATATAAAAGTGTGTGTCGACACTGTCCAGAAACCCCGCACGAATGGTATAATCCGCAACCAGGAGATGCCATGAAAAAAAAAATAACAGCCTCTCGATCGCACGAGTATGATTCTTTTGGGGCGTGTATCAACCTGTACCTGGTGTAGGTGCATGTGGGCGTTTTCTATACGGTTGGACAAGGAAAAGTGGTCTGTTTTTTACGTTTGCATATTTGTACATTAGCATGGGCATATTTGCTTTTAAAAGTGTTTGAATATTTCTACAAATGTATTTGCTTTTTAATATATTTTGATATTAGTAGATATTTACTTATTAATATATTTGACTATTTATTTATATTTGCTTATTCATATATTTGAATATTAGTATATATATATATATATATATATATATATATATATATATATATATATATATATATATATATATATATATATAATAATATTAGTATATATCAATATATTAATATTAATGGATTCGAATATTCGTATATTTGGATATATACATATATTAATAGATTTGAATATTTATAAATATATGCATATTAGCAGATATTTCCATATTAATTCCGATAATAATGTTCCAATATTGGTAGATAATTCCATGTTAATATATTTCAATATGATTAGATATTTGCGTATTAATATATTTGAATATAACTCGATATTTGCGTATTGATAGATTTGAATATTTATTTATATTTGCACATTAATATATTTCAATTTGAGTATATATGTCCATCTTAATATGTTTCAATATTTGTAGATTTTTGCTCATAAATATATTTGAATATCTGTGTATATTTTCGTATTGATGAACTTGAATATTTGTTTCAATTTGCATATTAATATGTTTTAACATTTGTATATTTTTGGATATTAATGTATTCGAATATTTGCATATATCTGTATATTCGTCTGCTCGTATACTTGTAGTTTTGTATTTCCGAATTTCTGTATATCTGCATTTTGATGTATTTGTACATTAGTAAATTTATGGATTCGTTTATTATTATAATATGTTCGATTGTTTGTATACTTGCACATTTGTCGCTTTGGATATTTTCTATTTTGTATTTCTACATTGCTGCATTTTTATTTATTTGTAGATTTAGGCATTTGTCTGTTTAAATGTTTATAGCTCTGTATTATTTAATACGCTATATTTGTAAATATATATGTATATAGGCATATATATGCATATTGTATAAATACAAATACAACAATGGTGATATTATTCTGCTTTATAAACGAGATTATTATTAACGAGGCGTGTATGGATAAGATAAATATTATTTTATTGAAAATTTTATATATTTTATATAAATTTATTTATATAAATTTTATTGAAAATTTTATATGTTTTATATAAATTTATTTATATAAATTTTATATAAATTTATATATTGATCAATAATACTCATATCGATTTATGAGTGTCGGACGGAATTTCATGGCTTTTCTTGGGGGGGCTCTCATCTCCGTCAACCGACCCGGAAACAGGATCACCAAAGTCAAAGAGTCCTCGAGAGCTTCTGCGTCTCGTTCGGAGAACACCTGTAACTTTTTTCACCTCAGCTTGCAGACATTCCATTGCACGTCGTACAATACATTTTGCTGTTATTATTGTTATGATTGTTAAAAAAAAAGCTCTTTGCAGAACTCTGGGCGTGCTCGTAAAATTCGGGAAAAACGGAAACGTATCTACATTTGCAACGCTCTCCAGTTTTATTGAAGGGGCTGACTCTCGATAAAACAAATAAAAATAAAAATGGAGCGAAGCTCGATGAACCGTTCGAAAATATCCGGAAAGAATTTTGCGGATAAACGAAATTTATACGCGTATACTCCTTGCTATTGTTTCACATTTTTCACTCTCTTCCTTTCTCCCTCTCTCTCTCTCTCTCTCGCTCTCTTTCCCTCTCCCTCTCTCTGTTTCCTCTTTTTCTGATAGAAGAGAGATGGGAGGCTGCTGCATTGTAGCTCAATCAAAAACAAACAAATTGTAAAGTAATCTTAGCAAAAAAAAATATTCGCAAAAAAAATTCAACATCCAATTTTATGGAAAACTTCACGTGAAAAACAATTTGAGAATTAATTCGCTTTTTAAAAATCGCATATCAGGAAACTTGAAATGAAAAGCATCCAACGAGTTTAAATCGAAATATTGAAACGAACAAAAAATCAGGTTTCCATTTAATTAAAAAAAAACTGTATTATTTAAATTTCGTTATAATGATTTTGATGAAAATCAATGCAACTTCAGATGAAAGGAAAACACATCAAATGTTATTTTTAAAGAGAGACCGATTTTAGAAATTCTTCAAATCGAAGCAAAAAAATCAACATTAATACAATTTTGAAAAACGACTAATAATAATTCACCATCGAATTTATTTCATAAAATTTAGGAGAAAAATATTCTGTGTTGAATTACATTTATTTTTAAAGGACAAATCGATTGGCTCCAAAATGGCACCTTATGGGAAATGGCCTGAACTTTTCGTACCCGAAAAGCATATCGATCTATCCGCAATTTGTTTCTTTGGATAATTTGTTATCTTCCGTATTCTCCCCTCCCCCTTTTCATTCTTATCAGAGACCTTTATCTTGGTCGCATGCCACTCCACCCTGATCAAGCCCTCCGATCGTCCCGTTTGGTACAACGTGCGGATAACGTCGTCCATGTACACTTATATAGGTCGTCGCAGGATCTTTGATCGACATAATTAACGTTGAAAGTTTTGAGGGCGAGGTCGATGAGAAATGCGTCGAAGTAACGATAGCAAAGGCGACATTAATTAAAATCGACTTTACTCCCTCCACCGAGGGAGAGGGGTGGGGGCTGGAGGAGCTTTTCGTTCGGCAACTAATGATCTCCGCCGATCCGAGAGAGCCCTTTTTCTCCCTTCTGAGGTCGAAGAAAGTTCGAGCGGTTGGAAAATTCTCTGGGTCACGAAACCCTTTGTTCCACGATAAATGGAACGGAGGTTTTATTTTTATCCTTTCTCTTGATTCCTCACAGAAAACGTATTTCAGAAATACTTCAAGCACTTACAATAATATGTTGTAGCTTCATTGATGTCGATTCTTTTAACTATATCTATGGTTGTGTTGTAGCTACATTGATTTCTATTTAAGGGGTCTTCTCACTTTAGATGGTAAAAAAATTCTATTTTCATTAATTTTTTGATAGGTTTATATTATAGATATTGATATAAAAATTGTTACACTTAATGAATACACTTTTGAAATACATTACATTTTTTCAATGTATTTATGTAACCCAAACACATTTTAAACGCGTGTTTTTCGAAACAACGTTGTTCGACGGCTTGTTGATAAAATATTCGACACTACTGAACTGATCCTTTCGAAATTTTAACCACATATTCTTTACAACTATAGCTATAGCGCATATGAAGTATTTTTTTAAATTTGTTTTTTTTTGTTTTGCCAAAAACGGTGAAAAACACGTTTTTTGGTTTTTTCGAAAATGGTTCGCCGTTATGTTCTTTTTGCATGTATCAAAAATCGTATGATATGCGCTATAGCCTTTAACATACTGAATTCAAAAACTTTTGACTTTTTTATTTCGGATGAGCCATCTCCGAGATTTCATCGACAGCGCAGATCTACAATTTTTTAGGACATTTCTTTAACTACCACTTTCGTCTTGAATAGTGACTTTGGTAAATCGTTTTCTTAAAAATGTATTTCGAAAGTGTATTTATTAAGTGTAACAACTTTTATGTCAATATCGAATGAACAAAATAAAGTGGACAAAAGCTTTTTTGTGGAGAATATTAATGTGCTAGAGAATAATTAGGTACGCTTTTTTGAAAAAGCGAGCTTAAAATCACTTTGCGATTTGAGTTTAAGAAAAGGGAGTTTTTCTTCACAATTCTCATAAAATTTTCGATAAATAAATAAATAAAAATGGAAAATTTCACGGCAATGACAAAAGAAAGTAAAAAACCCTATTTTTTCATTTTTCTCTCAACTATATATGTTCTATGAAACGGTGTACGTCGTATGTCAAAATTCATCCAATTCACTGCAAATTCGGACAGGAGGGAAGTTTATAACATTTTTTATCGTATGAACGACTGATTTTTTGAATATGTTTATCGATTCATTGATAATAATTTATTAAAGTTGTTTCTTTGTCGAAAATCGAACTTTATCTCCACAGCTTTCCATTTTCGTAATATTCAAAAAAATTTTAATGTATCCAGTCATACGAAAGTTCCATTATTATACTAAAAGTACCTTTTTTATTTTTCCCTTCAAATGAGCCTAGTTGCCGGAACCACCCTGCACCGATTGGCAATGCAGCAACGGCGACACTTTGTTTAAATAATAATAACTTCATTGCTTATCAATATTTTTCGATAAGAAAAAAACTCAAACTTGGCAAGACTACGAACCAATTGTGTGCAACATTTTTAAAAAATTGGACAATTTCTAAAAAATTTGAAATTTGTTCAAAAATTTGAAATTTTTCAAAAATTTGAAATTACTAAAAAATTTGAAATTTTTTCAAAAATTTGAAATTTTTAAAAAATTTGAAATTTTTCAAATATTTGAAATTTCTAAAAAATTTGAAATTTCTAAAAAATTTGAATTTTTTTCAAAAATTTGAAAATTTCTCAAAAATTTGTTTTTTTCTTTAAATTTGAAAATTTCTCAAAAATTTGAAATTTTCTTTTGAAAAGCGACGAAATTTTTTTAAAAAGTTGACCACTTTTTTGGGGCCTATATGCAAACCCTTTAGGAAAAATGTATTTCGTTTAAAATTTATCAAGCTGTGTGGTATTTTCGAATTTTCATTTTTCTCTCTTCAGTGGGAGCCCCGTGTTTCTTGATCACATTCTAGAAAGTCTCGAAGCTTTTCCTATATAATGTGTTTCTCATAATATAGAGTGAGTACGTGGTTACCGTCGTCTGGCGAGAATGAATGTTGTTTCTCTTGCCGTGGGAGAGCACTATGAGGAGAGCAATGAGAGGAAAAGGCCGAGGGGAAAAAAAAGAAAGAAATTTAAAAAAACCGCAGCTTTGTGCGGAACTGGCATCACGAACTTGAGACCTAAGTTCCAGTAATTAATCGGGGTCAATCAACAACCGCAGCTTCGCACATTCATATCGAGCTTATTTAAAAAACAGAGGCAAACAAAAAAGCAAACCAAGTTCATTAGCTCAACGGGGATCATTCCAGAAGTACCTTCGTATAATATACTCGCGGTAAAGCAATAAACCGTAAATTCATTTGCACATGGGGAAAAATTGGAAACTACTGATACAGCGTTGAATTTTTGTTTTTGCCAGTTTTTATCTATGTTAATATTTCGAACAAAAAAATTATTTTCTCGTTAAACATTAAGAAACAGAAAATACTGTATTCACACTAATAATCAACGTTTGGATATTTATTTTAGTTTACGAATATTCATAAATACATGAATGTATCAAAATATATACGCTATTAAAGAAATTAAATGTTTATATATTTATATAAATATAATATAAAATTAATATTATAATTTAAAGATCTTCATGTTCTGTATTTTTATTACAATTAATGTCACTATAAAAATTGAACATAATCTTAAGTATCGGAATTTTACAAATCTAAACATAATTTTATAATGAGATACTAATTTTGAATTTGTTATATTCGTATAATTAAATAGTAATATAAATATATTAGTTTTTCAATATAGTACAAAGGAAAGATATATTCAAATATTGACAAATATACGAATTAAATACAAAAATATTTGCACATCGAAGTGAATATGTCTCCATCTGTCTCCAGGTCGTGCCTGTTAAACTTTTTACAAAACAATAACTATTCCGAAATTTCCATCCTACTTATCGTCGAAAAGGTTCATACCCAATTTTTCTTTTTCATTCAACCTTACGTCATTGCACGAAGACGCGATTTATTTATCAATTACACATGTCACATTTATAATAATTTTTTAACGCAACTGAAAAAATTGATAATTTTTTCGGAAACTGGAATATATAAAAGTTCATAATGAATTCTAAAAATCAGATTTAGAGCTTCGAATTGTTCGATTCAACATTTATAGAGAAGAGTTCGAATAAAATAAATGCAGAACATTGCAAATAATTAAAAAATGCAGTTTTTCATTGTCGCGAAAGGAAAGGCATCGCATTGTTATTCTTATGGCTATATTTCATCGTTGTGGTATGGTATTTTGCGGAGACGATATCACAAATTTATATATATATATATTATAAATTCAATTTCTCGTCTGAAACGGTAGACGTACGATCTCGAGAGCGCAGGAAACCGAATTTTCAACGTTCTTCACTCACTGGCTCTCGTTTCGTTGACTACTACGGCACGGGTAATTAAGTCGTCACGCGTTGCAATTTCTTTTAATGTGCGCCTCCATTAGACCTAAACGCCAGCTCGGACGATCACAGTCGCAAATGTTTCAACGAACCCTCGATTCGATTATTTATTGACTAAAAAAATTGGATGATTTATTTACGAAAAAAATCGATGCACTCGAGGAACTATTTTTTAAAACATTTTTAAGGGGTCTTCTCACTTTAGACGCTAAAAAAGGCCAGTTGCGTGGATTTTTTTGATAGGTTTATATTATAGACATTCATACAAAAGTTGTTACACTTAATAAAGACACTTTCGAAATACTTTTTTTTTTAAATGTATGCACTTATGTAACCCGAACAAACTTTAAACGCGTTTTTCTTGAAACAACGTTTTTCAACGGCTTGTTGATAAAATCTTCGAAACTACTGAACCAATCCTTATGAAATTTTAACCACATATTCTTTACAACTATAGCTATAGCGCATCTCAAAGATTTTATTAAATTTTGATATTTACTTTTTATTTTGACAAAAACGGTGACAAAACACGTTTTTTTTTGTTTCTTCCAAATATGTCCGCCATTTTATTTTTGCATATATCAAAAATCGTATGATATGCGATACAGCCATTAACATACTGAATCTAAAGCCGTTTGATTTTTTTTTGTTTCGGATGATCCATCACCGAGATTTAATCAACAGCGTAGACCTAACATTTTCACGACATTTTTTAGTTACCATTTTCGTCTATAAATAGTGACTTAAGTAAATAATTTTTTTCAAACTTATTTCGAATGTGTATTTATTAAGGCTTTAGGCCACAGTAATGGATATAAAATCATGTGCGAATTTAACAAATTTTTTTTCGTATGAAAAAGTGATTCACTCATAAAATTAATTACACATAAATTTAGTATGAATATCGAGCTGTTAGAATTTTTTTTTCGCTGTACAAAATGGCCGACTACTAATATTTTCTATCTTTTTTTCAGGCGCTCCGCGGCGTGACATTTAGTATCCACAGTTTTTTACCTAGAATAAAAAACAAAAATTCTCGTCAATCTACATGAGAATGCGTAGAGAAGTACGTACGGAATTTTAAAAATTATGTTTTATTAAAAAATTGTAGGTATTTGAACTTAAGAATTGAATTTTCAGTGAAAAATTTCGTTATAAGTGCTCATAAAATGAAAAGTTTTCGATTAATCAGAAATTCCGTACGTTCTTCTCTGCGAAATGCAATTAGGAATATAACTTTTAAATTTGAAGTAAATCGAGTGAAAATTGTTGAAGTTATTTGTCACGCCAATTGGAAAAAAGCTGTTTCGAGAAGTTTCGAGTAGTCGGTCATTTTGTACATCGAAAAAAAGTATGTATAAATTTTCTAACAGCTTGATATTCATACTAAATAGATGTGTAATTAATTTTATGAGTGAATCACTTTTTCATACGAAAAAAAATTTTTAAATTCGCCGACGATTTTATACCCGTTACTGTGGCTTAAGGCCTTAATAGTAACAACTTTTATATGAACATTTATAATATAGACCTATCCAAAAAATTCACGAAAATAGCCTTTTTAGCGTTCAAAGTGAGAAGACCGCTCAATTAATTCATTTTTCGACAGTGACTTGAAGGATCAGGCTATGGTCAAAATGAAAAAAAAAAACATCGATAATCCCTTAAGGGAACTCAAATTGAAGAGAAAGGTCCAACACATGATGCAGGAATCGCAGATTGAAGGTAAACTTATGATTACAACGATAGAACGGCTAGTAAAACTTTAAACACGATTGTCTCGAAACTATGCTTTTTAAAACGGTGTTCATCTTTTCGCGACATCTAATGAATGAATCGACTTGAATTTTGGTACGTTTATACAGCCTAATAGTAGTTTAGTCTTGAGGACGTTTTCGTAACTTTTTTTTCCATAAGTTATTATCAGTTATGTCGTTTTTGCCTTGAAAAATCGAAAAACAAATTCAAAAAATATCGGTTAAGCCTGAGCCAATATTATCAAATATATTTTTTGGAAACTCGTTTTTTGTTTTGTTTCAGATGAACCGGGTGGCCAAAATCAAGTGCACCGTTGACCGTCTCACGTTCGAAGGTCCGTCACGAGATTGTTTATAAATTCTTGAATTATTAATATTTGTTATGAAATTTGGTACACAATTTTGTTAATAGACATATAAATACATGTACACTCGATTTATTAATTCATATCAATTCAAGTGGCCTTCAATTAACATATACCACATATATATAATATATATATAAAATGTACATTATATATATATGGAATTAATATAAATTCATTAATTAAGCGAATAATGGAACCACTGTCCCAAAGGTAGGAACTAAATAACTAAAATCCTGTGAATTCTGGAAAAGAGTACTCTAAGATGATCAGTACGATCTGTCGTATTGGTATTTTTTTTTCGTTTCAATGTTTTTCATTATCGCCAAATATTGCTTATCAAAAATAATAGTAACTATCAGTAAAGGGGACTTCTAAAAAAGCAAAAATTACACGGAACACCTAGTTTTTAATGAATTTATGTTTACTGATTTCTTATTTCTTCATTTATTTATTTCCTTGAGCTATTTAAGCGTTTGACATGACCTTTGTTTGATTGTATGCTTGTTCATTGTAATTGTAATTAGCCACCTAACGTACTGTTAAATAGCCTACACCCTAGTCCACACTTCGAGCTGTGTTTGTGTGAAAGATTCATCGAAATCGATTCAGTAGTTCTCGAGTTATTGGCGAACAAACGTACAGACGGATAGGTATAGGCAGGCATATATATATACATATTTTTTTCGATGATACGGTTTTCCTACTTGGTTGAGATAAAACAAACTGGCTGTGAGGCAATTTTGTGACAATAAATAATACAAACAACGGACCTCTTGCTGTATTATACATATATATATATATATATATATATATATATATATATATATATATATATATATATATATATATATATATATATATATATATATAATATAACTGGAAGAAAGAAATCATATTTGTTTTATTATTCATCCAAGGCATCATTCAGCAATCATTTCTCAAAGATATTAAATTCTCCATGCAAATATCTAATAAATTCTCTCCCGACCATATCAGTACAGGATATTCTTTTCTAAAAAGGCACGAATAAAAGATGCACCTTCGAATAGTTACCAATCGAGTCGTAAACTCCCGCCTATATCGTGTGGAGCTCCGTCGGTAACGTAGTTTCGCCGTCAACCGACAGGCGTTACCCCAAACGTGCTCGCCAGCACCCCCCCGCGCCAAATGTATTCTCGGTATTAAGACGGAATGATACCTTATCGCGGTCGGTATGGTAGAACGATTATAGATTCCCACGAACCTCTGAAACGGCTCTTCAGATCCCGTCGAAACTTTGCCAAACGACGTCAAATAGATAAATGAATGGCTCTCTTCTTCTCAAATTTTCTGATTTTGAGAAAAAGAATGTAGATTGGCTTATAATAACCCAATCTACATTTTTTTTCTCAAGTTCGGAAAATTTTTGGAGAAGACAGCCGTTCGTCTATCTATTTGGCGTCGTTTGGCAAAGTTTCGACGGGATCTGAAGAGCCGTTTCAGAGATTCGTGGGAATCTATAATCGTTCTACCATACCGACCGCGATAAGGTATCATTCCCTCTTAAGACGGAATGATACCTCATCGCGGTCGGTATGGTAGAACAATTATAGATACCCAACAATCTCTGAAACGGCTCTTCAGATCCCGTCAAAACTTTGCCAAACGACGTCAAATAGATAGACGAACAGCTGTCTACCCCTCAAATTCAGAAAATTTGAGGGGAAGACAGCTATTCGTCTATCTATTTGACGTCGTTTGGCAAAGTTTTGAGGGGATCTAAAGAGCCGTTTCAGAGATTGTTGGGTATCTATAATTGTTCTACCATACCGACCACGATGGGGTACCATTCCCTCTTAATGTGACTCACAAAAGCTAAGCCCCTTTGATTGATAATGGATAATGGAATAACTTTGATTTTTTATTTTTTCTCATCATGGGTAGTCACTAACGTTTTATTTCATTTTCGTAATGGATCATTTGTTACTCTTTATTTAATTTTTTTAATGGGTCTTACTCTACTATTCCTTTTAATTTTATTTTTATAATCGACCACTTTTACTTTTTATTTATTTCTTTTTCATGCTTCACGTTTACTTTTTATCGTACGTTTACAATCGATGATTTTTATTTTTTATCTTATTTCTAGAATGAATCACTTTTGTTTTGGATTCCATTTTTATGGTGGATGATTTTTACTTATTTTACCTTTATAACATTAGTGTTGCAGCATGACACTTGTTGCGAAGGACACCGCAGCCGTTATTATTATCAAATTTATTTTTCACTTATTTTATTACTGTTGTATTTTATTCTATTATTTTATTATTATTTTATTATTCAATTGTAATTTCGTTATTCTGTTATTGATAATAATTATTATTATAACACGTAGTTTCTACCTGCTACAATAAAACTTCCACTTTGAACCTGAGACAGTTCACCTCTGTCGGTAAGACAGTTCCTGCAGGAGCGACGCCTCGTATTCACGGCAGTGGCGGCACGTTGCGTCGAAAAATAAAGTCTCCCATTACGCGAGCTCGCCTACCGCCCGATAAAACAGTAGAGAGTTTCGCCCCGGCGACCCCGGCACGGTATGCGTCTGTGTGCCTGCGACTGCGACTGAATTCTTCCGGTCGTCTTTTTGCCGAGCGCCCTTTTTATCCCGAAAAATAGTGCTTCTTTCGCCGTAAGAAAAGTTGAAAAAATGTCGTTGGCTCTGGGTATGTGCGAGACACCGGGATGCAAGGCTGTCGCGAGTCTTCAGTGTCCGACGTGCCTGAAAATTGGGATTCAGGGCTCGTATTTCTGCACTCAGGTGAGCGACGTTTTAGGTTATGATTGCGGCTGCTCCGATTTTCCACTTGCTTCGCAATCTTTGTTTCGGTATATTATTATTATTATATATATATGCGTATATTAGGTGTACAAATATGACTTTACGGATATTTTTATAATATAACACATCGATTTGAAACATAATAAATCATCACCTACAATCTTTGCCCAACTTTCTGGCAATGAGCTGATTCTGTGCTGGTAGAGTCTGGCGGTGCTGAAGAGATTCTGTTACAAAGTCAAATGTTAATTCTTCAAGAACTGAAGCGCTGTCCGGAAAGGGCAGACACCATAGATTGGAAAAAATTGTAATGCGGAGGATCAATTTCTAGGAAATGTAGCAAGTGAAGTAGAATCTTCCTGTTCACTCGTAGATAATTCTCAATGTACCCAACGTGTGCTCCGGCATTGTTTGCTGTAAAATGAGAAGCTGGCCAACAAAACCGGACTTGGCCATGAATTACTTCTTTGCAAGAAAGGTCAAAAACCAAAATAACCAAATAGAGATAAGTTAGAGTGTTTAAGCTTCAACGTACGAAGGCTCTATCAAAATGTAAGCCTGGAACTGGCTTTAGTTAAATAAAAATACCAACTACCATGCGTTTATTTTTACTTCGGGCAGGTCTGATTTTGAATGAGAATGGTCGACAACTCCGCTTTTGAATGAAAATCTTATGGACATATCCGGTTACAAAATCAAACAGATTCTTTGCATTGAATATAAATCTGTTTTTTTATTATCAATTTAATAATGTTACACTCTTTAATCCGAGGCTCACAATAATCGCGTTCAATGCCATCATTGCCATCACTTTGGTTATCTGTTCTTTTCCTCTAAACAAAACAATGCAGTAAGACTTGCAGCAAATGACGTTTATTCGGTACAAAAGTAGACATCTTGCATACAATAAATATAATAACTTCATAAACGTAAACACTTCGGTCAATTAGCATCAACTACGGTTGATGGATGCTTACAGACTTTTCTAATACAAGTATCGCCTACCCCGATGTAATGCCACCAATACGGGATACACTATCTATTGAAAATCTGTAAAGTCATATCCCTACCACTCAATATATATATTCATTTACAAGACAAAGTAGTCCAATACGAACTTTGATACGATTTTTAAATTGAGAGTCCGGGTATTATAGTTGCATCGATAATACAAAATGAAAACTATTATTGCTTCAAATGATATATATTACGCAGTTTCATATGAAATGGCCGACCTTTGTGCCGGAGTTTGCAGGCAAAAGATTTTCTCGAAAAAAAAGTGATAAACCCAATGCACCAAAATAAAACTATATCGCTCTAATTATGAAGAAAAATACTGGGTGTTAAAGAAAAATGAACAATTGAAATGAACAACAATATTGAAATTTATAGTAACGGTGGAATGGAACGGAGAATGAATAATTGGAGTATTAAAATATATAATATAATATAATATAATATAATAATAATAATAGTTGTAAACTGTACGACGTTGAAGTTTGCATAGTTGGAACGCACAAAAATGATGTTGAAGTTTGCATAGTTGAGACGCAACAGAATGATGTTCAAATTAGCATTGTCGCGATGCAACGAAAATACGTTTTTTCAATCCTTAGCGTGTCACCGTCCAAATTTTTCAGCGGTTAGCCGACTCAAACGTTTTATAAGATTTTTTCGAAGCTCTGCAACCGAAATATTCAAAAATATCTTTCGGGCAATGAAGATTAAAGAAGCAAGAATTTTCGTTGCGATCCGACGCTGCAAGCTTCAAGACCTGCAGCGGAAATTAATTCTCTTGAATGGCAAAAAGTTTCTCGGGCACTTTATACTAGGAAAACACTCGAAAATCTAATTGGAGCTTAGTTTAATATGAAAAAATAAAAAATGGGAAAACAAAAATCCCCACGACGCAAACTCCAACGTCATTGAAATGCATAGGAAGACTGTAATTTTTCTGCGTCGATGGCGGTGTGGGAATTCGCATGATCTTGAAGTTTGCATCGTTGGAACGCAACGGAAATTATTTTTTGCTTCGATTGCCGAAGTTCCATTAGACGATTTAGGCTCTGAAAACTTCGATAGTCGTTTTTATATTTTTATTTCCTCATTTTCTTTATTGAAACAAGTATATTTACAGTACCTTAAAAAATGGTCAACTGATTATCGTAACGAAAATCTGCTGAAAGAATGTTGAGGAATTAAAAAACACGGAATTGTCATTGCGCTCCGACGATGCAAAATTTCGCGCTCGAACATTATTCACGACCCACAATTTTGATCGACGGGCTTATCGTTGCAGGACTGTTTCAAAAGTAGCTGGAAGACGCACAAAGTGATACACCAGATCGTCAGTGGGTATTCGTCAGTTCGCATCAGCCAGTTGGCTGCGACAGTAGCCATCGGAGTCCACTTCCATGAGCTGGAATTCAATTGAAACTTTAGCTTCAAGCCGGAGTGTGTTTTTTTTCTTCTCTTTCTCATTGCTTGGTTTTGATCAGAGGGAGCCAGCGGAAAAGACGATTCCGGCGAGTACAACCCATGGCCGTCTTATCACTACACGGGAAAATTGCGCCCTTGGCCGAGGGCGCAGAGGAGGGAAGTTCCCAAGAGCATCGAGAGGCCGGACTACGCGGATCATCCCAGGGGCGAACCCCTCAGCGAACAGGCCGTTCGGGGCTCGTCACAGATCAAAGTACTGGACGACGAGGAGATCGAGAGCATGAGACTCTCCTGCAAAGTAATGCGAGATTTTTCGTTATCGCCTAGAAGTAGGATTTTGAAGAAAAACCAAAAGAACATCGTCCTCCGATCATATTCCCCATCGGATAATTCTCTAGTCGACAATTCCGACTCTGCTGAAAAAAAAAGACTCGACACTTGCTACACGTCTGTAGAATACACATCATCGATGCATCATTGCGTAAGGAAAAAGATGATGGGGTTGGTTGCAACCCCACAGTGGCAAGGCTTAGGTGGTTGGTCCGGTAATCGTCGCCTTAAGGTCGCTCGACTGCAAATTTATGTAGCTCAACTTGGACGATGAGTAGAAGTTACTTGAAGCCATTCTTAACCAGTCTTTCGTTACGACGAAGAACGTCGTTGTGAAGGTCTCGTGCCTGGCACAGTGACATCACTAGCCAGAAGTAGGCCTGAAACCCCCCCCCCCCCTATTCCGTTACGCAATGGGTGCTTCGTCGTCAATAATTACGTTTTTATTTCACAGAAATAACTAATAAAAGGATCGGTTTTATACTCATTTTATGAAGTGCACGTTCATCTAGTTTTATACCAATTTTTATGATCTTTTCAAAATTAACCCTGATTTGGCGGCGAAGAAACAATTCTCTTCATCGTCTTATTGCTATCTTTATGAAAGGTTTTACGATCTTTATGATCTGTAAATGAAAAGTCAACAATTTATCGATATCTATACAAATGTAGCTGTCGTTGTGCATTATCAAGACGAATTGTGTTCGCAGCTGGGCCGCGAGGTTCTCGACGAGGCGGGAAAAGCTTGCGACGTGGGTGTGACGACGGCCGAGCTCGACCGCATAGTCCACGAGGCCTGTCTCGAGCGCGACTGCTATCCCTCGCCCTTGAACTATCATCGGTTCCCGGCGAGTTGCTGCACCTCGGTGAACGAGGTAATTTGCCACGGCATACCGGACAGCCGGCCCCTCGAGGACGGCGACCTCTGCAACGTTGACGTGACCGTTTATCATCGCGGCTTTCACGGCGATCTCAACGAGACCTTCTACGTTGGCAATGTCAAGCCCGAGATTCGTAAACTCGTCGAGGTGACGTACGAGTGTCTCTCGCGGGCTATCGAGATCGTACGACCCGGCGAGAAGTACAAGGAGATCGGCAACGTCATACAGAAGTACGCGCAGGCCAACGGCTTCAGCGTCGTTCGAAGCTACTGCGGACACGGCATTCATCGGCTCTTTCACACCGCACCCAACGTGCCACACTATGCCAGTGAGTCGTGCCTTGCCTTCGACGCCTACGTTTACCTACAGGGCCCAAACGAATCGCCGAATTCCTTTTTGGGGCGGGGGGAGGGCGCGGTTGGCGAAGAAAACGCATTTTTTTAAACACTCAAAGGTGCATATATTGAGAGGCTAGAAAAATGCAGAAAAACAAACCGGCAGATGGCGACATTTTTTTTTTCACGACGTTTGACGTTTGACGTCAGATTGACCCTTTGAAGCATAGCGACATACTGGTACGTCACCTACTTCCACTCTGGTTTTCTTGAGTAAAACATTTTTAGCGCACAACGCCGAATGTAAATGTATATTTGGGATGTTAGGAGATCAATTGTTACTACGATGTCACTATTAAGGGCTTATGTTGCACTTGGTGGATGTTGATCGTCACTACCATACAAAAAAACACGTTTTTTGGGCAATAAATGTAATTGTGGCTAATCTAGCAGGTACACCATACACAACAAATGAATTCAGAGACGTTTTTTGGGTCGCTGATTACGAATTCGAGCTCAAAATCCAGAAATTCAAAATGGCGAATCCAATATGGCGGACCAAAACCGGAGATTTTACTGGAATTACTAAAACATCGGAGTTGCTCAATATGTTGATTCTGTTATACTGAATTTCTAATAGAATTACGCTTTTAGCATTACCCGGAGCTAACGGCGAGGTCGCAGCGAGTTTCTAGCTCCATATTTTTTAATTTTTAATTTGAAAAATTTTTTTTTGCTTTTTATTTTATATATTTTTTTTGCTTTTTTATTTTATATATTTTTTTCACTTTTTCATATTTATTTGTACCTAAAGACTAAAATCGTTTTATGTGTGGTAGGCCGCAAAACAATTGCGATTTACGTTTAAATGATAAGCTCAGATTAGTATCAGTGACCAAGCCAGATTTGTGTTTCATTATCGTATATTGGAACTGCCATTTTTATTGTGCAATTTTGAACTGAGATTCGAATTCAACGACTCAAAAAACACCTGCGTATGGAGTTTCATTTTCATCAAGCTACTTTGAGCATTTTGGTCCGTAGTATTGGATTCGCCATCTTGAATTTTCAAATTTTGAGTGCAGATTTGTAATCAGCGACCCCGAAAACCCTCGAGTACCAACTTTTGCTTTCATCGAACAATTTTTGCATTTGTGGTCCGCCATATTGGATCCGTCATCTTGAATTTTCAAATTTTGAGTGCAGATTTGTAATCATCGACCCTGAAAACCCTCGAGTACCAACTTTCGCTTTCATCAAACGATTTTTGCATTTACGGTCCGCCATATTGGATCCGCCATCTTAAATTTCCAAATTTTGAGTGCAAATTTGTAATCAGCGACCCCGAAAACCCCCGGGTACCGACTTTCGCTTTCATCAAACAATTTTTGCATTCGAGGTCCGTCATATTGGATCCGCCATCTTGAATTTTCAATTTTTGAGTGCAGATTTGTAATCAGCGACCCCGAAAACCCCCGAGTACAAAGTTTTGAGCTCGAAAGCTAACACAAAACTACCACTTTTATGTACAGACATTTTTTTTCACTTCTAATTTCCGAGATATATTCATTTGCAAAAAAACGGCATTTTCTAAAATGTTGAATTAAAAAAATCTGAAAAAATTCACATAGAATGCCTTTTGGTAGTACTTTGATGCAACGAATTATGGGGCAGATATGAGATGGTCGAAAAAAAAGTGGCTGAATTGACGGAGAATCCCTCATACACAAGGCGACTCACGAGAAGTCAGTCACTCGAAAACGCCTATAAATATTGATTTTAAACGAAAAAGTCAGAGCCAAACTCGATTGGTTCCTCATCGTCCACATTTTGGTAGCCTTAGATATTTTTCAATTGAAGGTATCAACCTCACGATGTCAATCTCGTCTCCACGTTTTCAAAGGGCAACTCTTTTTTTATTGGCCACAAATGTAGAGCACGAAAACACAAAAGCTATGGATCAAACCCCCCCCTTATGTACGGTCTACGATGCTTTTCATTTTTCGAGAAAAAAAGTACAAAGGCAAGTTCTCGAGAAGGCGAAGAAACGAGCGTAAAACTTTTTGTTTCTTTCAGAAAACAAAGCGGTAGGAATAATGAAGCCGGGCCATTGTTTCACGATCGAGCCGATGATATCGCAGGGCACGTGGCGAGACGAGACGTGGCCCGACGACTGGACAGCGGTAACCGCCGACGGCCAGTGGTCCGCCCAATTCGAGCAAACGTTGCTCGTGACCGAGAACGGCTGCGACATTCTCACGAAACGTCGCACCAACGACGGCAAACCATGGTTCATGGATCGCACGTAATAACGATCAAAACCAGGAGACAAGGCGAAGCAGAAGCAGAGGAATAAAAAAAAGAGACAAAAGGCGGCTCGAAAAGTGCTCGCACGTGTAAGGAGAAATTCATGAAACTACCAAGTCCAATACACGAATTTAGCCGAGCAAATATCGCCGGACATTCGCAATCTCGAAATAGCCCGTACTCTTTTGAGCCTGAATATTAGTCGCTACTTTTTATCGCGTCGCGGTCAACTCGAATTGCTGATAAGGATGATAAGGATAGGGAAGGACGACGGAAAAGGATACGGAATTATTCGAGAAATTCAGCGACGACGTTTCGAAAGATCGTACGTGCCTTGTAAAATAATCTCTTCAATTTCGAGCCTCAATTCGCCGATACGAGACGTGCATTTCGTGTATATACGACCCTTGCGTACTTACACATACACACACACACACACATGCAGTGCTGTACAAAATAAAGTACGCGAAGTAATGGATTCGCCTACGAGAACGTAGCCGAAAGATTCTTCGTCATTTTTCGCGCTCTATTGGACGAGCAACTTTTTTCGCCCAGTGCCAACTACGCGAATTCTCTAAGAAATCGAACTTTGCATTTTTTGACTCGTGTCCAGCGAGTGCGATACGGAAATTATGGAAAAAATTACCAATCAGGAACTATAACGTATTATTAACCGCTAATGCTAATTTTTTAGATAAGTGACTTTTCCGAAAAATTGTTTCCAAACAAACCCGAATAAACCCAAACAAACCCAATATAGGCGTTGAAATGTTCAAAAATGCCCTACTTTATCACGCGTTTCCGCGAACTTCAAAACCCCATCACTTTTTATGGGGGCGGGGCGTGAATTTCAACTTCCCCTGACCGAATACTATTATCTATAACCTAAAAAATGAAAAAAATAGCAAAAAGAAGAAATTAACCTAATTTTTCGGAAAAATCACTTACCTAGAATATTACCCAATCAATTATCAGACTTTCATAGTTAATTTTCATTACCGGCAATCGTACACAAACGATTATTTTTTGGTCAGATCACATTACGAAAACTACGTAACTTTCCGCATTCTCTCTTAGACGAGCAATTTTTTCGCCCGCAGCGAATTCGCCAGTGAAGAAACTGCATTTTTTACTCGTACCCAGCGAGTTCGATACGAGCATGAGGGACAAGGTGGTTATAATTAGAAAAGAATGGTTAATTATTTTTAATTATCTTCACAATTTTTTTTCATATTCGTGAATGTCATTATTTACGATATAAATTGGCGGTAAAATTTAAATATTCAACGAGACGCTGAAACGCTCCCGTTGTCAGATATGTCCGTTAGGTGGCGCCTGTGACGTCACATGCCATTAAAAAAGGCAAAGGGCCTATATCGCCGCTGAGTTGTCGCACAGCAAATCTTCCTCTCCGTTCTTATTCAAAAGTTGATAATATGGTAACTATAGCTACTAATTACTACGAACAAACAGAAAAAGCACCAAAATAAACTAGAAAATCGCTCATCAACCGTTACAAGACTCGTAATGAAAATCTGTTTACCGGCATGTGACGTCACTAGAGATCGGACCAATCGTGGAGCGTTTCCGTTCACGTGACCGTACGTTCAAACTTGTCTGATTAAAAAATTGAAATAAAATGATAGAAAATGCTTTATGAACACTTGGATTCTTTTAGGATTATAAGAGAATAATTCATATTTCAAAATACCCTATTATAACGCAATATTAACAATCAATTATCAGACTTTCGTTATTAACTTTCATTATCAGCAGTGCGCAATAAATCGTTACTTTTCAAAGCGATCCCGTCGCGAAAAATTCTTCGTCGTTTTTCACGCTCTCTCGGACGAGCCATCTTTATGCCCGAAAAAAACTATACGCAAATCCTCCAGCAAGCAAACTATGCATTTTTTGCAAACTTCTTTTGGCGATAATGGAAAGAAATTACCAGTCAGCAATTATAACTCATAATTAACAATCAATTATCAGACTCGCTATTAAGGGGGTCTCCTCACTTTAGACGCTAAAAAAGGCTATTTTCATGCATATATATTTTTTTTCTTTTGATAGGTTTATATTATAGATATTGATATCAAAGTTGTTGCACTTAAGGAAGCTTTCCAGTGTGACAGCCCGAAAAATCGCTGTTTTTCGCGATTTTTTTTTTTAAAGAAAAAATAATCTAATCGGTCTGGTTTTTTTTTTTTGTATATTAATTGGGTATTGAAGAATACAAAACAATTTTTTAAAGATCGATTTATTAATTAATTAATATCTATAAAAATGATGAAACAATTGTTGCAGAAAATGAATTGGATGTGGTGTCCACGTTGGGGGTCACAATTTTGATCTGAAACAAAAACACAAAAAGATTATTGATCGGTATATAATTGGCTTTCGTGCTATGGAGGCTTTTTTTTTTTTTTTTTTTGCGAAAATGGCGCCGGTTTGAACAAAAAGTATCGATTTTAGCATTTTTTTTGGCAGTTTTTTTTACAAAAAAATAGGAAGATGTCAAAAAAAAAAAAGCTTCCATAGCACGATAAACAATGACGTTAAGAATATTGTGTAAAAAATTCAACTCGATAGCTTTAAAACTCTGCCCTCCAAGTTGGACACCGTTTTGAAAAATGCTGTTTCGAGAAAAACGCGTTCAAAGTTTCGCTGTAGCTGTAGCGCTCCGTTGCCTTCTTCCAAGAAATGCTGTACAGTAACCGAAATAATCTGAATTTCGGCATGGAAATTTCAGGGAATATTCGGAAGAGTGTATACTATTCGATAAAGCAAAAAAAAAAATCGATTTTTTGAAAATTTCACACTGGAAAGCTCCCTTAATAAATGCAATTTCGAAATACATAAATTTAAAAAAAATGTATTTCGTATTTTTTAAAATGTATTTATATACATTTTTTTATGTATTTTTTTATGCAACCCAGACAAACTTTAAACGCGTTTTTCTCGAAACGTTTTTCGACGGCTTGTTGATGAAATCTTCGAAACTCAATAGATGTCTAATTAATTGTACGAGTGAATCACTTTTTCATAGGAAAAAAGAAATGTTAAATTCGCAAATGATTTTATACCCGTTACTAAGGCTTTAACATACTGAATCTAAAATCGTTTGATTTTTTTGTTTCGGATTATCCATATCCGTGTTTTCATCAACAGCGCAGACCTACAATTTTTTTAGGACATTTTTTTACCATTTTCGTCTAAATAGTGCCTCGAATAAATAAAAATAATAATTTTCAATGTATTTCGAAAGTCTATTTATTAAGTGTACCAACTTTTATATCAATATCGATAATATGGACTTAGAAAAAAGTCAGGAAAATCGCCTTTTTTAGCGTTTAAAGTGACCCCTTAACTTTCGTTGTCAGCAATCGTTCATTAATAATTATTTTTATTTTATTATTATTATTCTTTGCGTACACTGCGTGCATAATTATTAGTTGCGTACACTAGCTCAAAAAGTTTCCAACCGATAGACTTATAAAGTGTTAGATTCTTTTTATGATTACGCTTCATATGAGCATAAATTTGGCGTAATATTGTTCAAAGTATATTTTTTGTAGCAAAAAAGATTATAAAATAATGGCAAAAGTTATAGCCTTTTGTTTAAACACCTCTGAAAAATGGAGTTTTTCAATTGTTTTGCTTAGAGTTAGGTTCGTATAGAAGAGAAACATGTTCTTAAAGTAATCTTCAAAACGTATTGATTTGCGATGAAAACTGTGGCCTCCAGAGTGCACAGTATAGTGCCATACTTTCGGAGAAATTGAAATATTGGAAATGTGTATGAAATATTCCCAAACTTTAATTAAATTCTATTAATTTATTCGTTGTAAAAAAATCGTGAAAATCACTAAAAAAACTGGTTTGCCGCCTTGACCCTTCGACTGCACACTTTGGCCACGAACCTCTCACTGCATGTGGGGTGGATCGGACGCCAGACGTTTTTCGGATCATTGTATTTCGGTAAACGTGCATTTATTTTTGTACAGACGTTTTTGATAGTTGATCCCGTGGACCTGGGTCGTGTTCGTTTTTGCACTGCCAAACCAACCATTGTCAATGAAAGAAAATCTGAGAAAAATCCGGGTCAACCTTTAGGCCCTACTTCTTAAGGGGTAATAGGTTTTAAAAAATACTTTTTGATATTTTTTAAAATTAAACATTAAGGCGTTACCCCCACTTGTAGCGCAAAAAAAGGCCTTTTTCATGAATTTTTTTACAGAAAACTACAAAACTTTTTTAATCGATCAATATACCATCTTAAAGAACACATCTTGAAGAACTTTCAGTAATTTTTTTATTGAAAAATATTACATTGTTTAGTGGCAAATGGCCGTCAATGAAATAATGTTTTTATATACACGGTTTGCGGTGACCAACATTGCGGCGAAGTGGATCATCTGAAAAAAAAATGCGGATGGATTTAGTCAAATATAAGTATAAACTAGTCTTTAATCGAAGGATTTTAAAAAATATTCATTTTTCACAAAATGGCGGACAGTCAAAGTTAATGGTTCGATTTTAACGAAAAAAAAACGGCCGTTTTTCGGCTATAAAACGGCCATTTTTTTCGAAAAAAAAAATCGAACGATTAAAGACTACATTTTTATGTATTAAATAAGCCTGCAAAATTTCAAGAAGATCGGTTCATTAGTGTTCGAGTAATCTTTGTCACCGACTTCAGAAATGCCATTTTGAGAAAAACGCGTTTAAAGTTTCAATTTCAGTTCTTCAATTCACGGATTCTTCTCTTTCAACGCTCATGTCTCAGTCAATTTTGTTCGGATCGACTTAAAATTTTCAGGACACATTCTCAGATACTTATACTTCAAAAAAATGCAATAAAAAATCGATTTTTTCAAAATTGCAAGTGGGGGTAACCCCTTAAACGGCCTGCGAAGAAAATGATTTTGGGCAGGACGAAAACGACCCAGGTTCACGGTTTGAGGGTTAATCGCGTCACTCTGTATCAACGAACCGCCTGTCATTGAGCTTTCGATATTATCGCAACGGAAGTTAATTTTTTCCACGGCCAAAGCTTTTTTGGCGGATCTGAGCTACATTAATCATTCAAATATTTTTCAGGGTCCTTTTTTTGATCTACTACATCAATCGCCAAGAATATATTTTCGATAATAATAATAATAATAATAATAAAAGAAAAAAAAACTTTCGTTCCATTCGAACGATGCAAACTTCAACGCCGCGAGTACCGCTCAAGGTATACAAGGAATAATAATTAGAGTCTGTTCGTTAACCCTTCGAAGCATAGTGACATACTGGTATGTCACCTACTTCCACTCTGGTTTTCTTGAATAAAACAATTTTTAGCGCACAACGCCGAATGTAAATGTATATTTAGGATGTTAGGAGATCAATTGTTACTACGATATCACTATTAAGGGCTTATGTTGCACTTGGTGGATGTTGATCATCACTACGATACAAAAAAACACGTTTTTTAGACAATAAATGTAATTGTGGCTAATCTAGCAGGTACACCATACACAACAAATGAATTCAGAGACGTTTTTTGGGTCGCTGATTACGAATTCGAGCTCAAAATCCAGAAATTCAAAATGGCGAATCCAATATGGCGGACCAAAACCGGAGATTTTACTGGAATTACTAAAACATCGGAGTTGCTCAATATGTTGATTCTGTTATACTGAATTTCTAATAGAATTACGCTTTTAGCATTACCCGGATCTAACGGCGAGGTCGCAGCGAGTTTCTAGCTCCATATTTTTTAATTTTTAATTTGAAAAATTTTTTTTTGCTTTTTATTTTATATATTTTTTTTTTGCTTTTTTATTTTATATATTTTTTTTCACTTTTTCATATTTATTTGTACCTAAAGACTAAAATCGTTTTAGGTGTGGTAGGCCGCAAAACAATTGCGATTTACGTTTAAATGATAAGCTCAGATTAGTATCAGTGACCAAGCCAGATTTGTGTTTCATTATCGTATATTGGAACTGCCATTTTTATTGTGCAATTTTGAACTGAGATTCGAATTCAACGACTCAAAAAACACCTGCGTATGGAGTTTCATTTTCATCAAGCTACTTTGAGCATTTTGGTCCGTCGTATTGGATTCGCCATCTTGAATTTTCAAATTTTGAGTGCAGATTTGTAATCAGCGACCCCGAAAACCCTCGAGTACCAACTTTTGCTTTCATCGAACAATTTTTGCATTTGTGGTCCGCCATATTGGATCCTTCATCTTGAATTTTCAAATTTTGAGTGCAGATTTGTAATCAGCGACCTCGAAAAACCCCGAGTACCAACTTTCGCTTTCATCAAACAATTTTTGCATTTGTGGTCCGCCATATTGGATCCATCATCTTGAGTTTCCAAATTTTGAGTGCAGATTTGTAATCAGCGACCCCGAAAACCCCCGAGTACCAACTTTCGCTTTCATCAAACGATTTTTGCATTTATGGTCCGCCATATTGGATCCGCCATCTTGAATTTTCAAATTTTGAGTGCAGATTTATAATCAGCGTCCCCGAGACCTCCGAGTACAAAGTTTTGAGCTGATTGCACGTAAGGAAAAATGTATGCTTCAAAGGGTTAAAACAGACTGAAACGATTAATAAGATAATACCATGAATGTAAATCAGATTGCCATCGTGCATTAAACGCGGTGGCCATAACTTTGAGCACCTTCTATAGGAGTAAGTGTCTGCACCATTTTTTCAATCCATTTTAGACTAAAACATCGAAATTCCAGTTTTATCGATTTTCAATGCTAAATTTTGATAGATCGTCTTGAAATTCGGGGTGTGGACTACTATTCCGTTTCTTGATAAAACTATGAAAAAAGATATAGTGGTCCGCTTGAAACATTAAGGTGACCTTGAAAACTCCGAATTGCTTCCACCTGGATGAACCTCGTAGCCACGACTCGATGACCCCCTTCCAACTATGCAAAATTAATAGGGAACGTTTTCCCCAAAGTCTGGTAGGTTAGAAAATATTTTCTTCTGCTAATAGTCGTTACCTCACCCCATATATATACACAGGGTGATTCACAACTTCTAGGGTTCACTTCCCGAATGTAATTTCGAGCAAAACGCTGTTTTCTTCGAAAAGTTGTGCGACGAAAATTGGCCGACATATTCGCGCTCAAAATCCAACTAGTAGAGAATGGAACAGCAGGTGCTCACCCGTCGAACGTGCCAACCATCGAGCATTTTTTTTTCTCAATTTTTCTTAATAAAAAATTATTAACACAGCGCCTCGCTTAGCAAATCGACAACATGATTCGCAATTTTGGTTCATTATTTGGAAGAAAAAAAGATCGTGCGCGAGCAACTATTTGGCAGTGTTTACTCACCTTCGGACTTTGAAGGCGAACATCTCTACCAATTTGTCGAACGACATTTGAACAAAAAAAAGCGTTTTGCTCGCAACGACGCAGCCCATGTGCTCAGCAAGGGAACCCCGATAGCTGTCAATCACCAGCCATATATAAATATATACATGGCTACTGGTTATCCGTCATCGAATAACCCAGTAACGCTTTTGGCACAAGTAAACCATTTTTGAGACATTTCGGTAAATATTCCGAAGTGGGGCTCCTGCTAAAACCAGGCTAATTCTCTTCAAGGACTCAAACAAACTCAAACAACCCTAAACAGGCTTAAACAACCCCAACCAATCTCAATTAATCCCAAACAAAAATTAGCCTGATTGTAGCAGGAGCCCCACTTCCGCTGCCCCACAGGCAGGTTTAAATCATTTTTCATTTTTACGAATCTTTCATGTATTCCACCCTTTTACCTCATTTTTGACTAACTTTTCCTACTTCGAGCGGAATCTCCGTAGGCCTACGTGACTCTGCATTAAAAAACGAAAATAATGAGCCCAAGTTGAACCCTATTCGTGAAATTTTACCGGAGATATGAATTTTTCAAAATTGGGGTGGTTTATCACCCCAAGTTACCATAATAGGTCAAACAAATACGGTTACCATTCCAGGGTTGATTTTATCGTTGATAATTCTTTGCCACTGTGTCCTTAAACTATAAATAATTAAAAAGTTGGGGTAATTATGCAGTTTGAGGATTCTTTCGAAAAACGACGGAATTTTTTTTTGCCAGCATTGCATTCACAAAGGCTTTTTTCATGAATGCCCCTACCCCCAATATAGGCGTCGAACGCCACGTGTTTCCGCGAACTTCAAAACCCCATAACTTATGGAATTAATGGAAAGTGTCAGCCTCCGCCAACAAAATGTCACTCGGTATAATGGAATAAACAAGTTCACTGTGAACAAAAAAGCGTCCCGTTATTTTTCGGAAAAGTCCTCAAACTGCATAATTACCAAAGTTCGATTCCATACAACAGATTAAAAAAAATGAATTCTCAAAGTTGGGCCTCACTCTAAAAACAAAAAATCCCGAAAATGGATCATGCATAAAGCATTACTGGGTCATTTGATAGCGGAAGACATGTCCTATGACCTTTTCGAGAGGTCGTGACGAATAACCAGTAGCCCTGTATACACATAAAGGTATATATGTATCTACATATACACATATTGATTTATTTTCGTTTTCCGTGTGCGAGACGTAAAAAAAGTGTTCTGTAAAACAACGAAACGATATAAAATTCGTTTACTCAAACAACAAACAGAAATAAATACATTATTGCATCAACTATGGAATAAATAATTATTTCTAAAAGATCAACCACGGAGAAACACTCTCGTCTCTCTTTCCTCCGAGCGATACATTCGATCGATCGATCGATCAGTCAATAAATAATAATCCGTATGGATAAAATCAGCGACGTATTTACAATGAGAATTATTTTCCTTTGCCGAGGCTCGAAGGGGGAAATTATTGTGCCTTGCTCTTGGCTGTGATACGCGTCCCGAATTCGGTATTCGGATTGTCCTCGTAAGTCGTTCTGGTACTCGAGGACACGGTGGTGCGAACGTTCGTCTGGTCGGCGTTTTCCGAACTCTCGTAGTCGTAATCCTCGCTCGTGTTTTCCGGACTCGTCAGAGTCCGTTGACTGTTACGCTCGGCGTACTCCTCCTCCGAATCCGGTACCATTATTCGCATGGGCCTCTTCTTCTTGCCCTCGTCCTTTTCGTCCTCCCGGCTCTCTTGATCGGACTCGTGCAAATGAGCCAGCCTCTTCTGCTCGTAACGATCGTTCAGCTCCTGTTGGGCATTTGGATCAGTCAGGGACGAAAAATGAACCGTCGAGGAACGAATACTACTGGTGAGAATTTACGCTAATGGAGATTTTATCGTTTCTATGCAACCAGGGTTTGTTGCTTCTTTTCATTTTTATTGGTCCCTACGATTTTTTCCCGATTTTTTGGTCCGGTTTTTACGAATTTTTTCATACTCCAACGTTTCGAAAGTTTGGAGACTTCAATGGCATGTGCAGGATTGATAAAGAGGTATGGGTGTCCTTTGACATTCATTGATGAAGGGTTTGAACCCTCGTAAGGTTCTGGTTATGGAAAATGGGTCCTGAAACTCGGTGAGAGAGAATTGTCGGGCTGCAGACTTGAGGAGATTGAAGAATTTCGTAAAGTCATTCTCCTATAAGTGATGTTCAAACGTGGATCTTTGTGCAGCCTGCGCTGAAGAACTAAACTTCCAGATGTCGAAAATGGATCCTGGAACTCGGTGAGAAACGATTGTCGGGTTGCAGGCTTGAGAACATTGGGTAGTTTGGCAAAAAGTCATTCTACGACAGGTGATGTTCAAACGTGGACGTATGCGCGGCCTGTGCTGAAGAATTTGACTTTCGGTTTTGCCAAATGGGTCCTGAAACCGGGTGATAAAGATTTGTCGGGTTGCAGGTTTGATGACACTGGGTAGTTTTGCAAAAAAGTCATTTTTCCGCAAGTGATGTTGAAACGTGGATATTTGTGCAATCTGTGCTGAAGAACTTGACTGTCAGATGTCGAAAATGTGTCCTGAAACTCGATGAGAAAGAATTGTCGGGTTGCAGGCTTGACGAGACTGGAAGGTTTTGCAAAAAGTCATTTTTCTATAAGCGATATTCAAACGTAGATATTTGTGCAGCGTCTGCTGAAGAACTTGACTTCTAGTTTTGGAAAGAGCATTCTGAAACTCGCTGAGAAGGAATTGTCGGGTTGCCGGCCTGACGAGATTGGATAATTTACCACAGAATCATTCTGCCACAAGTGCAATTCAAAAGCGAACATTCGCAGCCACTGCTAAAGAGCTGGAAGACAAATGCACACACATAGACGCGTAGGAAATTCGAAGCACGTACAATGCAGCAAAACGGTCATGGTTCCAATCGCCGCGAAGAAGATTCCATTACCTGCTGTTGACGAATCTGTTGTCGTTGCCGGAAGTGTTGTCTGTCGTAGATCTGTTGTTCGTACTGCTTTTGTTGTTCCTCGTAGCGTTGTTGCTGTTGATCGTACTGTTCCTGTTGTTCGTCATTGAAGCGTTGCTGGTCCTGTTGTTGTTGCTCGTACTGTTTCGCTTCCTGGTTGTATCGTTGCTGTTGGGACTCGTAGGTAACTTCATCTTCCTGGGGCTCATTGACTTCGTAGTCGCCACCCTTGTGATTGGATGGCATGGGCTGATCGTTCTGAGTCTCCTGATCATCCTCGAAGTTCTGTTGCTGCTGCTCCTGCTGCTTCCGGAGCTGTTCGATCAAGTGACTATTGACGTTTCCGGCAGCAGCAAGGGCGGCCAATTTTTCGGCGGCTTCCTTGTTCGGCAGTGTGGTGAAGAATTGGCTGGACACGCTGGCCTCGTTGTTCACCTTGCTGAAATAGGTGTTCTGTCCTCTTTGATTGCCGGACTCCTCGTACTCGATGTGATTCTCGGCTTGGTCACTCGGCTCGGGATTCCTGTAGCTGATTCCCTTTTGCAGGCTGCTTCCGTACTCATTGGTGATGGGTACGCTGCCGGCTACTTCGGGCTCTAGGTTGTAGTCGGCGGTGACTCTTCCTGATCCATAATCCTGGTCGATCAAGATCTGTTGCTGCTGCTGCAGTTGGTGTTGCTGGAACTGTTGTTGCTGTTGTTGCCGCTGCTGCTGCTGTCGCTTGTTGGCCTGTTCGTCGTAATTGAACGAGTGCATTTGGGGCTGTGAGAAGCTCGTGACACCGCCGGTAGGCTGAAACAGCTGACCCAACTGTTGCTGGAGGATTTGATGCTGCAATTGGGGCTGTTGTCCGCTCGCATACTGCTCCGTCGCCTGTTGCTGCGGAAAGCTGTTGAGCAGGTCGTACAGTTGCGTGGCGGACAGTGGTGGTCCAGCCGGGGCTGGATGACCAACGTGAAGATCGGGAATCAGCTGGCCCAATGAGGAAGGCGCCTGAGCCGCGCTACCCGGAAATCCAACGTGCAGCGAGCTGTGCAGATTCGTTTGCATGGGTGGCTCCGCATTAGGGAACTGCACGTTACCACCTATCAGACCTGCTTTCAAGGGACTTATCAAACCCCCGTGATTCACGTACAACTCGTTCGTCTGAACGTCAAGATTGGGCGATGTCGAGAGCCTCGTCGCGTCGAAATCCGAGGTGAAGAAGGTCGGCTGCACCGTGTGATAATCCCTCGTGCCTATCTCGTTTGTTTCCGTTACCTCGTACTGATTCTGCGTGGGCGATGGACTCGTCGTGGTCCTCTGAGGCGCTGGACTCGTCACGAGGGTCCCGAAACCGTAGTTCGTACCCAGGGTGCCTGGAATATTATGCGGTTTAGAGAACTTTCGACATGTCGAAGACTGGAGTCTGGGCACTGGAAGTTGGAGTCAGGAGACTGGAGTCTAGTCTGGAGATTGGCGTCTAAAGATTGGATTCTCGAGACTAGAGTCTGGACACTTGTGTCTAAAGGCTGGAGAGCGGAGTCTGCGGACTGGAGATTGGATTCTGGAGACTAGAGTCTGGAGACTTGTGTCTGTAGACTGGAAATTGGAGTCTGGAGGCTGGAGATTGGACTGTGGAAACTAGAGCCTGGAGATTCCATTCGAGAAACTAGAATCTGAAGATTACATCGAGGCCTGTAGTCTCGAGAGTTTATTCTACAGCCGGGAGTCTGGAGATTGGATTCTGGAGAGTAGAGTCTGGGCACTTGTGTCTGACGTTTGAAGACTGCGGATTAGATTTTGACGACTAGAGTCTGGAGACTTGTGTCTAAAGATTGGAAAGCAGAGTCCGGAGACTAGAATCTGGAGATTGAATACTGAAGAATAGAGTCTGGAGATTGCATTCTGGAAACTTGAATGTGGTGACTAGGGTTTGGAGATTCCATTCTGCAAACTCAAGTTTGGAGACTGAAGTCTAAGGATTGGATTCGGGAGATCAGAGTGTGGACATGAATATTGGACACTACAGTCTGGCAATTGGATTCTAGACACCAGAAAGTGGAGTCTGCTATGCAGACTCGAGACTGAAGACTGGAATCCGAAGACTAGAATCTGGAAACTGGGGTCTAGAGACCACGCCGTTTGTTCATCGAAAAAAACTATGTGAAAGAAGAAACCTGCTATTCCAGAGCCTTAGATTATGAGAAATCGTATTAAAAAATCAATGGAAAAACAGCCTTTTGTCAATTCGTTTGCTCGTCGTTCCTTTATCTCTCACCTGGATGATTGACGTTGTACTGTCCATCGTTGGTATACTGATGGCGCAACGGTTGATCCTCGTGGCTGTTTCCCGAGGGATTGCTCTCAACCAAATTGTAGGGCTTATCAGCCAGGCTAAGATTCGGTGCTGGAATCGTGTGGATAGCTCCTTTATCATCGTCCATGCCTCCCCTGTGTGTCGGTGGCATAACTGCTTGTTCCGGTCGGTATTCGGGACTGTACTCAGGCACTTTGTTCATCGAGTGAAATTCTTTGACCGGTGGACGCTGAGGTAGAACAGCGTAGGTGTTTATCACACCGAGGACGGGAATTTGATTCTTCCAGGCTGTCGGCACCACGTTGTAAACTGGAGGACGACGTATCCTTGTAACCAAAGAACAAACGGGGTCAAATGCGGATTGGACACCAGTCATAAAGTCTTCTACAGCTTCATCGTTACGAACATCATTATTGCATCTAATGGAAGCTCGATAACTTTCGAAGTTTGCCAACGAGTCTGCTGTTTATCGAATGATTATATTTTTCGTGTTTTGGGGTATTTCAAAAACGCCGAAAATTATGAATATTCGTCACCCACGGTAAGAAAAAAGGCGGCTAGGATCTCGTCAAATTGAAAATCCGATTTGATCATTATCTTCCCAAAACGAATTATTTAGCGATAACCGCAATCATAAAAACAAAAAGACGAGCACGGAAATTACCAGCCTTTCTAGTGGCTTCCCCAAAAAGAACCCTTACGTCCTTTAGAAATAAAAAAACGTCCAATCCTTCATGAAAATCCGTACCGATAATTGGGCGGTTTGTAGAGCGGTCTTTTGTGGCCGTGATTGCCACCCACGTGGATCGTATTGCCCATCGACATTCTGTGACCTATCGGCCACGATTTCTTGTAGATTTGATTGCCCGGTTGTTGGGACGGTGGCGCCAGCGGTCTTCTCATCTTGTATCTCCCTTCCGAGAGACAGATGCACGCTGCCAATAACAGGCACGCCATCCGACTGACCCCCTTTTTCGAGGATCGAAAAAATTCGTCTTTTTTACAAGCTCCCACAACATTCACACTTTCTCGATCATATTCTTGTCCCCCGGAATACCTTACACGTTTTTGTACTTGAATTAATTTTTTCACACTGAAAATTGAGCGCCATGCAGTTAGCAGCTTCAAAAGAAATTACACATTTGCAACTGGGGATGGGTGAGGAGCAAAAAAATAAGAAAAAACTCGGCCCAAGGTAAGCGACTCGTGCTCCATTCGTTCATAGAGAGCTACCGTGTTTAGAACGCCTGATACGTGCGTGCGTGAATGAGAAGAGAGACGCTCTCGCGAGAGACTTAAAGGGGTCGACGACGGGACCGGAAGTGAGGTCCGGCTTGCCTGGCTTCTCTCTTACGGTATCTCGCGTTTGCACGTACTTATGCTGGTTGTATATATATATAATTGTATATGTATAGAGACGGACCACCAGTTTCGTTCTCCACTATTCTCACCAAAGATGTCCTTACGCATGCGATGCATTCAAAAGGAAGATAAGCGAAGAAAGGAAAGAAGAAAAACTTGATTCGTACGCGAGTTTTACGTACAGGGTGTCTCGGATGAAGTTTTTCGAGCTTATGCCTGAGAAAGTACGAATTAGGCAAAAAAATGTTTTAAATAAAAGTTGTTTGGTTTCAAGTGGGGACAAATATGGCAATGGCAATTTGGACTCGCGTATTAGCGTCAAGGTCGTGTGAAGGTCAAGTTTTCGTTGTATATTATTGTAGCTTATCTCGAGAGCTGTTCGAAATTATTTGTTGTACTGACAAATAATAAAATAACTTCTACGGATCGAGAATTTTGTGTACATTTCTCGTATACGTACGTTGTAATCGGCCATTTTATAAATCATGAATTTTTTTGTGTACAATTGAGTGATGGAGAAAGCAGAGTAGAGGCGTTGTTTGAATTGAAAGAAATGATGGTTATTTTTGAGGTAAGTTCGAATTTTTTATTTAAGGTAAAACGAATGAGAATGTTTTCGGAGAGATTTTTTATTACTTGGCATAGCTGTTCTTCACTTTTTGAAAGTTTTGCAACTATATTATACTAAACTATTTATAAGTTTTTTTGTCGACTATATGTACAGCTTTGAGAGCTTTAAAATGTTTACAGCTTTACGAACAAGTCGTTAATAAATCGAGAGCTTATTTCGTAGGAAATAAAAAAAAGATTGATTGTTAAATCAATAATATTTTGATCGTTCATTTATGTTGAATGGATATTGTTGTTTGGGCGGGATGCTACTGTGACCGGTAAAAGAAAACGATTTTTTGCATTTCCTCAAAGTATACATATTTAAGAAGTAAAAAAAAATTCAAGTTTAAATATTGAAAACCGACCAAGTTACAAACGATTTAGTGAAAGCAGGAAGCGCACCGATGTACGTATACGAAAACTTTTATTAGCGTTTTTCTCGCCCTGGCCGGAATCATACCTCTAGTTGTAATTGTCCGATTTGAAATTTAAAAAAACAAAATTTCCGTAATTATAATAGCTGTCGCTGTGCGTAGCCGTTTTTTTTTTATTTAATACTTTTTAAGCGCCCAAAATAAGTAAAAATTCCGCCAAAATTGGACTTTTTTCAACTCCTGTCGTTTCGTGATTTTTTTTCGATAAACATCTACGTATACCGAGAACTACGTTTATATAAATTATAAAACTTTTTTCTGTTCATTTTTCAGACCAACCATTGTCAAGTTGTCGATCCGGCCATTGGACTACATTTTTCATACAGAGGCTCAATCAAACCTCAATAAATATGATAATTTTGTGTTATTTTTAAATGAAAAGAATTACACGAAATAAGTTCAATGTATGCTTAATAACATACCCTTATTTCCAAATCCCACATGAGTAATCTACTGCACAAAAAAAATCGGAAAAACTATCTTCTTTCTTCCCTCAAGGAAATCATAAAGAATTTTTTCCCTCCCGGCGAACTTGATTCACCCATTTTTCTTGCTATTTCCCCAAACATTTCTCAGCAAATCCACAAAATATATATTTTTTTAACCGAAAAAGCAATCACGATTAAATCCACTCGAAAAATTCATAGAAAAATTTACCCATTGTCAAAGGTATTACTCGATTAAAATTACAGTCGACCGAATCAAGCGCGTTGAGAAATAATAAAAAATGAGTTGAAATTAAAAAAAGAAATTATGAAAAATTACATTGAAATTAAAAGAATAAACAAAAAAAATTAAATTAAAATGTAAAAAGAAATAGAAAAAAAAATTAAAATTGAAAAAAGAAATTTAAACAAATTACATTTATATTTTTAAAAAATTGAAAAAAATGGAACAAAAATTAACAGAATAAATTTTAAAAAATTAAATTTAAATAAAAAAAAAATTGAATAAAATAAAACCCAGTGGTAAATGAGTTGAACAAATATATGCGTGCGCGTCGTGGACGAGCGTTGAGCACAAGCTAGGCGCGCGTTCGGCAGTCGTCAAAGTGGGACACTTCGTGTTCCACATCCGATCTGGCGACGCGGGAAAAGCGACGAGCTCGTGCAAACGCGTCGATGTTATTACAACCCGCGCCTTCCACCGTTCACGTCATCGTGAAATTCTCTTCCCATTATCGTCGTAAAAAGAAAAGAATAAAAAGATAAAAAAAACAAGCCAGCACGAGAAAATTGCCGTGTTTGGGTCGAACATTAGAAATCCTCGATTGAACGGGCGAACTTTTAATCGCCCCAACGCCAACGTTATTCTTCCTATCATGATAGCTACGCGTAATTGAAAATTATTGTCGTTCCGTTTCACCGAAGATTTCGCGAAGATTATCGCACACAATCGTGCGCTCCGAACGAGAAATCGTGCAACGATAATTTACATTTCCATGCCCCCGATTGTGTACACCGGATCTTGTGGCAGAAACTTGCAAGATTATTCCGCGTTATGATTTATCAATTTGATAAGAACTTAAGTGGTACGTAAGATGGAAAGTTTGTTGATTTTTCGTACCACGATTCCGGTCCTGCGGTGACTTTCCAAACCATGCACCAGTTTTGTTTATTTTTTATCAATTATTATTAATGAGTCCCGGCTTTGTGGGTCCAACATAATTATTATTTCTCTTGTTGTTATTATTTTTTCGTATCCCATTTCGTATTTACAAGTACGCAAACAAACCCAAGCAAACTTACAATAATAGTTTATTAAAAATTATTAGTAATAATTATTATATATATATATAAGTAATAATAATAATATATATGATTACTTATTATACCACAAACTTATTGCATAATATAACAGTAATTATAGTATATAATTTTATAATAATAGTTATCGTTACTACTATATATAAATATATATATATATATATATATATATATATATATATATATATATATATATATATATATATATATACATATGTATATTTATATTGCTAATAAATATTAGCAGTATTCGTAAATAAAAATATACAACAGGGTATCAACAGCAAAGATCATAACACTAACAATAGTAACGACATTTAGTGTTATCACAGATATTGCTATTGTGATTATCACTATAGGATATTCCAATTATTTTATAATTGTGACGTTTTGTTGTTTCATTTTATCAGCATTGGTATTAGAATAATAACATGCGACCAACGTAAAGATTGTTTATTTTTCAAGAAAAGCTTCTTATCTCGCTATTACTTTATTGCTGTAGATCTTCTTTATTGCTGTAGATCTCAATGTAGATGCTGTCAATCTATTACTTTATTGCTGTAGATCTCAATGTAGATCTCAAATAAATAAAATTCTTCAAAATCTTAATTCAATCACAAAGGAGAAACGATCAATTTTGTTTCTTATAAAAAAAATTGAGGAGCTGGAGCCGATTCTTTTTTAAAAATCGAATTTTCATCTCGCTCAAATTATTGCTCCGTATCAATTATGAGGGAACAAAACTCTGCAAAATGTTTTTTGATTGCAGCAACGAAATGATCAATTATTTTCCTTATAAAATAAATTGAGGAACCAAAGATTGATTACACTCCAAGAACTGACTTTAATTTTGGTTTATTTATTACTGCACATAAATTATAAATGAATAACATTCGGCAATTCAAACACGAAAGCAAAATGGTAATTTTGTTCCTTATATAATGAATTGACTACCTGAAGATTGCTTATTTTTCACCAACCCATTTTTATCCCGTTCTCCGTTTTTTATCTGCATATAAATGATCAATGCAGAAATGCCGCAAAAATCTTAATTCAATCACAAAAATGAAACGTTCAATTTTGTTCCGTATAAAATAAATCGAGGAACTAAAGATTGTTCATTTTTCAAAAACAGATTTTTATCCTAGTCATTGTATTGCCGCATATAAAATATAAATGAACAAAAGTCTTCAAATTTTTTATACATTCACAAAAACGAAACAATCAATTTCGTTCCTCATAAAATAAAACGAGAAACCGAAGTTTATTCATTGAAAAAGAAGATTCTCATTTCGCTTAATTTATTGCTGCAACTAGAGATGTTTATTTTTCAACAACAGTTGTTTATCTCGCTCAATTTATTACTGCATATAAATTACAAATGAACGAAAGTCCACAAATTTTTTGCTCAATACCAAAAACGAAATGATCACCTTCGTTTCTTATAAAATAAATTGCGAAACTGAAGATTGTTTATTTTTCACAAAAGTTATTTCCCTCTCAATGTATCGCTGCATATAAATTAAAAAGGAACAAAAGTCATCAAATTTTTTGTCCCATCACCGAAACGAAAGGTTCAATTTTTACACGACCTATCGAGACCATCGATTATTAATTAGCGCAAGTTGATGTTCGTCACACAAAAACACAATTTTCGAATTCAAGGATAGTCGAAAAATTTCACTTACCTCCATGATTATCCAGTCAGGTGCGAAGGTTCTTCGATCTTCACAAATATATGGATCTTTTTGTTCGTTTTTCGTGCCAGGACTTCTCGGCAATTGATCTACCGGAAGCCGAAGGAAACGCACCGCGTACTCGACGGTACGATCGAGAGTTCCGATTTCCGATCGTCAAGGCAGCGTTTATTGGTCAGTAAGGAAGCACTTTTCGTTCTGCACGCAATTAGGTCATTGTCCTTCATTTATACTCCGGTCTGGCGAACGTATCTTCGTGAAGTGAAGAGCGTTATAGCTCGTGGCGTATCTCCTACCCCGCTCGGCCCCTCGTTAATACATAGCTTCGCTCGTCGCCCATCACTCGATTTTCAAACGAATTTTCTAACACAAACCCACACGAGCAATAAAAATGTGCATCAATCATAATCACAACGGCACATCAATTTTTCGCTCCGTCAGAGAATCGTAAATTCGGACCAAAAAACTACGAAGTTATTACGTTTTTTTTTTTTAATTTTTTCGCAAAGATTTTAAACTTTTTTCATCGTCAATATTATTCGGCTATTGAACATTTATTATTAAAGCAAAAATGTTATAACACTTGAAATATGCGATTTACAATTATTTAAACTTATGAAAATAATTTTATTATGTAAATTTCGACACTTTTTAGTACGATTGTTTTTCTATAAATATACAGTGCGAAAAAAATGTATTTGTACACGTCGTCTTTTTCAAATCATCCTACGAAAAAAATAAAATGCTTTATTGAGTTACTGGGTTCGATAGCTCATCCTACATATGAGGTATTCCAAGTGTTGTCGAACGGCCCAAAAGTCTGACCTTCTTCAACCTTTTTCAAAGTTCGTGATGTTTTTCTATCATATGTTTTGAGTACTTGGCATTTTTTTAAATTTTTATCGGCTCGCTAACTCGGCTAACTCGGAGATAAGATTTGACACGTGATAAAATTTCAAATGATCGTATCGTAGTGATCTTCTCGTCGTACAAAAAAATATCCTCTACAAAAAACATGCATTTTTCTATGAAGTATATTTTTAAAAAAATTCTAAATTTTCTAAAGTACTACAACACTAAAAAAGAAGAAAAATCTTTCATTTTTTAATTTTTAACCCCAATGACGAGGTTGATCCTACTGAAATTTATACTGAATTTTCTTTGATTAGTGTAAAACAACATGTGTAAGTTTCATTTTGGGCTGGGCTTGCGTTCAGTAAATATCGTCGTCTTAAGTTTAATGGAAATTGTTTTTATTGAATAACTCGGCCATTTACAATTTTTAAGTAAAAATGATAATGACTAAAGTTCTAGGAAATCGAGTGCTTTACAACTTTGGTTATTACAGTTTTTTCTCTAGCATCGATATTTTTCTAATTAAACCTGAAAAAGCGGCTACTGAATTATTTCGTTTATTTTTTACTTTAGGGCATAAACGAACATGAACAAACTTGTAAGGAATAAAATTCTCGACAATTTTGGTCTCCATATTTTTTTTCCTAGAATCAATATTTAAGGTCTTATGCCAACGGAAAAAAACGGGAAGCGTGAAAATATTACGTCGCGAAACATTCGCTCTCTTCTTTTGCCGTTGGCGTATGACTTTAAATATTGATCCTAGAAAAAAAGGTAACAACAAAAATTGTCCCAAATTTCATGCTCTTCAAGTTTATTCAGGTTCGTTTATGCCGTAAGGTTCAAAACAAACGAGATAATGCAATGACCGCTTTTTTCAGGTTCAATTAGAAAAATATCGATGGTAGAGAAAAAACTGTAATGACCAAAGTTGTAAAGCATTCGATTTCCTACAAGTTTAGTCATTACCATTTTTACTAAAAAATTGTAAATCACCGAGTTATTTAACAAAAACAATTTCCCATTAAATTAAAGACGACGATATTAACTGAACGCAAGCCCAGCCCAGAATGAAACTTACACATGTTGTTTACACTAATAAAAGAAAATTCAGTGAAAATTTCAGCCGGATCGGCCTAGTCTTTGGGGTTAAAAAATTAAAAAATTAAAAGATTTGTCTTTTTTTTGTGTTGTGAAGAAGGTCAGGCTTTTAGGCCATTCGAAAACGCTTGGAATACCTCATATACATGGTGTCTGTTCACAAAAATCTTGAGAAACACGAACAAACAAATCAACAATAGTTGCAATTAACAATAATTTCTTGTGAGATATACAAATACTTTTTTTTTACTCCCTGTACATACGCGCTTGTCTTATTTGATCCCAATTTTTACAAGTAATTCTCTTACCAATTTTATTGTCTATTTTTTTCACTGAGATTTGCTGGCCGATTTAATCGCAATTTTTTTTTCGAAAATTTTCTGCCTATTTTGTCGATCAGTTAAAAAATGTTAGGGCAAAAAGTAAGAAAAATCCGCGAACTAATTCCGCCCTAAGGGAAAAAATGCTTCATAATTTCCTTAATAACAATATTTATTTAACATAAACGAACTATCTAAATATTATCGATCTAATAATTGTACTTATTTTTTTTCGAAAGGAATAAAACCATCGTTTCTTGAAAAGTTTTTCGTAAAGGTGTCAACATTTCTTGTATAAATTTGTTTCATTATCATTATCATTATTATTGATAAAATCAATACTCGCAGCAACCTTCATATTGTTATTTTTTTTCAAATTTCTATCCCACATCGAAGTAGTCCAAAACTCTCATCCATTCTCACTTTCGGCTAAAAATAAATGTACGCATCGTTTGTAGATCGAAGATATCACAATTCATTCCATTTCATTGACAACTAGGAGAAATTGATTTTCATTGCTTATTTTCGGCGCGCTGCAACGTCTCTCGATTCATTCGTCTCTATTATTGAGAGTGAGATAGCGAACGTTTACGGAAGACTCTCGAAAGCGTGCATCGACCTGTGACGTAGCAGTGTCACTCGAGAACCAGTTACGAACCAGTTTGGTGAACAAATCTTCCACGCACGCATGTGTCAAGGAACAACTCATTTTCCCCATCCGCCGAAACGCCTTTGACAGAATTGAGGAAACGTATTATATATATATATATATATATATATATATATATATATTTATGTATATATTTATATATAATATATGGTTTATAATTTATATAAAATTATATTATAGTATATTATATAGTTTTATAAATAATTCATGTATGATATATATTTACATATACATTTTTTAATATACATACAGGTATACAACTATAAGGTGGCCATGTATTTTTCAAAGGTCTGGCGCGGAGATTTTTCGCCCCAGAAAATATGATATTTAATCATTTTACAAGTCATCTACGAAAAAAAATAATTCAGCGTATTTTTGTGGAGAGTAGTATTTGCCACAGAAAAAAATTGAGCATTTTGGAAAGAAGCAAAAATTTCCTTTTGAGTTCAGCACGATGAAGATAATCAAATTCTGAATACAAAACATTCCTAAAACACTTTCTTTATAAAAATGGAATTAGATTTTATTTATCCACTTAAAAAGGCATCCTTGATTTTTTTCTCGATGTGGAGCTGCGTAATGAATGTTTTTCAGAAGAAATTAAATTTTCTTCATTCTCATGTAGTCAAAATGGATTTTTTTTTAGAATGAGCAATTGTTTCTGGCAAATACTACTTATCACAAAAATACGCTAGTTTTTTTGAGAATTTGATAAAAAAAACTGTTAACAATAATATTTTTCTCAGTTGTAAAACCTCTACTAGACTCATAAAAATGACATGGCCACCTTATAATTGTTACATTATGTTTAAACACACACACACACACACACACACACACACACACACACATACATACACACATACATACATACATATATATATATATATATATATATATATATATATATATATATATATATATATATATATATTCAAATGAATGAATTTCAATGTTTATACGTATACATTTATTTTTGGTTAAATTTTCTACTGATCCGAATATTTCCAAAACTACTTCGCAAGAAATGTCTCGCTTGAGATTGGCCATAAAATATTTTCTGCAACGAAGCGACGCTCTTAATTTTTTCCTTCTTCATCCTCGCGAATTTGCCTAATTGGAGGCTGATTGAAATGAATTCGGTGTCTACCGGGGCTAGAAAGAAAGTTGGCATTCTGCAGAGTGAAAGATGCAGCCTAGAAATTGCGCTTGAAATACGATTAAATTTTATTTACTGCTTTATTCCGGAGGTTCGATATGAACGAGAAAGCAGAAGAAAGAACATCTTAAAATTGCACAATAAAGTAACTCAATGCTGAGGAAAAAAATCCTCGTCCCCTAGGCTTCGTCAGGTGAAATTTTTGACGAAAACAGTAACGGGTTAGTTTGCATAAACTTAGAGCCCAGAAAACAGGTCGATGTTCAATATTTTTTCTGCTGAGAGTATGTGGATGACGCGGTCGGAATTTCGCACACAATTAATACGAAGTCTTGTCAAGTTCGAGTTTTTTTTCATTAAAAAATATTGATAAACAATGAAGTTATTATTATTTAAACAAAGTGCTGCCGTCGCTGCATAGCCAATCGTTGTACATGGTTCTGTTAACTAGGCTCATGTGCAGTAAAAAAAGAAAAATGTACTTCTAGTATTAATAATAATTAAACTTTCGTATGACCGGATACTTTTTTCAAATGTTGAAAATTGCAAAAATGATAAGCTCTAGAAAAAAAACGTTTAATTTTCGCCTGAGAAAACATTTTTAATAGTTTATCATTAACATATAAAAAACATATAAAATAAACATATAAAATATCAAAAAAATATAAACATATAAAAAATCATTCAGTCATACGATGGAAAATGTTATAAATTATGCACCGTCCGAATATTTTTTAAGCTTTTGAGTTACGACCTAGACCGTCTCATAAAATACAGTTTCCCAACAACCACAAAAGAAAAAGGTCAAGCGTAGTGGATGATCCGACTCTTCACAAAAATCGTCATAACGCGATCAATTTTTCGATTTTCTACAGAATACTTGCTGCAAATCCAATTTACGACCCAAGTCTACGAAACTACGCAGTGAAAAACCGTGTTTTGAAAATTCCGAATTTGTGCAAACCCCTCAACTAATTTTTCCAAAATACCTGAGTAATCGATAGAACCTTTATTCCCACAATTTTTGCAAAAACCATGAAAGCTCACACATAGTTTACCGCAACTTCGAAACTTTTTCCATCAGTCTTACCACACAGAGCTACAAAAACGAAAACATACCACAACTGCGACAATGGTTCTGAATGAATTAAAGGGGCGAGGAACAAATTCGCTGATTTACATGATTTTTTTCTAAAAAGAAAGGTTTCTTCACCATTTTTGAGATTTAGATTATAGTTTATTGATACTTTTGGGTGTTATGTGGTATTTTTTTATTGATCTTTAAAAATGGAGGCGTCATGCCACGGTTGTCTAAAATGGATTTTCAGAAATGGCGTGGCGTATAGCTAAAACACTATTCGAACCATTCTGATGAAATTCGGTATAAATCTTTCCAACCGTGTTGCCTAAAACATGACCCTAAATGTCTTGGTAAAGAAAAAAGTATTTTTTTTTTTGCAAAGTCTAGCCATTTTTTTCGGAAAATTCAATCTTTTTGTTTCAAAGCGTACCATTTCATTGACTTTCAACATTCATCACTTTTTCTTGGTTCATATTGTGCGCATGAGCGTTAATGAAAGAAAAATCGTCGTCGGTTTCCTTTCAGCTTAATCCCGCCCACGCTACGTGTCACGCCGTCTGACAACACCACCCCAACCCGTTTACAAGACCGTGCCGTACCACAATTTTTAAAGATTTAAAAAAAACCATGCAACAGCCAAAAGTAGTAATAAAACCTACCCCAAGTCGCAAAACTGGCGAAGCAATCTTTCCTAAAAAAAAAAGAATAATACAAATCAGCATTTTTTACTCTCCCAAAGGTATCTCCCCCTTAAGGATGTTGAGTCCCTATGAAACATGTTATTGTTAATTGTTCAGTAAATACCTTCTTAATCGTCATGAAATTTTTACACGACCTCCTGAATACTTCATGTAAAAACATACCAAATTTTCAGAATTCTTTCATCATTACTTCAACCTCCTTAAGGGTTGAAATGAAAAATGATAAGAAAATTCGGAAAATTTGGTATGTTTTTGTATGAAGTATTTAAGAGGTCGTGTTAAAATTTCACGACGATTAGGAAGCTCGTTATTAAAAAATTAACATTTTGTTAAGAACAATTTTTAAGAGAAATAAAAAAAAATTTATCAATAAACTTCGTTTTGTTTCCGTTGCTTTCAGTATATTATAGGTATTATAAAATTGAGAGGTCAAAAAAAAACTTATTGCAAAGTTACATCAGTTTCCATAAAACAACATTTAATTTGTGAATGTTAATTGTTCAATAATGAGCTTCCTAATTGCCGTGAAATTTTTACACGACCTCTGAAATACTTCGTACAAAAACATACCAAATTTTCAGAATTTTATCATCATTTGCGATTCGGCACTCAACATCCTTAAAAGGAAAACCCGGCAGTGAGGAGACCGCGTACAATAGTCCCGAACAAAGGGGCCCAATCATTCGTCTAACGTGCACTCACACTGGCCTTAATTCCCGAGGAATTTCGTGAATGATCGTGACCTCGATCACGCTCGGTGTCAAGTTACGCAGGAGGCTTCGTGACGTGACGATGGAAGCAACGATAAAATGAAGTGAAAAAATTTAAAGTGAAAAAAAAAATCGTTTCAGAGTGCATTGAACGATTGAACGATTGCCCATTGCTCATGGACGAGTACATTGAGCTTGCACTATCGTAATCGATCGTTCGACGACTGTGATCGTTCCTCCTTTCTCTCCTTATTCCTCGAACGTCACGAGGAACGACGAGAATTCGAGACGTCTTCGCGTGTGTGTCATGGTCGTCAGCGTGTCAGCACGAGGAGTAAAACTCACTGGTGAACAGGTGCGTACACTCGTGCCTCGCAAAAGTATCGACAGTCGATGCTGTGCGTATCAGGAATCTGTCGAGAGTCTTCGGTGATCCAGTGACCCAGTAAAATTTCTCCTTTTCCCTCCTTCTCACTCTTTCTCTCTCCTACATTCTAAGGAAACTCAATTATTCGGGCAGAAAATCCAATCGTCGTCCAAAAAGTTTCCAGACCTTTTTTAGGGTTGCGCAGCCATTGGGAACCCTTGGAACGTCATGTCTGTCGTTTGTTCGTCTGTCACAGCGGAGTCGCCCACACGCTCGGTTGTGACCCACGGGTTTCAAAACTTGCCGAAGGCTATTTTATTCGATAATTTATCGAAAAAATAAATAATGATTTAGCCCTTGCTTGCCAATGTGGCGTTCGAAGCAACCCCAGCATTTTTTTTCTCATTCGAACATGTATTGATGACGTGTATTCTACAGACGTTTGATAAGTTCTGTAAGGGCTAACACCACTGTTCGCTAACCACTGTTAAGGAGGAAGATTTCTTCACCATTTTTGAGAGTCAGGGTATGTTTTTTTGCCACTTTTGGCTGTTATATGGTGCTTTTTTTTTGTATTTTTGATTATTCTTAAAAAATGGCGGAGGTATCTGAAAAAAACAACGAAGGGTTCTCCCTCGTCAACACTCATACGGAGAATGTGAACCAAGAAAAAGTGAGAAATGTTGAAAATCGATCAAATGGTATGCATTTGATCGATTTTTTTCGAGCATTTTTTATTGCAAAATGCAGTAATTTTTTTCGGAAAATTTAATCTTTTTCTTTCAAAAAAGAAAAAGATTAAATTTTCCGAAAAAAATTACTGCATTTTGCAATAAAAAATGTTTTATTCAACTTGTCAAGAACATTTAGGGTCATGCTTTAAGGTTACACAATAAGGTTAGAAAGATTTATACCAAATTTCATCAGGATCGGTTCATTAGATTTTTTAGTTTTGAAAATGCAGTTTAGAAGGCCATACCCTCGCCATTTTTAAAGACAAATAACGGAAATATCAGGTAGCAGCCAAAAGCAGTAATAAAACGTACCCTAAGTCTGAATAATGGTGGAGAAATATTTCCTTTAAAAAAAAATCATGAAAATCAGGAAATCTTTTCCTCGCCTAAAGATAGCCCCCCCCTTAATGATAGTTGTTGTAAGTTGTAAATGTGGAATATTCTATAGGCCTGCAGAGCAGGATAAGCAAAAATGAAAATACAATGTATATGTTATTATTACATAAGCAAATAGTGTCAATCGTTAATAAAAAATAATACCAAAGGTAACGTTAATATAAATAGTGTACGTCAATCTTTTATGTGTGTAGGACAAGCACACAGAAAAAAGTGACTTGAGCAAATACTTTTGCCATTTATCATATTTTTGTCATATATACTTCATATATCATATACTTATCGTATTTTTATCATGTGTGGGCTTATTCATTTTTTATTTTAAATTCCGCCATTTCGGATCTATTTCATCTGTACCTACTTTTCCCTACAACCCCACCTTATTGTTGTTGTTATTATTATTATTATTATTATTATTATTATTATATCTATACAATAAATATAATGTTTAACAATTATCATTGGAAATAATGATTGGAGATATGATATATAATAATTATAAAAGATAAGTGCAAGAGAATTATTATACTTCACAACCATAAGGGCATAAAACTTTACCGAAAATAACAAATTTTGTATTCTAGCTATGTGTCCACGGTACCTCGTGAAATAACGAAAAGGTGACATTGTTATTGTCGCAAGCAATCATCCCCAGAGCTTGACGCTTAAAAAAATCAGCAAAATATTTTTTTACGATTTTTTTCTTAATTCTTTATTTTACAATTTTTCCATCTTCGATTTTTTGTCTTTTGGATTTTAATTTTTTCTGCGAATTCTCGATTTTACGATTTGCCAAAAAATTACGATTCCACGATTTAAAAAAATTTTCGTCCTGCATGTCTTAGGTTTCGCGACCTGCCAAAAAAATGAATTTTCATTAAGAAGTTATTACTCTTAAAAAGAAAAAGAAAAGCCCGGAAAAACGGAATTTGAAAATTGTCTCTGCGTTTACGAGACGCTATTATGCATTTGCTGTGAGCGCTTTGTACATTTCCGTCACGTAAACAGACCACCCAGCAATGCTGTTTGAATATTAATTACCAGTGAAATTTCATCTGAAATGTAGCATGAATAGACCGAATTAATTCGAATCGAGCGTTTACCGTGCCCGTACGACCGTACCCAGTGAGTTTGCCGCAAAGATATTCATTCACTAGGTAGCAACGTCAAAGGATATTGTGGCAGGAAAACGACTCGATCTACCCCTCAAATTGCAGAACTCGATGTACTCCAATCCTTTGAGTGAACGCCATTCCGATTCCAAAATGTTGCCTCGAAATCTCGAGACCACCCGTGTGTCAGGAGTGACGAATGAAAAAAATTAAGGGGGAAGTTACCTTCGGGCGAGGAAAAAAATTTGCTGACATTTATGATTTTTTTTAAAGCAAAAATTTCTTCGCCATTTTTTCGACCTAGGGTCTATTTTATTACTACTTTTGGCTGTCAAAACTGGCTTGACGTATAACTAAAAAACTGATCAACCGATTCTAATGAAATTTGGAATAAATCTTTGTAACCTTACTGTCTAAAACATGACCCTAAATGTTTAGAAAACAAACATATTTTTTTTATTGCAAAATGTAGCAATTTTTTCAGATAATGAAATCTTTTTGTTTCAAAGCGTAGCATTTGATCGATTTTCAATTTTTTTTACTTTTTCTTGGTTCATATTCCGCGTATGAGTGTTAGTAAATGAAAAATCTTCGACGGTTTTTTTTCAGATTAATCTCGCGAACGCTATGTGTTACGCCGTCTGAACAACATCCGCCGCAACGAGTTTAGAAGACCGTGCCATACCGCGGCCATTTTTAAAGATTAATCAAAGAAAAAAATACCATGTAATAGCCAAAAGTAGTAATGAACCGTACCCTAAGTCCCAAAGATGATGGAAAAATCTATCTTCGTAAAAAAGATCATGAAAATCAGCCATTTTTTCGCCGCCTAAAGATATCTCCCCCCTTAAGTCGCACATCTGTCAGTGTACGAAAAATAAAATTCATCGTTCGGCAACGATCGAGGTAACTTTCGAATGAAAAATTCCGAATACATCCTCAAAAATTCTGTGGTAATAAAAAAGTTTGAAACCTGAAATCCTCTTTATGAATTTCTTAGTGGAAGTCCTACTGATGCGTGGATACGAAAATTCATTCTGGGGCATTATTATTGCACGATACATGGGTAAAAATGAGTCCAGACGAATAATTAATAACTCGACGTACGTAGGAAAAATTTGAACTTGACAAGTTTGACAATAAAAGTTTCTTTTACACGCATACTTATTATATATATATATATATAAGTATATTGATATAATGATTTTTTCATCCTTGTTCTAATCGGATTGAATTGAACCTCAGTCAACTTCATCATTCAAACTGTAGCAAAAAACATCGAATTAATCTTTTTCTTCTCATAAACCTCCTTTATTACAGTTTTTATTTATTTTCAAACCTGCAAATTACCTGAAAATTTCTGAATTGATAAAGGCAGTATTCTAGTCTAGACGCCTAAATTATGGGCATTTTTTATCTTGATAAAGAAATAACAATAATAATAATTGTAGCATACATTTTTGTACAGTCTTTTTTTTATTGAAGTGCCAAGAAGTTACGAAAAAAAAATTGTGCAAAAAAAAAACGAAGATAGCAAAAATTACGGGTTGCCAAATATGGCTGTGAAAAAAAGGGTTGAGGTGGTTGACATGATTCGAAAGCTTCCATTCATTTGAAACAGAAATAAAACCAGTTTTCTTAACCATTAAGAATGTCATTATGGCAGGTACCGAAGAAAAAATAAAATTAATGGCGACTGTCTGAAAAAAGTAATTCATCGTGCTTTTTTTTTAGCTTTACATTTTTTCTCAAATCGTAATAATAATAATTTCGCAATGCCCGAGGCAGGGACGATAGAGGGATATATACTGAAGGGCCATACCAAATCTGAAGCGAACCGGTCGAATGGAACTCGAGATTTTGTGCGACCAATTTAAAAAAAAAAGTAGTTTCAAGGAAAACGCGTTTAAGGGATCATCACAGTATTAAATTTTTCGAAAAATCGATTTTTTTTCCATTATCCTATAGTATAGACGGTTATAAACATGCTGTTCAATTTATAGACAATACGTCAGTAGATAATTTATATCAAAATTCCGCACCCGAAACTTTGAACGCGTTTTTCTCGAAATGTCGTTTTTCAAAACGGTGTACACTCTCAAAGAAAGAGTTTCCAAACTATCCGTCTCAAATTTTGATACAGCATTCTTCACGCCATTTTTTATCTATGCAAGCATTTTTTAAATTTTCGTTTGAAAAAATGAAAACCAATCGAAAAAATAGGCTAAAAAAGGCTAAAATCCGATACTTTTTTTTTCAACACGCCGCCATTTTGTGAATTTTTATTAAAAAAACCTCTATAGCAAGATGGTGGTGGCTTTCATATTGATTGATAATCTTTTTACAATTTTATTTAATGTTCGATAACATTTACGGCCACAACCGTGTACACCGTGAGAACCCCTTTTTTCGAATACACTTTCAACCGTTAAAAAGTGTGTAACAAAAAATGTTTTGAACATTTAAAAAATTATTTTCTGTTCTTTATGAGTGCTTTTATTCGACATAAAAAAATTATATTGATGGCCGTATTGTAGCCATCGGAAAAAATCGCGAAAATCAGCTATTTTTCGACTCGCTGCACTGTGATATTATGCCTTAAGGTGTTCACATCACACCTTAAGATCCCTTAAGGTGTAATGTGGGTTTCGACGTTCTTCCCTGCAATCGGTTCTCGCTTCTCAGAAGCTTCTGAAGTTCGTGGCTCCGATCGGTCGATTTCTTCCTGGTGTCGTTTCTCGGCGTAAATATTGGAAACTTCGAAATTTCCTTCTGAGGACATATTCTTAAGAGTCCACACTTTAGAGAAATTCTAAAAAAAGCGCTTTTTTCAATTTTCTCGACTAAAATACTGCCTTAAATCGAACGACCTCTTCAGTGACCTACATTTAAAAAAAGCGGATTAACTTAACAACGAACATTTTTGTAACGTGTTTATCCATTTCTTAACAACAAATTATTATATTTGCTCTTCTCGGCCAAAAATCGAACTTTTTTGCTACCCCTTGCCATTATCGTAATTTTCAAAATTTCAAAAAAGTATCATGTCATACGAAAGTTTGATTGTTATACTAAAAGTACATTTTTTTATTTTCCATTTCAGATGACCCGAGTTGTCAGAACCACCTACGCCGATTGGCCATGCAGCAGTGGCGGCACTTTGTTTAAATAATAATAACCTCGCTGTTTATCAATATTTTTTCAATAATTAAAAAAACTTTCAATTAAAGGAATCAATAGATAAAACGATTTTTTAAATTAAATTGAATTAAACTAAATTAAATTATTTTTTGCTTAATTTAAAAAATGTAAATAATTGAAAATTAATTTTGAAAAAACTCAACCCTTTCAAGATTATGTGTTAGTTGTATGTAAAATTCCGATCTCGTCATCCTGATACACTCGTCAGAAAAAAAATTGAAAATCGATCTGTTTTTTAGAGCCCAAGCGTTCTCGTTAAGGGGTTACATACAGCCAGGACGTCCAAAAAGATCGATTTTTTAAGAATTTTTCTTGAGAAGACCTTTAAATCTATAAGCGTAAAAAATTGTACACCTGTTATGGTAACCTTTAAGTGTATTTTAACATTTTTTATTTGTAAAAATCATTATTTTGCAAGCTGCTATAGCTGATCTCCGTGAGCACCTCTAAAAAAGGCGTCTTGCGCTGAGAACGATATCTCTGTACTGGATCATCTAAAATGAAAAAACCAAAAATATTTCGTTAATATAATGAATTATCTTGCAATTGATCGAAGGAATAACCAAAATAATAACTTTTTTATGCCTCAAACAAAAATTTCGGCCTTAAATTGTTTATAAAATGGAAAATATTTGTCGGTGAGAAAAATCCTTCGATCAATTACTAGAAAATATACTTGAAAATATTGCGTTAAAAATTGAGTCTGATCGGTATAGCCGTTTCCGAGAAATCTGGCTCAGCGACTTCGAAAACACAGTTTTGAGTAAAACGCGTTTAAAGTTTCACAAGCACTTTACATAGTCTGACACGTCGTTACATATGTGCGTGTAACTTCGAGAATATTCGCCGGATTGACAAGAAATTTGCTGTGTGTGTACTTAAATATATGTACATTGCGAAAGTAGAATTGAAAAAAAATCGATTTTTCGAAAATTTTAACTGTACGTAACCCCTTAATTACGCTCGAAATCACTGTAAAGCATGTGCACGTCCGAGCCGTGGATATAATCTATGAAAGTCAGATGAACGGATCAGGGAATACAAGCCCCAATGTTCCGTTGTTGGAGATCCGGTTGACCGAGATGCCAAGCAGTGAAACTCCTCAACGAACGCTACACATGATCGATACACACATGGCTACTGCCACGAACCTCTCATACGGATCGTCGACGGTGACGCGGTTAATTCCCGATGATAAATTTTACGATAGGTCCGCTTCGGCGATACTGAGCTTTATTGATAAAGTTCAGGGAACAACAATCTTATTGTTAGTAACAATGAAGAGTCAAAACGAGTTTGTTTATTATTTTGTAATCATTTTTATTACGGCCGGCAGTAATGGGCGATAGTAAAAAAAAAAGGAAATCCATTGTGTTTACTATTGGAGAAAAATTGTCCAGGGGATCTAGTCTTATTTGGGGAAGAAAAAAACCGAGCAACTTGCAACTATCACTTACCGGTCAAACCGACGCCTCGCGTATCGACGAACGCTGCTGAGGGAAACCGCGGCTATTAGTTTTCGAGAATTCCACCAGGGTGCACCACGAATACGTATTCGTGTGTTACATACGGAGTCGCCTCGGAAAAACAATTTTCTTCGAGGCTCGTCACGTTCATTTATTTACGTATATTAATTATTTTTTAATTATTATTTATAGTATAATACATTTATTTTTCAATTGAGAAAAAAAAATCGTTTTCCATGAAACCAAGAATCTTTATTTTTCAGATGAAAAAATGGTTTATTTTTTTCGAAACCTATACTCTTTATTATACAATAAAAGAAAGTTAAATTGCTTGTAAAAACAATTAAATTTTCTTAATAATAATAATCTTAATAATCTTGTTTTCTCAAGATTCAATACTCTTATTTTCTTAATAATCTTGCAAAAATCAATACTGTCCACTGTTCAAATAAAAATATTATTCAGTTTTTCTCAAGCGAATGCTCCTTTTTCATTCCAATTTTCCAAAGCCCAAACGGTTTGATTTTTGAATAACCGAATCGTTTAGTTTTGCCAAAACCAATACGGTTTATTTTTTCTATTATAAAATAGTTTAGTTTTTTCGAAACCCATACACTTTATTATACAATGAAAGAAAATTGAATTTTCTTTTGTAAAAATCGATACTGTTCTTTATTGAAATAAAAATATTATTTAGTTTTGTCCAAGCCTTGATTTTGCTCTTAAAAAAATTGTTTTGTCTTTACAATACGAATTCATGTGAACGTTTGAATGACTAAAATGAATTCGAAATGTTAGATACGAATGTAAAAAAAAGGTTTACTCTTCCAATCCCAATTTTTTTAATTAAAAGAATACAAAACCTCACATACTCCTTTTTCTGAGTTTCATTGAAAGACAATGTTGGAAATAATGCACATAAACTTAAAAACGTGAAAAATAAAATATTGCACTTTGCTCGTCAATTTATTTCGCTCCCAACAAGTTTCCAAAAAAACCTTCAATTGAAATAAAATGAGCACAGGATTCAAGTTCAACCTGGAGGCCAAACAATTCCAACCAAAACAGTATAAGAAAAAAGTATGCAAAATCGCAATTTGCATAGTTTTTTTCGCACGTTACTTTTACCCCACAAATTCCATAAATTGATTCTACACAGACAATAAAAATCTTCTCTCCACTAATTGGAGCCCCACGAATTTTGACAATGAAAAGAAGTCTCCTCTTCCATATTTTTTTTTTATTAATTTTTTCCAGCAATATAATATAATTTCTAATAATATTTGCTAAACGAAAAGTGCATGCCCTTAAGTATACAAATCACACGTAAAAAAAATGACAGCAAACGAGACACAGTCACACATTACTTCACAACGTCCTATCCATAACTTAAATCTGCTTCGTCAATACATTTTTACATATCGATGTTCTCAAACATCTGAAAAAGTTCCCAGGCTCGGGAAAAATTGGAATTCGATTCCAAACGCGATATCGTCCAAAGTCCAAGTTGATTAATTCGCGTTTTTTTTTCACTGAACCTCGCGAGTAATTTTTTTGAGGTCCGAAGAAAAGCTCCTGCGAGTCCTCGATATCTCGTCTCTCTCGGGACGCATATCTGCACTCGGAACCCCTCATAAATAGATCATTTTTATCGTCCACTTTTTCGTCGCTGAATCGTGACGATAGATTGCACTTTCTGAAAGTCCATTCGAAGGCTCATTGCCGGTCACGAATCTCAGTGACGAAACCTGTACGATCGCATTGCACGATAGGGCATGGGGTACGGATGAAAGTACGTGTACGAGAAGACCACTGAAAAAATAAAACGAAAGGATCATTTACCTCCGTTATATGAATTTTTATGTGAATTTTTGTGAATTCTTTTCAATTCAATTGTTTGAACTGTTGCTTATTCAAACTAAAGCTTTCTAAACCTTATAACTAAAGTACATAAAATATAAACTTTACGAATCAACATACGTTTCGTTATCAATAATTAATCATTTTTTTTATTTTTGTTCTAAGGCAATTTAAGGGCCTTGAGAAATTTGAATGCCTGAATTATTAATAATATTACGTGTCAACGTGCTTATCTATTTTTTTCAACCACCAGAATTCATTCGATATATACAAACTCAGTATTATTCTGAGCATTCGCCAAGTAAAATTTCCAGACTGAGTTGTTAATGTTTGCTCGTTTAAAAAAAATAAAGGATGACGATTTTATAAAAAAATTACGTCGAAAGATTATCGGCAGAAATTATCATCAAGGTTCTTGAATAAAAAGTGGTTTTTCCTACGATAAATCTTAGCCTCGATTATGTTCAAGTCTTCTAATAATTTAATTCATACAAACCACTTCGCTATTTGTTAATGGTACGAATGTTATTTCAGTTGTTGTTCTAAACATACGTGTAAAATAATATCCAATTGAAAAAAATTAAAGTAATTGTCTGAAATTGAGAGTTTAATTTTCTACGATAGAAACGTTTTTCTGTTTTTTTTATGAACAAATTTGCACGATAAATTGGCAAATAACTATTAATAATTAATGGCCCACTGAAATTCCGATTAATGGTTAACGATGGCTGCCATCATTAACTCACAATCAGCCAATCATAATTCATTATTAATTCTACGATTAACTTGGCGACTAATTATTGATATGATTGTTGATCGATGATCAACCTGACGAATAACTAATGATAATCGATTTTATGATTAACTTCGCGAATAAGTGTTCATAATTTAGCTTACGATTAACTTGGCGTATAATTATTTTTATAAATCCACGAATGAGTATTGTGATGCATATTTTTTTTTTTTAATTGTGAATACGACCATGGGTGCAAAGTGCGAGTTACGCGTGGTGAATTTGTTTTCATTATTCTTCCGGTTCGTGAACCTGTTAAACGACTACAACTCGAGCAATTCAATCTCAAGAGTATGAAGCATCGAAGCGACAAAATCACCGGAAGTATGAAGACCTTCGTATAAAGAACTTTCGTCGAGCCAAAGTGAGAGAGGGAGAGAGAGGGAGAGAGAGAGAGGAAGAGAGAGAGAGAGAGAGAGAGAGAGAGAGAGAGAGAGAGAGAGAGAGAGAGAGAGAAGAATAAAGAAGAAAAAAAGGATGAAAGTACACATGCACATATATAGTCATTCCATACACACAGTGTAATAAAGAAAAAGTGGAAAAAGGGAGCGAGAGCAGCTTCGATATGAACGACGCGACAAACTCCCGTAAAGGACTCCACCAATTTTCATACTTTCGCTCGCTCTCGATTATTGCGACGGGAAAAACATATCTGTGCATATGAACCCCGCCAAGTGCTCGCTAGTATTGGTGTTGAATAAGTGTACATTTGAATTTAATTTTATTCATTGCAATTCAGAATTAATCATGTAGTTAATTGAGATACTTCATGGTTTAGTGCGATTAATTTTTTTTTAGATCGCGTATTAATGTCATTACTTTTCTAATGAATTCATTTATGATTTATTTACGAACTGTTTATCTGAATATAAATAAGCTTTTTGATTAACTATTTGAAAGTAGCATATTAAAAAATGATATCATTTTCATCATCGTTTAATTCGATTCAGAAGTGGGGTATATTTGATGGATTTTATTCACTGAATATCAGAAGTAAGCATATAGGTAATTGAAATACTTTATCGATTTATTCGTTAAATGAAATTTTTTTTTATCGTTTATTAAGCGCATTGAGTTTATTTTTCAAATATACACAATCAATTCATTGCTCATGATATTATTATATCCGGTTAAAATATTGCTTCAACAATGTTGGTAGAAAACATTACATAGCATTTGAATGACCGCTTCGATTTTTTCGGAGGCTTATAAATTTTAGGCTTTTTCGCCAGGCGTTTTTGTTGTGAAACATTTGGTAGGACGAAAATTTGCAGAATGAAATTGTGAAATTTGAAAATAGACATTCAGGGTAACCGAACATTTTAAAATGAACATTTGAAAAATCGAAAATGTGAAATCAGACGTTTGGAAAAAAAATGAAAAATAGATATTTATGAAATCGTATATTTCGAAATAAACATTTGGAAAATCGACACTTTGAACGTAGACGTTTGGAATATCGAGTCTATGTACGTAGACATTTGCAAAATTGGAAATTTGAGATTAGACATTTGGAAAATGAAAAATTTGCAAAGGACATTTTTTGAAAAATCGTAAATTTGAAAAAGAGATTTGAAAAATCGAAAATTTGAAAAAGAGATTTGGAAAACCGAAAATTTGAAAAGGCGATTTGAAAAGTCGAACATTTGAAAAGACGATTTGAAAAGTCGAAAATTACAAAAATCGAAAATGTGAAAAGGAGATTTGAAAAATCGAAACTTTGAAAAGAAGATTTAAAAAATCAAAAATTTGAAAAGGAGATTTGAAAAATCGAAAATGTGAAAAGGAGATTTGAAAAATCGAAAATTTGAAAAGGAGATTTGAAAATTCGAAAATTTGAAAAGGAGATTTAAAAAATCGAGTATTTGAAAAGGAGATTTGAAAAATCGAAAATGTGAAAAGGAGATTTGAAAAATCGAAAATTTGGAAAGGAGATTTGAAAAATCAAAAGTTTGAAAAGGAGATTTGAAAAATCGAAAATTTGAAATGGAGATTTGAAAAATAGAAAATGTGAAAATGAAATTTGAAAAATCGAAAATTGTCCAGCGGCCATTCGACTAGAATGAATAATATATCTCTTGGGAGCAATGTCAACTTTAAATGACAATTGACAGCACCATGGGCGAGCATTTTAGTCACTGTCCCTTTTTTACTTCACGAGTATTTGTTTTTATCGATGACTCACAGTACGACGTGCAGTGCAAGATCTACCGTGAAGATGAAATAAAACCGGGAATGGGAATTTGGCTGAATTTAATTCACGCTTGGAATTATTGTCGAGTGCATCGCTTATTTTTAATGAGCCGGTGGAGAAACGTTTGCCGGTCTCGTGCGCCTTTGAGTGCTCTGCGGGGATACGGGAAGAGAGGACAAGAAAAAATATGAAAGTAAGAACAAAGGAGATAACGTGTTAAACGCGCTTTCGAGGTGGCTCGTGTGGAACGACCATGATTATCAGCTCTTTCTCGAGGCCTTGAAATCACACTGCGAGGGTACTGCTCTGACGGTTCGTCGCTACTTCCGGTACGAATCGACCTTTGTGATTTTACGATTCAATTGTTCCGCGGGCTCGTTACACGCGATGGAATTTTTTTTGCACCCGTGCAAATTTTCACCAAATTTTGTGCGGAACTTCGGAAAAATCGGCACATTTTATTTTTATTTTTTAAGTACAAACAAAATAAGAACCGAAATTTTTTCACGCAGGCTTGCGCATTTTCTTTCGCTTTGGGTAAAGTTTCTTCCGGCATGGTCGATTTACAGTAAAATAGTTTTTCCATTGAATTATTTCTGTAATTGAATTTTTTTGTAACGTAAAATTGCGGGTTGGAATTTTGGCAAACGTGTCTTTCTTTTTCGTTTTTGACAAAATCCCTTCCGATGTATTCTATTCAACGTCAATATTTCTTAATTTTAAATCTCTCTCTCCCCGCGACTGAAAAGGTTATAATTTGAAGAAGAAAAATACCAATAGGAATGCTCAAACTCTCGCGCTTGATTTTTCTGCACTTTGAGCAAAACCGGTTTGGTTCATCAATTTTAGAGTAGATTTAAGGGGTTACCCCACTTGCGATTTTGAAAAAATCGATTTTTTTTATTGCATTTTTTTGAAGTATGAGTATCTGAGAATATGTCCTGAAAATTTCAAGTCGATCCGAACAAAATTGACTGAGATATAAGCGTTGAAAGAGAAGAATCCGTGAATTGAAGAATTGAAATTGAAACTTTAAACGCGTTTTTCTCAAATTGGCATTTCTGAAGTCGGTGACCAAGATTACTCGAACACTAATGAACCGATCTTCTTGAAATTTTGCAGGCTTATTTAATACATAAAAATGTAGTCTTTAAATGTGCGATTTTTTTTTTTCGAAAAAAATGGACGTTTTGTAGCCAAAAAACGGCCGTTTTTTTTCGTTAAAATCGAACCATTAACTTTGACTGTCCGCCATTTTGTGAAAAATGAATATTTTTTAAAATCCTTCGATTAAAGACTAGTTTATACTTATATTTGACTAAATCTAATTTTCTTTAAAAAAGAAATTTGACTAAAACTAATTTTCTTTAAAAAAATTCATGAAAAAGGCCTTTTTTTGCGCTACAAGTGGGGGTAACGCCTTAAGTTCCGCAAAGTTCGTTTCATAAATGAACTTTCTCAACGAGAAGCGAAATATTTCATCCGGAAGTAACTTTGGCTATTTTGATATCCTTCGTTTTTTTACGGACGGGGTAAGAAAATCTTCGATATATTGACTCGAGAATAAACGTATATTCCCTGTTTTCCTCGAATCAAAAAAAAACTCAAAAATAAGCAGAAAAATCCGAGCCGAAATTGTGATTTTTCCAGGTCACCGAATTTGTTCACTTCTGTTAAAAATCCATGCTACGGTATATCGTGACATGAGGAATTTCCAAGCGTAGTAGCTAATGATTCAACGTCTCAATTGAACGTAAACAAATGCCCAGCTACCTGCCCCGTTAAAATCGATCGGCAATGATCAATAACCGATCGTCCACTCTCGCAACGTCGTCTATTTCCAAATTGCACTTTTTCTTAATTTTTTGCAACGAGATGAGTCTTCCCGTACTTTTCAGCAGCACCAATTGATCCTTGCAAAAGTGTTCATCGAATTTTCACAGCGTTCGGATAATTCATCACGCGCGATGATCCCCATTGGGTGGCCATCTTGAACGTCAAGCGACCCAGTGGTGGTCACTCGTGGCACACGAAAAATGGCACTCGTCCCATCAACGTCATTTACCTTCGCAATCAGGTTCACATTCTCCCTTTTATGTTTCACCGTTGCCACTTCCTCCGTGTCCCTATGTCCTGGTTAGTCTTCCATTGATCAATCGGTATCCAACCGACCGTTGAATCTTTCCTCCACTGCCAACGATGGCCATTTTTCTCGAGGGTGGCAGAGATCTGGTGGCCGTTCTTCTCCAGACTCCGAAAACGGCAGCTCCGCCGGGAGTCCCGAGATGGATCTGTTGGCCGAATCCAGTGGGTCCGTTGATTCCGTAATCCTGGGGCAAGATCGGCAGAGCGTCAGGATTCGCTTGATGGCCGATGTTGACGTTCGCTTGACGAGCCCCGTAATTGGCCAATCCGTAGTAATCGGATGCTCCCAATGACGGCGAATGATGTTCCAGATGGTTGTTGTTCTCCAGAATGGACACTTGGAAGGGCTGCGTCTGACGAGGGTAGTAGTCGATGAAGGCCTCGGGAGCCTGGATTTTCGGAACTTCCGCAATTGGACTGAGAACGTTGTGGACTTGGAACGCCAGAGATTGATGATTGTCCTGACCCAGAGGCTGATGGACTTGGCTCAATTGAGGCGAACTTTCCAATTTCGTTCCGTAGGAATCGTAGATTTGGGCGTTTGCAGGATAACGATTGTAGTCCCCGTTGTTTACGTTGTCCTGGTCGTTGCTGAGAGGAAGAGGATACGTTGGACCGTTCGAGGACGATTGATGATCCTCGCTGTCCGTTTGATAAGCCGGACCTTGCCGATGATCGTCATGGTGATCGGGAATTTCATGATGGTCGCTATTTTCGGCCGTTGGTTGGCCGGAGTTCAGAACTCCGATGATCTTTGCTATAGTGGTGGTTCCCTTGGGTGGTCCACCGAAACTCTCCTCCAGTGCTGCCAAATTTTTATTGCCATCGTGTCCCGTCGACAATGGCCCGTGACTCTCGACGCTTTCTTCCGGATTCGACTCCTTCACGATCACCACACCCGCGTCGTTGTCCACGCCGTCGTCTGTAAACGTTGCGTCAGTAAGTCCAGTCGTTTACCTCCATACGGGATCCTTTCTTTTTTTTAGTCTAGTTATTAGTTTCCTCTCTCCAAAGATCCTGTCACTTTTTCTTCCGCTGATCCAAACTGATCATACTTCTGCATTCGATTTCGGTCCGCGACTATTTTCCGTCACTCAACTACCTGGGGATTGCCTTACGCGCATAACGGTCCGGAGTCGCCATGTTTTTTTATAGTAATGGTAATTATGAGGGATCCTCCGTCAATTCAGCCACGTTTTTTTCGACCATCTCAGATCTGCCCCATAATTCGTTATATCAAAGTACTACCAAAAGGCATTCTATGTGATTTTTTTCGGATCTTTTAATTCAACATTTTAGAAAATGCCGTTTTTTTTCATATGAATGTATCGCGGAAACTAGAAGTAACTGATAAAAAATGGCTCCACATAACAGTTGTAGTTTTGTGTTAGCTTTCGAGCGGACGACTTGAAATAATTTTTACGTTTCGGTGACGCTGATTTCTTACCTAAGAGGGGGAAAATTATTTTTTATTCAAAAACGACCATTTTTTTTTGGCTGAAAAAATCACAGAGTCTTTCAGTATGTCTGACAATATAGTGAAAAAATCACAAGAGTGGCACGGATCGAGGTTCTAGGGTAAAAAAAATAAAACCATACAAATTAATTTTTTTGTACCGGAACCTCGCTCCGCGCCACTCTGGCGATTTTTTTGCGATATCGGCAGACATACTGGAAGACTCTGTAATTTTTTCAGCCAAAAGAAACGGCTGTTTTTTAATTAAAAAATAATTTCCCCCTTTTTTGGTAAAAAAGCAGCTAACGCAAATCTACAACTTCTATGTGTAGACATTTTTCTTCAGTAACTGAAAGTTTCTGAGACATATTGGTTTGGAAAAAAAAGCATTTCCTAAAATGTTGAATTAAAAAATCTAAGAAAATTCACATAGAATGCTTTTTAGTAGTACTTTGATATAACCAATTATGGGGCAGATCTGAGATGGCCGAAAAAAAGTGGCTGAATTGACGGAGAAACCCGCTTATATGAAATGGCGAAATTGGGTGCCCCAATTGCGCGGAGGTAGAACGAATTTCACGGTGGCCAATCTGTGAAGATCATTCACAATGGAGGTCTTTTTTCGTATTTTTGGTTCAGAGGGGGGAGTTGTTTTAGGCGATGATGAATAAATTGCTCGAGAAGTTGGGAGACAAATGTATTTGATTTTTTAAATAAATTTTATATATATGGGGTGCTCCAGCTGAAGTAAGACACCTACTGTCTCACCATCGTTGATTATTGATTTCCATACTGTACAACTTCACCCTCAACCGATTTTTTAAATTATTTTGCCCCCCTCCCCTTGCCCTTATGCAGCTGCAAAAATCGAAAAGTCTACTCGGCCGGTTTTTTTTAATTGTAAAAAAAAATGAATAGGTTTTAGACCTGCTTCGGGCATTTGCCACCAAAGCTCAATTTTGCTTCCGATATTTACTATTATTTGTGGCGAAGTCTCGATTTTGGGGATGCATATTCGATATTTTGGAAGCCAGCAGATTACCTTTCCGGTCTACATATACATCTTAAACGAGTTGAATTTAATCGGAAACCGTATTTATTCAATTGTTCTCACGAATAATCATACCTGAAATCGAAATTTCATAAAGAAATAGTTAATAACGGAAGCACAAGTCGAGCTTTGCTGAAAATTGGTCTGAAACGTATTAAACATTTTTCAAGATTTAAAAAACAAAATTTGACACCAGAAGTCAGGTTTTTCACTATGGAAGTCTATAATCAACTATGGCGAGGGAAATAGTTGCCTGAGGTTCAAAAGATATATATCTAATCGTTATGCAAATATTTACACTTTGCCTAAGGGAAAATTAGGTTGTTAAGCAATTATATTGTTAAATGTCACTCTTTATTACGACCTCAATATCGAGGATTTTTTATCTTGACGAATAAATTAAAGTAATTTCCTACGAGAGAATAAAGTGAGTGGAAAAAAGTGCTGGAGAAAATCCCATGCAAGAAACAGAAGCGAGGAATAGCATAAAAAAAATATATATGTACATATATGTATATATATATATATATATATATATATATATATATATATATATATTTATATATATATATATATATATAATAGCGAAGCACAAAGGCATGAATATGTCCGAGACCCAATAATAGTTATTTACAAACCCGGAAAAAAACCATCAAAGCGTACAACGAACTGTCAATAAAAACGACCAAAGTAATTCCTATTAAATATAGCATGAAATTGACTATATCAAACTACGATAAAATTCACGTACTGTTGGAGGGCGCAGCGTAGCTCGAATGGTCCGCGTTGTAACCATCCCCTGGACCAGCGTAGGCATCTGCGCTCGGCGGCGGCCCGTCATAAATGTGATCGACAACTGCGCGATGGAGAATTCCAGGAGTGATTAAATGCCTTATGGAGATCACGAAAATTCCGGGGATTTATCGGTGTGAGAACAAGAATTCTGGGACGAAGCCAAATTTATTCATTCAAAGGATTCGTTGAATTAATTTACTTGAATTATTCGTTCATTTATTTATCTCATTTTATTTGTTTAATTGAATTAGTTTATTATTTATTTGTATCGGGTCGTTTGGTTTATATCGATTAATTGATGTATGTTCATTGAGTGAAGTTATAATTTGACGTAGATTATGATTAGATTTTGAATTCATACTCGGGTTTCGTGAAAATCATTGTTTTTTTATTTATCGAATTTTTGTACAACTTATTTGCTTTTCTATTTAGTCCTTCGATTTTGAAACAACTTTTTTAACGATCGATTCTTTTTATTTTTCAACAACTTTTCAAAAAGTCTGATCATTCGACTTTTCTATAATTTTTTTAATTCTAATTTTTCGATTTTCGTACTATTTTTCATTTGATTTTGTTATTTTCGTAGTTTCTTTTAAATTAATCTTTTTATATGGAGACAATTTTTTTTAGTCGTATTAACATTTTTCTGTACATTTTGTTCTAGCCATTCTTTTTAAATTCCCGTACATCTCTTTTATTTGGTTATTCAATTTTTGTACAAATGGTGATTATCATTTGCTTAATTTGTCATTTTTCATACGTTCTTATACTTTTTTTTTAAAATACATTTGTACATGTATATATTTTTATACCATTTTTAAAATACATTTTATACATTTTTTATACGTTCTTTTTGAATTTAATTTTTCAATTTTCAAGCAAATTAATATTTTTTAAACTCAATTTTCCGTTTTTGAACGATTAATGATATTTTTCTATTTAATCTTTCGACTTTCAAACAATTTATTATTCATTTGATGTCTTTTTTTGTTTTTGTATCATTTTCGTAAAAATTCGTAGAATACTTTAATTTTCGATGTTTGACGAGGCAAGACCCGAAATCAAAATGAATTTAGAAGATCGGTAATTTTTCGACTCACCCGGCGGGTGTACAGCTGGAGGCCCGTAGGAATATCCGGGCGGTCCGTAGACCGGCTTGTGAGACGCGATAATAGCACTACTGGCCAATGATTTGCCCAGAGATGATATGGCGTCACCGGCCGAGGCTATGAATCGGCCTTTAGCCGAGACGAGTGCTCCGCCACCTTTGATGAGTGCGCCACCCCCGGCGATCGCACCCCCGCCGATCGCTTTGATAGCTTGTATCAGCGTGTTGATTATGGCCTTCTTGAAGTCCCAGATACTGAACTCCCTCTCGTACTGTCGAAACATAATTTCGGGGCCTCGTGTAATTACAGGACATCGTGATTTTTTTTTTCATCCCCATTTCTCAGGTATCAATTTTTCCGACAATGAAATTTTCTCAGGACCACGAATTGAGGAGTTTTTAAGAATTTATTGTGGATTTTGCATTAAAAAAAAAGAGTTTTTCAATTCATTTATATTTTTTTTTAATTTTTCAATGATTTTGTTTTTTTTTTAATTCTGATTGATTGACTTCATTTTTTTTCGAGAGTTTCGGGGGCTCGTGTAATTACAGGACATCGTGATTTTTTTTTTCATCCCCATTTCTCGGGTATCAAATTTTCCGACAATGAAATTTTCTTGGGACCACGAATTGAGGAGTTTTTAAGAATTTATTGTGGATTTTGCATTAAAAAAAAAGAGTTTTTCAATTCATTTATATTTTTTTCTTAATTTTGAATGATTTTGTTTTTTTTTTAAATTTTAATTGATTGACTTCATTTTTTTCGAGAGTTTTTCAATATATTATTCAATTTTTTAAATCGGTACTCCCTCACTTCAATCTTTTCGATCTCGATCTCTTTCGAATTTCGAAAAATATGTCGACCGAATTGGCTCGATAAAGTTGTGGAAGACACTTCGATCGTTGCGAAACATGCAGGAACTAAATGTACCTGAGCAGCCAAAAGGCAAGTTATTAGAAAAATATCACAAAGGTTCCAAAAAGAACCTTTAACATTAAAAAAAATCGTAGCTCTTTCATTTTTCCCACTTTTGTAAAAGCAAATTTACGTGTGAGTATGATGAGAAACGACATTATCAACAAAAAGAAAGCCACAAATTATTCTACTTCCATTATAATATAAGACTACGTATATTTATTATTATCATTGCCATAAAATATTTTTCTAGTGGCTCACCATTTTTCAATCCACATTTGACATTCGACGCGATCGGTAATAAAATAAAAAGATAAAATAAGAAAAAAAAACGCGAAAAAAATGTCAATAAAATATGCCAGCGATCACCTGTCAAATTCGTTTTGTTTTAATGACGAATCAGCGAGGAAATTTTTTTTAATGCAATGCTGTGTGCACGAGGCGTCAGAGAGATTCAGCCCCGAGGGAAGAAACGATTGGACGAATAAATAAAAGGAAAGAAGTGAGGAGAGAAATGGGCAAAAAGGGAGGCAGGGGGAAAGGTAACTACACCATGCAGGCTAGATTTTCCCTCCATACTCGTGAACGCGCCGTCGACCTACATATCTCCGCACGTCCGTTATACAAATGCATCGGAAAAAAGGAAACCAGACGGCGAACCTTTCTGACTTACGTGGTCTCTGATAAAGAGATTAAAAAAAAAATTGCCGCGCGAGATGTTTAATTTCTTTGATAAGTGTCAATTACCTTCCGATGCGTATTTTTTCGATACGCAAATTTGTACTTTTTATATTTTTAATACGATTTTTTTAATTCGCGTGTATCAATATATATGTGTAAAAATGAATATGTAAAAATATTTCTCTTAAATTATCATTGAAGCACCAATATTTCTTATATTAGTAGAGAATATTTAGGACGTTGGTGAGTGATAATCAATAGCCTGCACATATACATAAATTATAAAATATGAGTAATTCAACAATAATTTAATAAAAATATTTAAAAGGCGTAAGAAAAGTATTTCTAAATTAATTTTTTTTTCGTATTGCGTAAAAATGTTAGGTATTTTATTTTCTTTGATCAGTGTTAAATTTTTTTGATATGTATTTTTTTTCGATACGTCAATTTCTAATCTTGTAGATACGTAATATGATTTTTTAAAATTTGTATATATATAAATGCTTACGCCACTGATTATCACTGACCAAGTTCCTAAATATTATTTACCAATGTCCGAAATATTTGTGATTCAATAATAATCGAATACAAATATTTTTAAAGCGTAAGAAAAGTACCAATTAATTTTTTTCATAATGCGTAAGACTGTTGACAGATATTTTATTGTCTTTGATTAAATTTCAATTTTTTTTCGCCTCGCATTTTTTCTGTACATAAATTTGCAATCTTTTAAATTTTTAAAATAATTTTTCTTCAATTCTGTATATATGCGAATACACACGCTATTTATTATCACTGACCAAAGTCTTTAATATTATCTACTACTATCAGAAATATTGATAAGTCAGTAATAGTTTCATTAAATCTTTAAATAGCCCAACAAAAGTATTTTTAAGGAAATTTGTTTCCTCATTCGTGGAAATGTTGATAGCTATTTCATTTTCTTTGACTAGTTTTCAATGTATTTTCCATGCGTATTTTTTTCAATACATAAATTTCTAATCTCTTCCTTTTTACTACGATAAAAAAGTATACATATGCACGCTATGGATCATTAGTGACTTACTTCCTAAACATTATCTACTAATATAAGAAAGACTGCCGATTCAATATTGATTGAATAAAAAGTATTAACAAATCATAAGAAAAGTATTTCATATCCATCAAATATATATCTCCATATATTAGTAACCATCTCACATTAACGCAATTGCCGAATGTTAGAAAATAACAGATTGCAATGAAATGAAATGAAATATATATTAGTAACTAATATTTACCACATATATCATATTTTTTATTTATACCGTTCCAGCCTTTTTCAATGGTCCTTAGCTTGCAGCAGTCCCCGATATTAATTAATAATATTCGTCATTTTCAAGAATACTTTTTATTACCTCCAATAACATTATACACACATGCACAAACGTATATACATATAATATCCAAAAAATAATGAATATCACTTTTCAATTTTCAATTTTCAATAATCTTAGCCACAAATGAGTTGTTTCGAAAAATAATTTAACGAAAACATAAAAAGTGGGTGAAAGTAGGAATTAATTTCACCCTTTTCCACCCTTTTTCAATAGTCCTTAGCTTGCAGCAGTCCCCGATATTAATTAATAATATTCGTCATTTTCAAGAATACTTTTTATTACCTCCAATAACATTATACACACATGCACAAACGTATATACATATAATATCCAAAAAATAATGAATATCACTTTTCAATTTTCAATTTTCAATAATCTTAGCCACAAATGAGTTGTTTCGAAAAATAATTTAACGAAAACATAAAAAGTGGGTGAAAGTAGGAATTAATTTACTAACCGAATGGCCGTAAGGTTCATACTCGTTTGGTGTGTTGGCGGCGGACGGACCGGAAACGCCGCGTGAAAGGCCACTAACCGCACCGACCGCACCCCCGATCAGTTTATTCGCTATTCCGGAAATAAATGACCTCTTTATCCTGTCTTGCATAATAGCGGCGTACCTAGGATCGCGAAGAACCTCTGAGGCCGTTGCTCGCAGCTCATCGATTCTCTTCTGTGCCTCCAGAATCTCCGCTTTCGTCTCAACTTCCGGCCCCCTCGTAGGCGACTCATTTTCATCCGGGGTGACTTCCGGTGGCGTATACTGAGGTACTCTCGCTCGTCTGAATGTCGATAATCTCTCCAACTGCGATGCTGCGCGTTTCAATAGCTCTACGCTCGTTTCAGTACTCGTCGTTACCACGTTTCCGCTTTTAGCACTCGCACAGCCCACAGCCAGCGTCAGCAGTAGCACTGCCAGCTGTTGAACAAAAAAAAACGATTTTTTTTAAATTTCGCTCGGCATATCGATTTTTCTATCCTCGCTCGAACGCGAAATATTTAAAGGTTCGTTATTGCGTTTATTTTGAAAAATTGTTTTCATTTTTATGCATTGGAAATTTGAGTTGAGCTTGATGGATAAAATTGAATTTTTAAACGATACTTTGGGAGACGGTTCCGAAAAGGACATACCTCCGATTAATTTGAAATTTCGTGTAATCACGTATTTTGACGCGCTGATTGCGATTATGATAGTGGCAATACCCGCAAATTAGATTTTCAAGGTCAAAATTGACTAAAACTGATTTTTTAAAAGTTTTTCCACTTTATTGTAATAAATGTTGATCTTAGAGAAAAATCGCTCCTACAAAAGTTGTAGCATATAAAAAGATTGATCTTTTATGTTCTATATAAGTTTTGTCTAAAACCAATCTGTTTCGAGAAAAATGGGATAATGCTCCTAAAAGTACATTTTGCTAAACTCCATTAGTTTCGATATTACTTACTTACGCACTTTACCGCGGGAAGGTTGCAGTTTGATCTTTAACACCATACGCATACTTAAACGATAAAAACACACAACACACAGCACAACAAACAAACCTAAACAACATACAATGCACAACAGATAAACCCATACTAACTCCAACCTTCCCGCGCTAAAGTACGTAAGTTTAGATGATATCGAAACTAATGGAGTTTAGCAAAATGTACTTATTGGAGCATTATTCCATTTATCTCGAGACAGAATAATTTTAGGCAAAAACTGTATGAAACATAAAAGATTATCATTTTTATAGGCTACAACTCTTGTAGGGAACATTTTTCTCTAAGATCAACATTTATTAAAATAAAGTAGAAAAACTTTTAAAACATCAGTTTTTGTGAGTTTTGACTATGAAAATCAAATTTGCGGTTTTTTTAACTATTATATTCGTAATCAGCAGGGAAAAATACATGATGTCACGAAATTTCCAATTAATCGGAGGTATGTCCTTTTTGGAACTACACCCATATTTTGTTGGTATTGTCGAAATTAATATTATGTTATATTCAATTTATTATCTGGTTATCAGCGAGTCTACATAAGGCTTGACATTTTGCAAATACCTTTTGTTCATTGGATAGTTTCATAGATTAGGGTCTTAACATTGATTTGCAACAAAGATTTTGTAAAAATTCCGAAAATCGACCGAATTACGACGATCTTGGTAAAGGGTCCGACCAAGCACTCTTCTATCGAATGACCGGATGATTTTTTAAAAGTTTATCCATTTGTTAATAACAACTGATTGGAGCACCATTTTTTGCTTGAAAATCGGGCTTTTTTACTACAGCTTGCCATTTTCGCATTTTTCCAAAATATGAATAAAACCAATTAAACTTTTTTTTTCATATGCCCCCAGTTGCCAGCACCGATTGCCCATGTAGCAACGGGGGCACATTGTTCAAACAATGAAAAATTCTTTGTTTATCAATATTTGTCAATTAAAAAGCTCCAACTTGGAAAGACTATGTATTATTTATGTGTAAAATCGCAACCTCGTCATACCAATAATTTCATTTTTTTTAATATTGAAAAACGATCTTTTTTATGGCCCCAAGCTTATGCAGAACAAAGATAACTTCAGCTACTACAACAAAAAAAATATTCTGCACCATCACAAATGTTAATTATCATCGAGCTTATCAAGTCCGATTTTTTTCTCCTCTGGTAATTACCCGTCACGTGGTACGAGTGTCCCGTTTGCTATGAAAAATATATATGCTCAGGGCCATTGGAGCTACGTGAAATTACAACTTCGACGTTTGTATAGAAGGAAAGTCTCGAATGACAAACATTGAATTCGACATCAATAAGTATACATGAAACTGATCATTTTCTTATTGCTTTCGAACTCGCTCTATTTATCCATTCCATTATGTATATACCTATACTTATTATCAATCCATAGATTAGTTCAGACCGGTCTTTTTTCTGAATCGTTCTAAGGAAGGAACGAAGCTCCATTTGTTCACATCGGTCTATTAAGGAATAATTTCTCGATCAAATAAAATCCAATAGAATCAAATGCAACGCAATCATACATGGTAAAACAGAATCATACGTAAAAATCAAAATCAAATTGAATTAAATTCCAATGAAATAGTATATACTAAAATAAAATAACATGGAAAAATAGATCACATTATAAAAAAATTAAAAAATAGCGATAACGTAAAATAAAATATAATAAATTGAATTTGAAACATTCAATAAGGTAGAATGGAAAATAAAAAAAATCATGCATCTTATATATAAGCAACGTGTATTCCCATAACATTGCTTCGTCCCTCACTTTTTCGCAATTCGCGCGTTTTTATAAAAAATGTATTATTTAAATTTAATTATTTAAATAATTATTATTATCTACTATTATTATTATCTATATATTATTTATCTATTTAAATAATTATTTAAATATATAAATGATTAATGAGCTTATAAAAAAGTCAACACTCTCTGTATCCACGTGGTAAAATTAACTCAAACGAACTTTGGTCCACATAAGAAAATATTTTGATGCGAAAAAATGTGTTTTTTCGGGCGTATAAAAATAATCGTAAAGCGACCCGGAGGGAGACCATTGCCCGACAATTTCCGCAAGCTCCGTGAACACGTGATTGTCACATATGAGAATGACAATAGTTTTTATTTACACAGTGAATTTACATCGTCGCCGGTCACGGAAGTGACGTGGAAGGCGAAGACTGAGCTGGAAAGTGGAGCGACGCCGTTGAAAATCCAGCAAGAAGATGACGCCCGTTTTACACGTACGCGCGAAACTAGAAATTCACGATCCGCGACGATAATCGTCTTCTGTCATATATTTACTCTCTGGTAAATACCCCGCCCCCCCCCCCGCCCTCCGCCTCCCCGCCGCGCCGTCGCGCCGTCGGAAGGCGAGAGAGTGAGAATCAAGGTACGAACGATGACGCATTTTTCAGCGAGGTGCGTTAGCTAACAACGTCACAAAAATTTGTATTACTTTCTCTGCACCTTTAGAAAGGACCTAACGCTTTTTGTTACGTAAAAATCGAGAGACATCCGGTTCGAAAAAAATAGTTAGAGTTAGAAAGGCCAACATCAAATTTTTGCGTAAAAATCCGGATGCCTTTTGCTTGGAAAAAGTCCTTTTGTCCTTTAAACTGAAAAAGGATTACTATCTCATTAATCAATTTTTTGATAATGGGTAAAAATTCGTAGGTCCAAAATTTCGTCACCGAATGATCACGTCTTTTTTTCTTCTTTCGTACGGTTTTATCTGAATATCTGATAAGAGAAGATACGGAAAGGCAGAACATCAGAAAACCCGAATCAATTTTCAAAAATGCATAAATTCACAATTATTTGTTGAATAAAAATAAAATATGAACTTTCCGATGTGCGGATTTTAAAAATCGCGATTTCGATGAATCCGTTTGATTGTTAAACAACAATTGTCAATAGCAAATGATCGTAAAAAGTCCCAAGATAATTTTCACCAATCCACAACATCTGAAACATTTTCCCCTTGAAATCTTTTATGTGAAAAAAAGTTACTTTTTCGTGGAAGTAAATTTTATTTTAATCTGCAAAAAAACTTAATCGATAAAAGCAGGATTTTCGAAAATTGTGGCATTAACGCCAGAACGTTTATTTTCCCCTACCAATATAAAAATGAATATAAACATTAGCAAGATAAATATAAATATAATAAATATGTCAATAAATTTTAACGTTATTCTCACTCCAATATCGTCAACCTATTCAATTTCACAACGCGAACTGTCAGACTCATAAAAACAATTAAATGTAAAAATTATCCAAATATAACGAACACGTCACTTCCGTACTGACGGTTAGAAACCCTATTAGCATCAACGTAAGCGTGACCCTCGAGATATATATTGAACTATGCGAGTCGAGTTCCCTCGCTGACAGCTACAGTAATAGGTATTTTTTTTTCTTTTAATTCTGATAACTCGGATTTGCGGTCTGCGGGCGTATTTCACGATTTGCGCTTGTCGCGCGTACGCCGGCGAGAGTGAATTACCGAATGATGTCCTTGATCTTGCGGATGCTGGGCGGACGGCTTGGAAGTACGGACTGGGTCGATTTTGTATATACCTGGCCCAGATAACGGAAGTCGGAAAGGATGGAAGACGAGTCCATGGTCGCCTTATGCGAATGGTCCAACTTAGATATATATATATATATAAATGAGGGGCAGGTGAGCAAAAACGGACTTGTCCACACTACGTGAATTTTTTTCGAGTTCTTCAAGCACACCTTTATTAGCTCCCAAAATATTTTGCATCAAAGCCCCAGAATGTATTAAACCTGCCCGTTCACCGGAACGGCAGTTTTATACGTATACATATATATATAAAAAATATATATATATATAAACATATATATACAGGCTGTTAGGAAGGTCTTAAGGGGGTGATGGGTTACCTCGTTAGGAACATATCTAGCCTATGTTACCTTAGTACAAAGTCTAAGGATTTCGAGTGATCATGGTAGGTATGATTTTTGAAAAATTTCCCAAAACTAGGTACTAACTCGTTTACCTCTTATGTTAATGCATTTTTTTTAATAGCATTAACATACAAGGTATTTACATTTTTTGACAAGGTTTAATTATTCAACACATTCCATTTAGTTAGTTGTGTGGATACAGATGATTGTATTGGTGTTTGTCGATTGAATACACATTAAGCAAAATTCGACGCTGACAATGAGTAAACAATGGCACAGTAGTTGCTGACCCGCAATGTTTCATTGTTTAAATATTATATAGCAAACAAGAAGTATTCAATCGTATTATCGATTTGCAAAGCGAGTCACCGTGTCAATTATTTTCTTTCGAAAGTGCTCACAAAGGGAACCCTAATGGTTGTCAATCACCCTATATATATATAGAAAAATTTGGGGAGAGGAGATATTTAACACATCCGGCTGTTTTACGAACGGTCCTCAAACGTATTCCCGGAACTTTGATTCTGGACACCCGAAATTTTTGCAATTAGGTACACCTTTCTATAAATGTGCTTACAATTAGATTTGCCTTGAGGGGATTTTGAAGATATTGAGTTTGCGTGATGTTGAGTATGGGGATAATAAATAGTTTACTATAAAGACGGTCCTTGACGTCCAATAAGTCTTCAAAATATCTTGCCGCACACACACACACACACACACACACACGCGCACACACACACACGCACACACACAAACACACACAGGTGTCCCAAACGTCACGCAACAATGTTCATAAGCGGCGAAAGTTAAATGTTGCGTGACATTTGGGACACCCTGTATATATGGTGTGAATTTTTCGAAGTGAGAGGACTACTCGACACGCATTTCTTCGGCGTTACGAACGCATCTGGTTTTTCCCCGAACATTCCGGAGAAAGGTGAAAGGATGTTGATATATTCTTCCTCGACGCAAGGACAAGATCACTTTTTTTTTTCGTGCTTCCTTTACTCAAAGTTCACTCCCGTTCCAAATGGCTCAATGCCTCACATAAAGAAGGAGATTGATCTCGTTTGTTCTGTAAATTTTGTATCTACGATTATTGTGTAGACTCGGGTTATGAGGCTCGATTAGTTACGATGAATTTTTTTTTTTTTTTTTGGAACGTGCAAACATTATTGAGACTTATTCGTAGCAACTGAATGATTTTACGATGTCGATGTTCCTGTCAACATCTTGGCAGCGTCGATCTTGATATTTTTAGCTTCGTCACTGCTGACTCTGTGGCTGTGATCATTGTTACTGTCAACTTTCTTGCTGTCAACAACGTCAATGTCAATTGTGTTGCTATCAACTATGTTACGGTCAACTTTCACCTGCAACATTCGGGCTGCTAGCTTTGTCCTGTCAATTTCGTTTTGCCAAGTTTGTGATGCCACCTTTGTCCTGTCAAATTCGTTCTGTCAAGCTTGTGATGGCGGCTTGGTCCTGTAAACTTTGTCCTGTTAACTTTAGCTTGTTAACTTCGTCGTGCCAACTTCGTTCCCTCAACTTCGTTCCGTCAACTTCGTCCTGTCAACTTCGTCCTGACAACTTCGTCCTGCCAACTTCGTCCTGTCAACTTCGTCCTGTCAACTTCGTCCTGTCAACATCGTCCTGTCAACTTTGTCCTGTCAACTTCGTTCTGTCAACTTCTTCCTGTCAACTTCGTCCTGTCAACTTCGTCCTGCCTACTTCGTCCTGTCAACTTCGTCCTGTCAACTTCGTTCTGTGAACATCGTCCTGTCAACGTCGTCCTGTCAACTTCTTCCTGTCAACGTCGTCCTGTCAACTTCGTCCTGTCAACTTCGTCCTGTCAACTTTGTCCTGTCAACTTTGTTCTGTCAACTTCGTTCTGTCAACTTCGTTCTATCAACTTCGTTCTGTCAACTCCGTTCTGTCAACTCCGTTCTGTCAACTCCGTTCTGTCAACTCCGTTCTGTCAATTTCGTTCTGTCAACTTCGTTCTGTCAACTTCGTTCTGTCAACTTCGTTCTGTCAACTTCGTTCTGTCAACTTTTTTCTGTCAAAATGTTTGTGTCAATACCGTTTCGTCAATTTCTCCGTGTGAACTTAATCCAGTCACGTTTCTCTACGTCTTCTCACATTGTTTATTTTGACTATCCACCTACTAAACATCCATTCTCTCGGTTCCCCGCCTGTCGACTGGAGTTCCATCAATTTTAATGCTCCGAAATTGCTGGAATGCGATTTTCTACTATTAGTAAAGAAAATTGAGCAAGATACATAGGGATAAGAAAAATTAATTTACCAGTTCCTCGTAGAGTGAAATGATATTGAAAAAAAGAAAAAAAAGAACGAGACACAAGAAGCGAGAGCAATCCGATATGTTGGACGGTAGGTGGGATCGGTCGAAACCGGTGAGAAGAAGAAGAAAGGTTACGGGCAACGGCAACTTTCTCGCGAAGAGTTCCGACTTGGAAGCGACAACGTTCCTGCGGCCCATCGAGAAATCGTTGAATCAATCACACATGCAAACCCCTACTGCTGCAAATATTTTTCTGCACAAATATTTCTTAGATCCGCGTCGAATATTTTGCCACAGTAATCGATCGGAAATTTTTTTTCCATATTATTTGCAAGATTAATATTTATTTCAACATTCAACCAATTTTAATTACCATGAAAATTCGGCATGAATAATTGGGGATGAAAGTGTATAAATATTTTTTACAATACATTTATCGTTAATGCTCAATGTAATTGATTATTTAATAAATTCAACATTATTTGATGTTTGTGAGTCTATGATTATTAAATACTACGATTCATAATAATATTGATAAAAATGTGTGAGTAATTATTATGATGAATAGTATTAATTATTACGATCAATAATGATTATTATAATTCCGGTGCTTGTAATCATTATAACATTGATTATTACTGGCATATGATTATTACAACATGATAACATTCGTTAACATATAATAACGATAAATTGATTATCATATATACTTTGGATAAAAATACGTAAAATTCATATTGCTTACAAAATGTTATCGACAGTATATTCGTAAATTTCATATATCGTTTGTGCTAAAAGAAAACAAATGATTTCATGTTTCCGTAAGAACGTGATATACTTTCTAACTGGTGAGGCCTACATTTGACTTTCGATGCACTTCTTCCTTGACCAAATCACTCACGCCCTCCCCCCTCTTGAACCATTCACGGTACATTTGCATTAATATCTTTTGAACAAAAAAAAAACATTTAAACGCGAGGAACCGAAAAATCGAACGTGGGTTCGTGTCAAAAGATCATTACGACACATCTCATTACAATATTCGAGAAGAAAAGTGAGAATAATTTAAAAAACCGAGATGAAATCTTACGCAATTTAGCCCGTTCCAATTTCACTCTCGATATTCGACTTTCGAATTTTCGAAAACCACGCTCGCCCTATTCGGTCGTCGCAATAATTCGTATGTTATTTATATTTTTTTGTGACAAGAGACGTGGAAATATATGCTTTTTTTTGCTACACGGCTTCGTTCCTTTTTTTCAGTAGAAACAAAAGTCTACATCTTTTTAAATCGAAGCGCGATTTATTTATTTTTTTATTTTTACAGCAATTGTGTTGTTTAGTGTTTTTTAAAAATAATTAGCACAAAAAAGGAAATTAACTATTAAAACAATGGATCAAAATAAGTTCGAGTTTTAAAGTTAAATTCGAAGTGAAAGAACCCGGAAACGTGAGCAAATCTTGTGGATCCGGGCATTCGCGAGCTACTTTCCTATAGCTTGTATAGTTTGCTCAGACACTTTTGAAATATATATGCATATATCAACATATATATATATATATATATATATATATATATATAATTTTGCCACGTCACATTAAATCTGCACATATATATATATATATATGCAGATTTAATGTAAGGTAGCAAAAAATTTTGATTTATAAATTTCCATTATATATTGTCCATTTGTCATTATTAGTTTCAATGATATGGGTAGATTAAAAAATTTGAAGTACAAATTGTTTACAGTTGTTTGCACCACTTTTCGAACATATATATTCATACAGAGACTGGAAATTATGAAGTAAACATCTTTTGCAGTTTTCTACAACGTTTTCACTAGGAATAAGCACTGCATATTAGGCACTGCATGCTTCTTCGTGTTCGAATGAAAAAAAAACTACTAAACTACTAAAAAACTACTAAAAAAAGAGGTAATGTGTAATATATATATATATATTATATTCATACATAGACTGGAAATTATGAAGTTAACATTCTTTGCAGTTTTCTGCAACGTTTTCTGCGACGCACTGTACAGCACTTGGCAAAAATTGGGAGTCACATGATTTTTAATAAAAATGATGGAATGTGGATAAACTTGAAAAAATATGTTTTGATGCCCTGTACTTCGAAAATTAAAGAATGTATTGACATGTTTAAAAAAATGGTAAATTGAAGAATTCAAAAAATGTATTTATAAGTTTATCAATATTTTATAATCTTGATTTCTTATAATATTTCTTTATAATATTTAGATGTTAGAAAAAAAGTATATATGTGTTTGTGCGTGGGTGTAAGTTCGGTCAATTAAATTATCGACAGATTTATAATTACGTATTATAATCCAACAATTTTTCATCTCTCGACGGTCACTTTGTCTCATATATAGATCTGAGATTGTTCATTTTTTCGTATGAATTCACACAAACGATCGCACGAGTAAGCCGGATAACACTTTTTCACAGAGATACATATGTACTCGTTGCTCTAGCATCGATCGATGATCAATTATCGATTTTCCGTAATACACGATAATAATTCCGTCGAAAGGTAATAATTGTGATATTAATAATATATTTCCCCGCGAATAGCGTTGGTTTTATTTTTTCGCGGAAATGTGGCGCTTTTCTGAGCCGTCACGAGCATGCGTGATATGATGTGTATACCTTCATGGTGGAAGTTCGCGATATAGACCTCTCTCGGGGAATAACACGGTCACTCTCACTTAACTCACTGAATGGCGCCAACGCAATTTCCTTCTACTTATATCGACTCCCACCTTGAGGGCCACGATCAGAGAAGAGACACGCATCGCACGCGTTGCGCGTGCTTTTTCGTATTCTCTCCCGCCGCTTCGTATCCTTCCCGTGTATGGGTATATACAGGGTATCCCAAATGTCACGCAACATTTAACTTGCGCGGCTTATGCATATTGTTGCGTGACATTTCGCACACCCTGTATATATATTATTATATTTTATTATATTATTATTATATACATATAATAATAATAATAATAATAATAATAGTATATAAAAAAATAAATATGTCTATAATATACCATATATATATATATATATATATATGGTATATTATAGACGTCTATAATATTATATTATATTATATTATTATATATTATTATATAATATATATATATATATATATATATATATATATATAATATAATATAATAATATTATTTCTATAATAATATTTGATGTCAAATTTAGAATAGAAGATGTCTAAAATTGTCTAAAGATGTCTATAATTGTCTAAAGATGTCTATAATATTATATTATATTATAGACATATGGTATATTATAATATGTGATATATTATATATATTATAATATGGTATATTATAGACATATTTATTTATTTATATACTATTATTATATATATATATATATATATATATGTCCTAGTGTCGTAATGAGTGAATAATCCTGCAACTGTCGATAGGTACGATCATGTCCTACTATATGCTGCAATTTCCGTTTAGTAAAAGTCCCACGGTTTTCCATATAAAAATAATCTGCTTTTGGTTTTTCGCATGCCATTTCTGCAAATGATAACATTTTTTGACCCGGTTAAAAAAAATCCTCCCGGTTATTCGTGTGAACTAGAAAAGTCTTTTCTAGTTCTTATCTCATAAGAACTAGATCGTTTCATAAAAAGATCTTATGCAGAATTTTCATACAAACCAATTCGAATCAATCTGACTTTGATATCCTGCGGGGTAAAAAACAAGGTACTACGCATATCGCGCCAATTACTTAAAAAATTTGCTTAGTTATTGTCGATTCATATCATTTGTAGAAATGTCATGCAAAAAACCAAAAGCAGATGATTTTTTTTTTTTTTCAAAAAATAAGATAATGCCCAAAATCTGGAAATCCGTGGGACTTTTATTAAACCGAAATTTTAGCATATAGTAGGACATGATGTGGCCGATCGACAGTTGCAGGATTATTCATACGTAAGAGGACACCGTGTATATTTATTCGAAATAATTGAGGTTACGCAAAATTTGGCAAATGGGACACGATTTGTATGGAACAGCGCGAGCCTGGCGGACCTTTCGTCGTCTCTCGTCCATGACCATCCTCCTTTGCCTTTTTTTTATTTGAGAAAAAATCATTTTATTTTATTTTTCTATCAACAGCAATGGGCAATGGGCAATAAGTGATGTCGACATTACGAGGGAATTTTAGGTTAATTTTTTTTGACTATTTGATGACGGCGTAACGATTTCTCAAAAAGAAGATCCCGTGAAAGAATTCAGCCAGGGCTTTGACTAGGCCCCGATTATTTTTCCCTTACTCTGAAAGGGTCTTAAAATGGCACCCGACCGGGTAGTCCAGTCATTACGTACATTCAAAAAAGAAAATGAATTTGCGCTTCTAATTTTTTAATATGTTGTAGGGGATGCCTAGAAAAGCTTAACTTGAGATTGTCGACCAAGCTTTCCTAGGAGCTTTCGCCGCCATGTTGAAAAAAGGGGTAAAATTTGTTTCTCGGCAATAACTCGGCTATCCGATGAGATTTCGAAAATTTTTGTAGGACACTTTTTGTAGCTTTCTTTGTGCTCTACAATAACGCCTGAATCATTTTTAGCGTTTCATGCATCGTTATCGAGATATCGATCGATAAAGTCAAAAATTTAGGACATAATTTTTGTTTTTTGCTTTTTTTTTCTTTGGGTCTTAATAAATATGAAAAATTGTGGAATTCAAACTTGTAGAGCATATTCAGACCTACAATTTCCTTTTTGGATTTTTTTATGTTGGACAAAAATTACGATCTCCAGCGCGCCGCAAAGTCGGTGAATCCACACTCAGCGTCGAGCGAGCTGCTCGCTCGGTTGTGTCTGGATGTCGAATCGAATGGGAAATTGTTCAGGAAATTGATGGGATAAAAAATAAGTACATAGAGCAACAAATTAAGGATCACACAATAGTAATTTATTAAACAAATAATTTGTTTGTGCAGTAAAAAATATTATTTTTTTACAATACAAAATAAACAAAACAAAATAAACGGAAAGAAAAATATTTTTTTCTGCACTCGAGACACGAACGATGGACTTTTTTCATGTCTTTTTTCGCTTGGATGGTCCAGGCTGAAGATCTTCGTCCTCCGTAAACTCTTCGAGTTGTTGTGTCTGTTGAAACGTTGGAAATGATGCTGATTCGATGAGAGCATCGTCATCATCATCGTTACAGACATCGTCGTCGTCGTCGTCAAGCAAAATGTCGACTCTGGCGACGTTACTGCATGTTTGCCCACTGCAGTGCATGCAAATAACGGAGCAACTGATTCCCGCTTTTCTGCACCCACAGGCGGCCTCACAATTTCCTTTACACTTACAGGAAATGAGCTTTAATAGTTCAGGCGGAGCGGGTTCGGCGGTGCTGGTGATTGGTTCGAGCCCTCGATTGGTCTGTCGCCAACCCCATCCTTGTGGATCCTTGAAAAATCCGAGCCAGGTTTGAACTTGGAGATACGTCCGGAAAATGTGTTGACGCACAGCGCTTTTGGTTGGCGGGAGTAGTGAGAGGTGATTCACTTTATTCGCTGTCATTGATTTTGAAAGTTGAAAGAAAAACTTGTAGAGATTCCGGAACAGCGGCTTCGACATCCCGTACAAATTCATCCGAGGGAGGATAATTTTGTTTGTCGTAAACGACGCCTCTTATGTCCTCTCGAATTATAGCAGCAGCTTCGCGAATAACTCGGAGTCGTTCCTCGTGAGAGTTCTGCTTCTTTTCCTGGTACCATTTATCCGCAAGAATTTTAAATCCGGTGTTTCGGAAACAAACGACACAATTTCGCTTTTGTTTCTCGATAATTAGAATGTCCTCGCCATATTTCGCTTCTAAATGTGCTTTAACCGTTTTTATGTGCGGAACAAAATTTCCATTTACGTGACTCATTAATTCAGTCATCGAAAACTGGCATTCGTCGGAATTTTCTTTTAGAAATGAGTAAATCCCCTCCATTGCCTCGTCGACTTTGTTACCTGTCGGTCGTCCTCTTTTCGCACCCTCCTCAGGTAGCGGGTTGTACACACGATGCATGCATTCGCGATGGTAGCGAGCTTCTACGGCGATGAGATCAGGTACCGAGCAGACACGCTTGACGATAGAAGCGGCAAATTCATCGTTACGTCCGAGCAGATATTTTAGGACGTTATCTTTCATAGACTTTTCTCGAACCGTTCGAATTGCGTGTCGTCGATGCATTGGTGTTTTTGTTTGATCGGAAAACGGTACTCCACAAAACAAACATTTATTTTTAAAATCGAAACGGTCTTCGAGCTGCTGTTGATGTTCGGGTTCCGGTTCAGGTTCAGGTTCCTGTTCTTCCGAGACTGATTTTGTTCGACGAGCGACAAACGACGCGAGTCTTTCGTTCGCATAATTCTTGTAACACGCCCTATGCACACTCACAGATTCGACACTTTCTAGCATGCGTTGATGGTCCACATGTCCTCTTTTCTCACTCACCGTCAAGAGAGTTCGAACAGCTCTTTTTTTAGCAACATAAATGTCGTCGATTAACGCTTTTTTACAAATAAAACAGTCTCCCATGGTCACAAAATTGTTGAAACACGTGTGCTCACTTCGAAAGGCTCGAGGCAACTAACCGAGATGCTACGAAAAGAAGAACACGTTTCAACACGTAGACCCTAACAAAAGGGTCCCTTTATACCTGACCCCTCCAACTCCAACGGACGCTCTATGCGGGCACTCCGTTATAACGAGTTTACAGCCAACTAGATATCGAAATTTTTGCCCAGAATATCGGAACCCTCGATTTACACTACGCACAGCAAAAACTCAACACGATACGATATACTAACTTGAGCGCGCTCGACGCTGAGCGTGGATTCACCGACTTTGCGGCGCGCTGGAGATCGTAATTTTTGTCCAACATAAAAAAATCCAAGAAGGAAATTGTAGGTCTGAATATGCTCTACAAGTTTGAATTCCACAATTTTTCATATTTATTAAGACCCAAAGAAAAAAAAAGGAAAAAACAAAAATTGTGTCCTAAATTTTTGACTTTATCGATCGATATCTCGATAACGATGCATGATACGCTAAAAATGATTCAAGCGTTATTGTAGAGCACAAAGAAAGCTACAAAAAGTGTCTTACAAAAATTTTCGAATCTCATCGGATAGCCGAGTTATTGCCGAAAAACAAATTTTAAGCGTTTTCCAAGATGGCGGCGAAAGCTCCTAGGAAAGCTTGGTCGACAATCTCAAGTTAAGCTTTTCTAGGTATCCCCTACAACATATTAAAAAATTAGAAGCGCAAATTCATTTTCTTTTATTTGCCTTTTTTTCGGACGAAATGACTGGACTAGGGTCCCTTTGAGGCCGGTCACACTTTGTCGACGAGGGCCTAAAGAGGCTTATAAATCAGGGCCCGACTGGTTGCCTCAACAGAACCCAATCGAAGCCATGAAGCAACCCTATTACTGCCCTATAATGATCAACTTTATTAGTGGATACATAGCAAGCGAGGTGTTTAGCAATAATGAAAACTATTTTCTTCAAATAAAGGATTATTTATTATTCACCTCGAAATTAGAAAATAAAAAACAAGTTCAGTTTTACAGTTTATATTGTATGCCCTGTAACAACCACTCCCCTGATGAACCCCGTCTGGGCCCTTTATCATTTTACTCGCTACGACTTTTTTTAAATAAATTATCCAACCCTGTTATTTTCCTGTCGGGGCCTAGTCCGATTGTGTTGGGGAAAGCCCTAGTAGGGAATCCATATTCACAGCCTCACGGGGCCCGATTTTTTTTATGGCTGCCCTCCTAATTTTTTTCAGGGGTCGTCGTAACGATTCATTTGTTAGAATTTTCATCACATAAATTCTTTTTTAGTCGAACCAAAATGCGTGTTGAACGTATTTGCAAATCGTTACAATGAATCTCATAGATAAATATTATAGTCCCATACAGCTGCAAATAAATTTTTTATCCGCAAAAATGCAAGACGGTGTATTTAACTTTTTTCGTCATACGTAGATCATTAATTTACTTGTCGTTTTACAATTCGTTTTCCCGTGCGGAGCTTGTTTTAATTCAAATAATGTTTTCTTGTTTTTTGTTCTGCTTTGAACGGTTACTCGAGCTTCATCGTCCGCCGCATTAGACCGGTTGTGATTGAGCTCGTACAGAATTTCTAGCTATCGGAATACCATACCATTTGACACAGTAACCTGATCTTCGTCATTTCCAATTTATCTATTTTATTCACTTATAAACACAAATATATCTATATTTAAAAAAATAATAATTTAAAAAAGATAGTATATCTATATACATATATATGTTCGTAAACTTCTCATTATCATCGTGATGATTATTAGTGTCAGCAAAAAAGGAATCGTTTCTTTTCCCGAGTCCGCAGAAAAATCGCAATCTTACGACGAACTTTCCTTTTTTCTGGCACGTAATTATTTTTTTTTAATTCCACAAGAAAGCAGCTTCCAAAAAACAAGCGATCCTTTAATTTTTCCGACACTTAATTACATCTTTTTGAGACTTTCACGCCAACCAATTTGCCTCCGAATGGAGTGACAAAAAAAATTGCAATCGAGTCGCAATTTTTGCGAAAATTAAATAAATTAGTGAAACGACTGCGAGGTTAAATTTAGCTATATATATACATATATATCTACGTTTTTTGCTCTAATGATAATAATGCTAACCACAACAATAACAATAATTTTAAAAAACAGACCAATGAATAATGAAGGCTGAAAAAAAACACGAAACACTTCAAAGCGAATAAAAAATGCGAAATTTCACACACACACACACACATACACAAATATATTTATATAGCACCATTAAGGGGTTCTAATGCCCATAAATGTGAATCTTTCCCACCATTTCCACCGCTCCCTTGATAAATTATAACGCGTCCAATGACAAAGGAGACGGGACTTAATTAAGGTGTACTCGCCGCACTCCGTATACGCTCGAAAGTTAACGAGACGTGTAAAAAATTCGTACAGCGAATCCTCTCAGCGATGGACGAGGCGCAGCCTATATGTCTCGCTGAAACGTTCATTTGCTCGCAATTCAGTTCATATGCACATTTATATGTATATATATATATATATATATATATAAGCGGGCGAGAATGAGAGTACCTACATATCATTATAGTTTGAGCATAGCAGCGACGAGGAAAAATGTTTCATTTTCTTTCCTTCTTTATTTAAATTCCCGGCGAGGCACCTGTCCGCGACGAAAGCAGATCGCAGAGTGAAATTCCGTCGTTGAGCTCTCCTTTGAATAATGGATCCTCGTTTAGTGTACTCTATATACTACTAAAACGGCATTTTATTCAGATACATATATATATATATAAAAGATGATTTTGAGTACCGTCTTCATAATAGCCACTTGTGTCTGCATCCAGCATTGACACAACGGGTTTAAGATATCCTTCGCCCATATATATACAGGGTGTCCGGTTATGAATGGATTACCCTTCAACTGTCAATAGGTCAGATCATGGCCTACTATATGCTGGAATTTCAGTTCAGTGAAAGTCCCACGGTTTTTCAGATTTTGGGCTTTACGATATTTTTTGAAAAAAAAGTCATCTGCTTTCAGTTTTTCGCATGCCATTTTTACAAATGATGTGAATCTTTTTTAAGTTATGGGCACGATATGCGTAGTACATTTTATTTTTACACCGCAGGTTATTAAAGTCATATGTTCGAACTGGTTTGTATGAAAATTTTGCATAAGTTTGTTTTTTTCATAAAGTTTCCTTAACATTTAAGGTTAAAGGGAAGACTTTTCTCGATAAAACAAATAACCAAGAGTATTTTTTTACAAAACTCGGTCAAAAGAGTTATCATTTGTAGAAACGGCATGCGAAAAACCAAAAGTAGATGATTTTTATCTCGAAAACGGTGGGACTTTTACTGAATTGAAATTCCAGTAAGTAGGACATGATCTGACCTATCGACAGTTGCAGGATTATCCATTCATAACAGGACATAACAGCTGTATCGAATAGTTGAACGAAAAAAAATTGTCCTCCAGGTCCGATGTCATATAACACCAACCTAGTAGACTTTTTTCGGACCAACCGCTCAACATAACCTCAAAATGTAGATCGTGAGCGGAGTGAGCAAAATAAGTTTCAATATTGGGCACTGCATATTCGGCACTGCATGCTTCTTCGCATTCGAGTGAAAGAAAACGGTTAAACTACTAAAAAACTACTAAAATTACTAAAAAAAGTTTCAATATTAGGCACTGCGTGCTTCTTCGCTTTCGAATGAGAAAAACTACAGAACTACTAAAAAACGACTAAAACTACTAAGAAACTACTAAAAACTACTAAAAACTACTAAAAACGACTGAAAACTACTAAAAACTACTAAAACTATTAAAACTACTAAAAAAAACTGCTAAAACGACTAAAAAAAGGTAATTTGTCAGGCATTGGGGGAAGATGCCGTATTCATTTGTACCGTGAAGAAGTGGTTCCACAGGTTCCGGAGTGAAAATTTCGACCTCGAGGATAGCGGGAGAGCGGAACAAGCAAAAAGAATTGAAGACGAGAATTTGAAGTAGTTGCTGGACGAAGATCCCTGCCAAAGGAAATCGGAGCTTGCAACTTCATTAGGAGTTACCCAACAAGACATTTCCAGTCATTTAAAAAGCTCGGCAAGATTCAAAACGGCCTTACACAGTCGAAGGACCTAGGCCAGTCGTGTTACTGCATAACAATACCCCAGACAAAGCAAAAAGAATCAGAGACGCTTCAGATTCGTTGGGCTGAGAAATTTTGGGTGATAGCTACTTCACAACGTTCAACGAAGTGGATAATTCCATTATCCATTTTATCGACTCGAAACAGCCATCTTTTTACCGCCGAGGAATTAGCAATCTGCCCGACAGGTGGAGGAAATGTGTGTGAGCAAATGGAGATTACTTTCCCGATTAAAATGTGCCTTGATTTTGACGGGGTACACAACTACCTAGGTGGGGTAAAAAATTGCATTTTCCAAAAATATTTTTATTCGATAGTATCACCTATTAGTTATATTCCCGAAATACTTAATTTTCTCGAAATTAAGTTAATTTTCTCGAAATACTCCTTGAATTGAATTTGATTGAAATTGATTTTTGAATTAAATGAAATTTGATTTCATTTGAATGAAATTTGATTTTAAACTTCGAATCGAAATTTAAATTTGATTGAATTTGATTGACTCCTTGAATTGAATTTCTTTGAAATACTGCTTGAGTTGAATGAACTGCAGCTTCGAACAGTCGGCCCGGCGGGTGGTATCAATATACCATATTCAGACTTTGAACTCGTTTTTCTCCAAACACCGTTCTCAAAGTCGGTGGACATGATATCTCGAGAACCACTCGAAGGATTGGATCCAAATTCACAGGATATACGACGAGAAATATTAAAAGGTCGTTGACGATCTCACATTTTTAAAATCGATCTTCATTTTTTAATAGTTAGGTAAAAATGACGACCTTTTCCATATATTTCGTATATTCGTGGTTCAATTCGTCGCCACGTTGTTAAGAAAAATTATTTGAACAATCGACGATCGTCAACGACTCGTATTTACTGTTAACTTGAATAACCCGTTTGGTTTTTAGATTTCAGATGGATCGTTTAAGCTGGAGAGTGTCCACCGCCAAAAACCACGAATACAAATTTCATCATGTGCCGGTGGCCATATTTTTGTTGTTTCTCGGTATTTTTTAGTAATTTTTCTTTTCACAGGCTCTCAATATCAGGCTCTTTGTATTAGAAAAAATGCGTTTCTGTTTCACCAGCGTTTTCCAGGGAAAAAACCTGGCCATTCTTTTTGGGATATATGCAGGTGTAGCCTCTTAAGTAAATAAATCATTATTTTCATGAAAAAAAACGACAATTTATTTGTGCACAATATATATTATAATTTTTTGAATATGTATATTTTTATTTCTGGACTTCCAATACTTTTACGGGTTTTTACGTATTGCCCTTCCCAATTCAACCCTCGCCTACCCCTAATCACTAATTTAACCTATTTTTTTCGATATTTTTCATATACATATATTTATAAACACGCTCTCGGCATATGACTCACATGGCATTGCTTTTTCGAAAGCACCCAAATACCTGTACAGTGGACTATAATTTCCCGCAGGCCTCTATTTGGCCTTTGAAAAAAAAAAAACATATCCACTCGTATTTCGCAAATGCGATGATAGGATCCTTCAAGGTACATAATCGATTTACAGTAAATTGGGGCGCGATACAGCACTCAATTTGCACATTTCGTAAAGTTGGTTATTTATTTTTCCCCGTAGTGGTGTTTGGGACCCAATAGCGGAGCGGAAGGAGACTCGTTTTTTTTTACCGTCGCGTAAGAAGTGAAACGGTTCGTGCGTTCATCGTTTTACTTTCTTCAATGGACGAGGGTGTACTGATTTATTTTCTTCGAGACGCGAAAAAAACAGCGAATTCTCCTGGCGGGTAGGGAGAAGACGATTTGCGAGCGAAAAATTGCAATAAAGAACATTTTCTGAACGAGCGAGGCAAAGAATTTTACGTTTGAGGGGGTGGGAGGGGGGCATTTTTAGACTGGGATATTTAGAAGCGAAAATAAAATACAAACAAAAATTTGAGGGTCTCGAAATTATGAGTCTCGAAATTATGAACAGTTATTCAACAAGTAGGAGGAATAATTTTATTTATTCATTTTGTTTCGAATTCTTTTTGGCATATTTTTTCGTGAGGAATTTAGGATGAAAATTAAATGAATTTGGCCGCGAGCCAGTGGAGAAAAACGATGGACATTTTTTTAAAGAAATTGGTATGGTTTTTACTTCTCATTTATACTAGAGATTTCTTTTTTCGATCTGACAATTTTGGACAAAAATAAAATACATACGAAGGTTTGAAAATTGCGAGTTAAACAGTACTGATTTTTGGCAATCTTTTCGCAAGTCCAAACTGCTCGTATCGCAAAAGGAGAACAGTATGGAGATACAACTTTCTCGAAATGGTTATCGAACACGTTACTCGTGAAATGGAGTATGCGTGCGTGTGTGTATAGGGAAGAAGGCGTATTTAATGCCGAGGAAGTAAATCAGCACCGATATCTATACTTCGACATATATTTATTTCGTAAATGATACATTGTGCAATGAGGGCATGCACGCGTGTTGTCAATTGAATGAGCACACATATATACATTAATCACCCGCAAAAAATCGTACATCCGGTTATGACGTTCGTAGTAATATCAACGCGAAAAGAGAGATCCATATCTTCCGAGTTCTTTTTTCTGCATTGTTTCAATACAGTACAACTCGCTATACAAATGCCAAATTCAGAATAAAAATCTCGCGTATTAAAAATCAATGAAACATACCTTTCACTCCAAGATAAAAAAAAATTATTACAACAAAAATATCCTCTCTACTTTGAATAAATTACAAAAAAAATAATTAGAGCGTAAAAAGAAGAATAAAATATCGTTTTTAAAAATTACGAGAAGTCAGAAACAATTTTATTCGAAACACTCTTTTGAATTGTTCCACTCGAAACTTAAATTGACATTTCATCGAAATATTCTTTGAAAAAGTGTGACTCGTATTTATAAAGATAAGTTATATGTTCCCATTTAAATTAAACCGACACATTCACATTAAGGCAAAATAAAATACATATTTCTATAATCATGAATATTGTCTCGTTTACTCATTAATAAAGAAAAATGTTCAATGTTCATTGGTTCATATTTAAATTGAACTTGTAAAGACGCCCTTAAAGACGAAAATGAAAAAGAAACTTTGTTTTTTACGTTTGAGAAAAATTTAATTGGTTAGTTTACATCCAAAATAAATTCGAACATTAAAATTGAAACAAAAACGCAAAAAAATCGATCCCCTCACGTACGGAGAGGAAATAAAATGGTATCTTCGTCAAATCCGCAAAATTGATCGAACTGAACGTAACTGATCTTTATCGCACAATTTGACTCGTCTGACATGCTTTGTGAGAATTTGGACTGTAGGACAAGTGAATCCTCACGATTATCGAGATTCCGCGAGGCCGGGGTTATTGAACACTCGACGAAGCAAGTCGGCGATGATTATAATTTACTCTTTGACGAATCGTTGGACGAGTCCCGTTCGAAGAAACAACAACAGCTCACTGTAATGTTCCATGACATATATATATATATATATTTACGAGCCAGCATTATGAGTGCACGCTATCCCTATGTTTTCTTCCTGTTACGGAAACCTCGTTACCCTTATTATCGATGGTACGCTTTGCTGAAAATAATTACCTACTCAAAGAGAGCAGTGAAGTGAAATAATCGATCTATATATATATAGATCAATTCTTTTATATAATCAATTATATATAGATTTATATAGATCAATTATTTTATATAATCAGATAATCAATTATTTAACTTCGCTGTTCTCTTATGAATATTTTTCTTTTGATGATTATTTTCAGCAATTTTGAGTCCTTCCCTATATATATGTAGTATTCCACGTGAATCCGGTGGACTTTTTCCCAGACCCCCGCCAATTCGATTAATTTTTTTAAATGTCATTCCATTGACTCTAAAAGACACCCTGAATTTTTTTTTCATTTTTCGAAACAAACTAGTCAAAAAAACAAAAATTTCCGAAAAAACGCCCCGATTTAAAAATCTGAAAAAATTCCCAAAAATGTATGATTATATGAAAAAATGTTCAATCTTATCACCCACACTGGAAGTATGATTTTGTCTGTGCTTCCTGAGCGATTAACGTAAAAAAAAAATTTAATTACAGAACCGCTTACTTCGGGCGGATACTTAAATATTTTGATACCCACAACGAATTTTTTTGACCATTTTTTAATAACCAAATCACAATCATGGACCTTGTACAGTTAGCAGTCAAAAAGGTGTGGTATTAATTTCAATTGAAGTCGTCTTCAGCACAGAAAAAATCATACTTTCACTGCGGGTGATAGCTTGAAAATTTTTACATATAATCACGCATTTTTGGGAATTTTTTCAGATTTCTATATCGGGGCGTTTAAAAAAAAATTGTTGACTAAGGGTTGTTTCGAAAAATGTAAAAAAAAATCAGGGTGTCTTTAAAGTCAATGGAATCAGATAAAAAAAAAAATAAATCGAATCGGCCCGGGTCAGGAAAAAGGTCCACCGGATTCACGTGGAGTTCCTTACACATATATATATATATATATACGAGCCAGCATTATGAGTGCACGCTATCCCTATGTTTTCTTCCTATTACGGAAACCTCGTTACCCTTATTATCGATGGTATGCTTTGGTGAAAATAATTACCTACTCAAAGAGACCAGTGAAGTGAAATAATCGATCTATTCATGTATATATATATATATATATATATATATATATATATATATATATATATATATATATATATATATATATATATAAATTAATTATTTGACTTCGCTGTTCTCTTATAAATATTTTCCTTTTGATAATTATTTTCAGCACTTTCGAGTCCTCTCTCTCTCTCTCTCTCTCTCTCTCTCTCTCTCTCTCTCTCTCTCTATATATATATACACATAAACCGTTTCAGGCCTGCCGGAGCGAAATTGGAAGTCACAAAATAATTAATAGCATTATTGGACATTAAAATGATAAGAATCGTCTAAAAAAATATCATTCATTCGACGAAAAATAGAAGAAAGAATGGACCCACGATGAGACTAGTCTTAAAAATCATAGACTGGGTCACTCTATTTTAGAGAATTGTTTGAAAAACATAAAAAAAGGGCATTATCTATTCAAAAAACAGTTCTCACTTTAGAAGCAAAAAAAACGTTGACATTCATAGTTAATATATTTTTTTAAATATTGTTTAATGAAAGTATGTTTCAAAATGAAAAAAATGATACGGTGTCGTCGATATCTCAATTAGTTCAGCAATTATCAGCGTTTAAACGTTGTCAAAACTTCTGAAATCGACATCTCCGGAAACAATAACTCTCAAAAGAGAAGAGATAAAAACCTAAAAATTGTCGTGAATATTTCTTTCATAGGGAACAATATAATTTAAAAAATCAGGAAACCAAAAAGTGGTCGGAGTCACGGGCTAGCTGAAATGGCGTGGCGTATTCCATATACAGTCGGGGTATAAATGCCGGAAGATCTGTTGTACTTTTTTTTAAATATTCGAATGTTTTATTATACGCGTATGCGTACGTAAAATTAAATTTTTCCAACATGATATATATGCATATATATATGTATATCCTGTTGAAAAATGTTTATTTTACCTACGCATACCCATATAATAAAACATTTGAATATTTGAAACGTAAAATAGTCCTTGCAGCAATTAAACCCCGACCGTGTAACCATTATGACCCGAACCGATGCGCGTAATATCCACGTCAGTTCGGTCATAAAAGTATCGGTAATAAAAGGTCATTTTTTGTCGTGGCCAAGACGCCGTTTACCTGCACCTGCCGAGCGAGTTAAAATAGCACAGTGCCGCAGGTACCTTCCGCAGGATCACTGCAAAAGGGGTCGGTTATTTTTCTATGGCAAAGACGACCAATGGCAATCCTACTCATCGTAAGATAGCGAGCAAAAGAGGCGAGAAGTTTGCGAATACAAGTTCTTTTTTTTTGCTGCGTTCAGTTGTGCTCCCTTCCTGCAGGGCGTTACTCGGCCGAGCGATTCGCACGTGGTTTAAGGGGGGATTGTCTTTTTTTTCGCAAACTTTACCGCTTTTTGGGATTTTTTTTGTGAAGAAAGTATACAACGGAAAACTTGTGAAACTTGGCATATAGTTTTATTGATCTGTTTACTACATACAAAAAAATGTTTAAACAGTTTCATCTAAAAATCCGCCTCCCACCCCCCTCGACGCGCGATGGTCCTTTTTTGATGGTGTGCACGATTACAGCCTTCACGTTCATCCTGCAACAAAAACCCAAAAAGCATTTTACTTTAGACACATATAGCTATCGTTTGATGAAGGGAAAAGAAAAAAAAAAATTCACGATTTGGTGACGTTTTGAACTTGAAGTATCGATTTTTCGAAAAAAATTGATCAATTTTTTGTTATAAATAAAAAACTATTAAACGTATTGCTTTTTTGCTTCATCAAACGATTGCTATATGTGTCTAAAGTAAAATGCTTTTTGGGTTTTTGTTGCAGGATGAACGTGAAGGCTGTAATCGTGCACACCATCAAAAAAGGACCATCGCGCGTCGAGGGGGGTGGGAGGCGGATTTTTTTATGAAATTGTTTAAAAATTTTTTTGTATGTAGTAAACAGATCAATAAAACTATATGCCAAGTTTCACAAGTTTTCAGTTGTATACTTTCTTCACAAAAAAATTCCCAAAAAGCGGTAAATTTTGCGAAAAAAAAGACAATCCCCCCTTAAAACGTACATGGTCCCCAACAATCGATACGATCCTTAGTATCTATATATACATACACAATAAACTTGGTGCCCTTTCAGTTTACTTGGTGGCCGCCCGCGTTAATAATTTTAACAATGGCGTTAATAATAATAAATATATTTATTATTCACCATTTCACTATGTATTGGTTAATTGGATAATTGGGTAATCAGCGACCTCAAAAACTACCAAACTTCATTTCCACTCATTCCATTGTCCAGGAACTGAAGATTAGCCAGAAAACCGTTTGGAACCATTTCCATGAGACTGGTCTCAAGAAGAAGCTCGATGTATGGGTGCCACACGAATTGACGCAAAAGAACCCCGTGAAAGAATTCGGCCATGGCTTTACCTAGGCCCCGATTATTTTTCCCTTACTATGTAAGGGTCCTAACATGGCACCCGACCAGGTCCCTTGGAGGCCGGTCACACTTTGCCGACGAGGGCCTAAAGAGGCTTATGAATCAGGACCCGACTGGTTGCCTCAACAGAACCCGATCGAAGCCATGAAGCAGCCCTATTACTGCCCTATAATTATCAGCTTTATTAGTGGATACATATCAAGCGAGATTGGTCAGAAATATCTCGAAAATGGAAAAATCATTGTAAAAAATGTTGTTTTCAATCATTCCACATTCATTCCACCGAAACAAAACCAACCAATCCAAACCAAATAAACCCAAACACAACTAACCAACCCAAATCCAAACAAATCAACCCAAAATGACAAACGCAGACAAACCCAAGTCCAAATGAAGAAACCTAAAAAACCCAAACCCATACCAAACCAAACAACACAAACCCAAAAATAACCCAAAACTCAAAAAAAAACCAACCAACCCAAACCAAAGAAACCTAAACACAACTAACCAACCCAAACCCGAACACAACCTAGAAACCCAAACCCAAACAAAATGATAAAGATTTTCTTCGGATGACTACGTGTAAATTATTCTTCCGGGTAGTTTGTATGACGATTTAGCACATTCTATTCGGACAATTGTATATATGTTATTCGTTCGGATACTAGCTTACACGAATCACAATAATGTGTAGGCCTGCTGGAAATACGGCGTGAACTGAGCCGCGATCCGGACAAATAACATACGCTCATTCGTCCGATACCCGGACGTGGAGACACTTTGATAAATATATCAGGATACGTTCAAACTGTTGCGATATTTTTGGCCTTTCGACTAGTGATTTTTATTGAAATGTATACATGATGGACCATCTAACGTGACCACCCCAAATATCTCCGTTGCCTTTAGAGTGACGGAAACCAACCAAAACAAAACGCAAAATATTTTGGCGATGAATCATTTCTGTGTCATGATATCATAAGGTCGTTGGACCCTTCTGAACATCAGCTAGAACGTCTTAATTAAAAAAAAAAAACGTTCCCATTTGAACAACCATTGATGACCTTGAGAACACAAAAACTATGCCCTTGATAAAAATGAACTTTTCACTATTGTATCAGCCCTTCGAAATCAATCAAATTAAATGGTTCACCCTGTATATCTATACAGTATATGAGAACGCTCCGTGACAGGCCCTTAAGGCGTTACTCCCACTTGTAGCGCAAAAAAGGCCTTTTTCATGAATTTTTTTAAAGAAAACTACAAAACTTTTTTAATCGATCAATATACCATCTTAAAGAACACATCTTGAAGAACTTTCAGTAATTTTTTTATTGAAAAATATTACATTGTTTAGTGGCAAATGGCCGTCAATGAAATAATGTTTTTATATACACGGTTTGCGGTGACCAACATTGCGGCGAAGTGGATCATCTGAAAAAAAAATGCGGATGGATTTAGTCAAATATAAGTATAAACTAGTCTTTAATCGAAGGATTTTAAAAAATATTCATTTTTCACAAAATGGCGGACAGTCAAAGTTAATGGTTCGATTTTAACGAAAAAAAACAGCTGTTTTTTGGCTATAAAACGGCCATTTTTTTCGAAAAAAAAAAATCGAACGATTAAAGACTACATTTTTATGTATTAAATAAGCCTGCAAAATTTCAAGAAGATCGGTTCATTAGTGTTCCAGTAATATTGGTCACCGACTTCAGAAATGCCATTTTGAGAAAAACGCGAAGTTTCAATTTCAGTTTACACGAAGAACGTATTCTTCTCTTTCAACGCTCATATCTCAGTCAATTTTGTTCGGATCGACTTGAAATTTTCAGGACACATTCTCAGATACGTATACTTAAAAAAAATGCAATAAAAAAATCGATTTTTTCAAAATCGCAAGTGGGGGTAACCCCTTAACCCTAGCGACACATCAGCCTCCCCCACTCTTCGTCATCCCCTCTTGGCCGACCTTCCTTCCATCCCTGCCAAAGTACACCTGCGGAATTCCTCGTCCCTGCAAAAATCAGTAAATAAAAGCCCTCCTCAATGGTAATTTGCAGTTCAATAGAGTGCGACCACTCGAACCGGTCACAACATCGGAAAATAATTGTGCGCGTCGACAACAGCGATAAGCTCAAAATAAGTGACGACGGATTTTTGCAATTGTGACAAAAGGATACGAATATCAACATTGAGAGTTATAGTTAGAGTGGTGATAACGAAGATAATAATGCCGATCAATTGGTGAATTTAGAGCGAAGTGTCCCGTGCTCTCAAACTACCTCGTGATAAATAGTTTCAACGACAAAATTGACTGTACCGATAATTATCGTTATTACATTTATAATAATAATAATAAAAAACGTGAAATTAATTGAACGAAAAGTATTTTGATGGGTCAATCGTGACCGAGGCAGTGACTGACAGTTACGTCGGTAATCGTCATTGAAGTTTATCGCATTGATACAATAGGGATTTTATCAATGCTCGATGTACATCTAATCGATGCTCGATCGGTATTAAGTGACAAGGCGGAAACGTCCTCTCGAGTACGCGATCGAACACACGCGGATTTTTCTTTATCACTGTTATTGTTTTTATTGTTGTTTTATTTTTTTCGTTATTTATCTACGGAGATAAAAGTAGTCTCTCTCTCCCTCTCTCTTTCTCTCTCCCGCTGTCTCTCTATACAAATTGGATCTCGCCATTTCCTTAGAATCGTTTAAGACGCAGCTCTCGGTGGTGCATAAAAGTCACGTACGTTGGAGCGAGCGTTGAGGAAAATTCGGAAACAAGAAAAAGACAGGGGAGATAGAGACGTAGAATGGCCATACGGGCTCACAAACGTCCCGGAAAAATTTTAATCCTCGGCACAATGTTCGCACTGACGGTAAGATTATTGTACCTTTCTTCCATACTTTTAGGGGGAAGGGCAAGTGCGAGAACGGTTTCGGGTGTTAAATCTTTTGTACGGGGAATATTGTAGGCTTTTCGATAGTAAGGTGCACGCCTGAAAGTTTATTTGACGGGTCACGAACCCTTTGCCCTCATCATAATACCTTTAGGAAAAGGGTTCGATACGTAGTCCTTTTAATCCTGCCACTCGAAGAGCTAACAACGTCTTATTTTATTTTATTCATTTTTATGTATCGTATTTTATTTTATATTATTTTATTTCATATTTTTAAAATTTTATTTATTCTTATTGTTTATTTGTGTAAGATAGAAAAGTTTATTTTTCGTGCGGCTTTCCACTTTGATTTTTATCCGCTTTTTTGTAAACGAAAACATTTAATAACGAAAAGTCGAACGGAAAAGTCGTGGAGCCGAAATAGGGCGAATTTTCTCTGCGAATATCTTGGAGGAAAAACTTGAAGCTTTGAGGCCTTGGGCCACTCTAGAGGCCGAAAAAATAGGCTTATTGGGGATTTTTTTTTTCAGAAAAACTACAAAATAAATCGAGATTACAAAAAAGGGTGTTTATCATACATATCAGTGACTGTATACAATCATTTTTTTTAAACGATTAATTTCAAAATGGCGGCTGTGCAGCATTTTTGCGATGACGTCTCCGTTTTTCCAGGGTCCACGGCTGGACAAACAGATCCTGTAATTTTTTTATTATAATGAGCCAATTAATTTTTTTCGATTATATATAATAACTGCTAAAGGAGTACGTAGGATTTTTTTTCGATATATTGATTTTTGGCCAAATGGCGCACTTCTAAAGTGGAAAGTGAAAAATTTGCCAAAAAAATCGTCAGATAATTGTTAATAAGAAATTAACTATGCAATATAAAAAAAAAATCCTACGTACTTCTATAGACAATGTATTTTTCAAGATATATTCAACATTTCAAGTGAATCGGTTGAAAATTTTCTGAGTCATGTTTCCGGGCAACGTCAAACGGAGACGTCATCGCAAGAACGCTGCACAGCCGCCATTTTGAAATTAATCGCTTCAAAAAAATTATTGTGCACAGTCACTGATATGTATGATAAGCACCCTTTTTTGTAATCTCGTTTTATTTTGTAGTTTTTCTGAAAAAAAAATCCCCAATAAGCCTATTTTTTCGGCCTCTAGAGTATCCTAAGGCCTTAAAGGACCGTCGTTCTTTGTTTTTTGTTGCAGATGATGCAACAAACGGGTGGACACGCACTCGGCAAGCGAGAATCGAATTTTGACCCGAGACGTAGTGAGTAGATCGAAAATAATAAATTCGCGTATTCTCCAATTTTTTAAATATCGATTTTTTGTCACATGTTTCATCGATATTTTTCATTCGCTTCGATAAATATTGTTAGTTCGCTCCTATGATCAATATCATTAATTATTCTGACATATTTGATTAACATGATCAATTAACTTTGATTAACACTACTAGGCCCCTTACGTTATTTAAATATTATAAATTATCCCCTATTTAATTATTCTATATAATATTATTAATTTTCCCTCATTAGATGATTAATTCTCTTATTTCATGGGCATTATGAATTATATTATTAAAATCAATAAATAAATATTATTAATAAATGTCCCTATCTAATATGAATGTTTCTCTTATGTCATTACTACTATCAAGTGTCTCTAATTAATACTATTACTTCTCACTTTTTGTCAACTTCATATATTCTCTGCAACTTGTTATCAGTACTCCGATTTTTTTAAAATAAATTTTCAAATAATTTCTACAAATACTATTGATACTTTCAAACCCATAATATCAATTTATTTGCTATATTAAAATTATTAATACAAAGTACATTCGCAGAAATTCTTCTCAATCTTCTTTTAAGGGGTAAGATATCCTTAGGCGAAGAAAAAATTGCTGATATCCAAGATTTTTTTTTAATGGACAGATTTCTTCACCATTTTTGAGACTTAGGGTATGTTTTATTACTGCTTTCGGCTGTTATATGGTTTTTTTTATTAACCTTTAAAAATGCCGGAGGTATGGCACGGTCTTCTAAACGTGTTGGGGCGTATATTGTCGGACGGCGTGACACGTAGCGTCGGCGAGATTATTCTGAAAAAAAAACCAACGGAGACTTTTCTTTTATTAACACTCGTACGCAGAATAAGAATCTATAAAAATCGAGAAATGTTGTAAATCGATGAAATGGCTCGGTATGAATGGAAAATATGGAATTTTCCGAAAAAAATGGCTAATCTTGCAATGAAAAATACTTTTTTCTTCAATTTTGAAGAACACTTGGGGTCATGTTTTAGACAAAAAGATTAGAAAGATTTATACAAAATTTCATCAGAATCGGTCGATTAATTTTTAAGCGACATTTTCAAAAATTAATTTTTAAAGATACCATGGAACAGCCAAAAGTGGTAATAAAATCTTATTAATAAAAATTAATTTTTAAGCGCCATTTTCAAAAATTAATTTTTAAAGATACCATGGAACAGCTAAAAGTGGTAATAAAATCTACCCAAAGTCTCAAAAATGGTGAAAAAATGTTTCCTTTTGAAAAAAATCACGAAAATCAGCTAATTTTTTCCTCGCCTAAAGGTATCTCCCCCTTAAGTATGAAACACTTGTGCAGTTTTTTCCACTGTGTGCATTCTCTCCGACGTATTAATTATATTTGCTTTCCATTTTTAGCGTCGTTCAACAACAGGAACAATCAGGGCAGGGCCGGGCCTGTTCCTTCCTGCACGAACACGACGTTCTGCATCGACACCCCTTACTATCCATCCGACTTGGTTGACATTCTTTTGACCACGAACAGAGATTTGAAATACCTCGCTACCGTCGACGAGGTGAGTTCAGCAAAATATAATTTATAAATATTTCGCACTAAATCAATAAAACAAAGTCAAACTCTAAATTATTCAATTTTAGTAATTACTTATTTTTCTTCATATTTTTCCAGCCTTTGGACCCGTTTAGGCGGTATCATGAAGCAAATGAAGAACCTCTCTGTGATTCCAAGGTAAAGTATTTGTTATTATAATTTTTCGATATTATATTTATATGTATATACAGAGTGTTTGGTACGTGAACCAACACCATTTTTTGGGGCCGGAGGGGGGGGGGTTATTTGCTACTTTTTTCACCCTTAGGCCCTATGCCCTAAGTGTCACGGTAATTAAGATATGATTTTTTTTAATTTCCCGAAAATTTACATTTTAATCGTCATAACTTTTTTGATTGTGGTTGTAATAGCACGAAATATCTTTTTTGTATTCCGCAATGTATGCTTATTATAAATAAATCATTATTTAAAGCAATTGGTTTTAAGAAAATGACTCATAAGCTTCCGAAGTCTTAAAAATGCGTAAATGTTTAAAAAATGTCAACTTCAAAATTAATTATAAAAAGAAACTAAAAGCTATTTTGAACTTAGCTTTGTTCTTAAAACTTTTCTAGTTTGTACCCTTTTCAACGGTATGCTTTGTCATAGAAATTATTCATTATGCTGTTAAAATAAAGAGAATAGTTTTTTTTATAATGAATGTGACAGTTGAAATTTTCATTTGCACATTTTCAAGACAGGAAGTTCGAGAGTCACTTTCATGAAACCGATTGTATCGAATAATGATTTATTTGAAATAAACAAACATTGCAGAATACAACAAAAATTAATTCATGCTATTACAACGACAAGTAAAACATTTATGACGATTTCGAAACGAAATTTCGGATATTAAAAAAAATCATATCTCAATTACCGTGACACTTAGGACATAGGGTGTAAGGGTGAAAAAATTAGCAAATGGCGCCCCCCCCCCCAATTCCCCTCAACAAATCTGTCAGTCCATGCGCCAAACACCCTGCTATAAACATTGTATTTCGAGGAGCGTCCCCAAAAATGCTGCGTGTGCTGAGAGTCAACATTACATTGATATAGTGGGTCCAAAATATCCGCCTTAAGGGATGAGTATTTCGTTCGTCCCAATGATTCTTTTTTTTCAATCGAAGATCCATGTTTGCAAAAAAAAAGTTTCTTATTTCCGATTTACCCTTTCTTTCGCAAAGGAGAAGAGAAAGTTGAAAAAAGTTCAAGTTGATGAAGTTTTTCGTATTAAAAAAAGAGACAAAAATAAAACTGCATTTCCATTGAAAGCAGGGATTCATAATACAATGCATTTTTACTGGAGCTGCACCCTTCTTGAAGTACTGTAAAAATTTAAACACATTCATTTGTCGAACGAAGCAACTTTTGCATAAACTTTTTGTTCCTCCTTTAAACAGGAAATGGTCGTGTCGCCAAAAACGGCCCAGACCGCCGGTGGACGATGGCTGTACGTCGTTAACTACAAAGAATACATACAGACGGTGCGAGTCGAGATTTGCACGTGAGTCAGGCAGGACGAATGTCCTGTGCATGTCTTCTTTTTATTTTGAGCGTTTGGAGGACAACGAAAGTTTGTCCAGCCCCTCCACCTCGTATTTTCGTAGATCTTTGGTAAATAAATTCTGAAATTGTTCACAAAAATGCCATCGAGCAAGTACTTTTAGATGGAATTATTGCGATCACCACAAAAGGAAAGGACCAAGGAAAAAACTGAAAAAGAATTTTCATCACGTGGATTTTCAGTATTTTTTTCTGATGAGAGTGTTGGGATGACGAGGTTAGGATTTTACAGACAATTTATACGAGGTCTTGCGAAGATAGAGTTTTTTTTAAATTGAAAAATATTAATAAACAATGAGGTTATTATTATTTTTAAAAAAGTCCCGCCGTTGCTGCATGGCAATTCGACATAGTTGGTTCTGACAACTAGGATCATGTGAAATGAAAAATAAAAAATCTACTTCTTGTATAATAATCAAACTTTCGTATGACCGAACATTTATTTGAAATTTGGAATATTACGCAAATGGCAGGCTGTGGAAAATGTTTTATTTTCGACGAAAAATAGCTTCAATAGGTTTTTACCAACAAGGAACATCCCTCAGGTGACACCCTTCGATTTTGTTGAAATTTGGATATGTTATAAAGCACTGAAAAGTAAGCGATAGGTATTTTTTTTTTATCGGCGGAAAAACGGCTTGAAGGGGTGAAACCACCCCTCGAAAAAAAGCATCTCTAGGGTGGTTCACCCCTTAATTTTTTTTTGCAATGTCACTATAGTGGATTTTTCATTGCTTCGGATTAGAAGAATTTTCGTTTTTGTTTCATTAAAATCGGTGGACTCCTTGTGTGCGAAACTGCTATATTACCCCTAGAGATGCCTTTTTTCGAGGGGTGGTTACACCCCTTAAAACCGTTTTTCGGCCGATAAAAAAAAATACGTATCGCTTATTTTTCGGTGCGTCATAACATATCCAAATTTCAACAAAATCGAACGGTATCACCTGAGGGATGTTCCTTGTAAGAAATAGACGAACGTATAAAAACATCGGCCGGCCATTCGACAGAATGTGTTATTAATTATGCTCTGTTCGAATTTTGAGTTCACCGAACTCGAATTTTGAGCTACCAGTTGCAATATACCACTCTATAGAACAGTTTCGAAAAAAATGGAAAATAAATAAGTAGCCCAGTGGGCGATCTGGCCATTCACAAAAATCATTATACATCGATCGATTTTCGACATTTTGCAAAATCTTTGCTGCAAATTAAACCTCAATTCCTAGGCCATAAAATCATCGAATAAAAAATCGTATTTTTTAAATTTCAAGCTTACGCAGACCCCTTAATTTGACAAGTTTCCATCTGAATATCCTCGTACAGCAACAGGTTAATTCTCAAGCATCGTGAGGCTAATTGAGTTTCGATCAAACAGTCTTCGTTCGGTTGTCAATTTTTCCGAAACAAATTGTTGTTTTTCTCCAGGGCCGAAAAACGTTCCTGCAAATTTGTCGATGGTTTCTCCGATGGCTGGATGACCCTCTGCAAGCAGACGTACATATATCGTCAGCTAATTGCGATAACCCTGGACGGTCGAATAGCACCGCAAATGTTCAAACTTCCGGCCAGTTGCAAATGCTACGTGAAGTACTCAGGGGATCCATTCCGGAGATTGAACGCAACGAGTAAAATTGGTACAAAGTTGAGGCTTATACCCGAATTACGGAATGTACGGTAATCCGTTGCGAAAGTACCGAGCAGCACGGTGTAGAGTCAAAAACGAAGCTGCATTAGGAAATGCCCCCTTAAGGGACAGCCGAAATTGTATCTCGAGCTGCACGAGAAGGATAGAGAACGGAAGAGAGCGCGCGGAGGAGAGTTGAAAAATAACACTGGGCTGCGTGTACATTCCGAGCCAAAAGTTTCAGTCGAACAAAATTTACAAACTCCTCGATACGACGAAATATCTAAATATATCGGCCATATTGCAAGTATCGGAATGTTGGATGCTCAACAACGATGCGGCAATAAAATTCAAACAATGGTGGCTCTCTTCGTTCGGAAAATATGTTGAAAAAAATTGTTCAACAAATTGATAAAAAATGAACTCCGTGAATTCAGTTCGTTGATGTTTTCGATATTTGATATACGAAGAATCAACAAAGCGATTTCACATGAGGAGAAAAAGTATCTTTGCATTTATTAGTAGAACATTTTTTTGAGCTATCCATTGATAATGTTCGGCTATTATTATTATTGGAAATCAACACTTCGTATGTTCCCTGTGGTCAATTGTATGCGCTGCTTTTTAAGCTACTATCTGCTGCTACGTTGAGCTATCGTCCGTGTAAAGCGATGCGAACATTTCGGTCAAAGCTTCAGGACTCGTGCTTCTTTTTGGAAAAAAGCATCAGTACCGGCTACTTTTTTGGCCAAAATATATGTCAGTCGGGAAAAAGTTTCATCCGCGAACTTACGAAATCGTTGCAACCGTTCGTGTCGTCGTGACTCAGCTTCGCTTGGACCCTACCCCCTCCCTGCGCGCGAGCGTGCTCGCAGCGATTGGCCGCGCGGACTGGCGGGGACGGGAGGCGGGCACATCGCGCGCTCTCGGCGAATAGCGGACAGCGTTGTTGTCTGGGACTGTACACGTGCCGCGTAGTGGGGGGAACGAAAGACGGGGCTAGGAGCGCTTTCGTTTCTCCGTTTCTACGTTCCACTCAGGATTGAAAAACAAAAACGAACAAACGTGACTTCCGGGCGACTCGAGCGTTTTACCGACCAGTATTGACGTGTTCTCTTTAACATTTAACGATAAAACTGTCGCCGACGCTCGGCCAAAAATGCAAGTTAAAGTAATAACAGCAACAGCAGTAATTCGACAGTAACTGTACTTGTTTCTTCAAAAGAAATTTAAGCGTTGAGACTTTTTTGCGAGGAACTCCAGTAAGCCCCGGTTTTACGCACTGAGCTAGTCTTTAAGGCGTTACCCCCACTTGTAGCGCAAAAAAGGCCTTTTTCATGAATTTTTTAAAAGAAATCTACAAAAAAATTTTAATCGATCAATATACCATCTTAAAGAACACATCTTGAAGAACTTTCAGTAATTTTTTTATTGAAAAATATTACATTGTTTAGTGGCAAATGGCCGTCAATGAAATAATGTTTTTATATACACGGTTTGCGCTGACCAACATTGCGGCGAAGTGGATCATCTGAAAAAAAAATGCGGATGGATTTAGTCAAATATAAGTATAAACTAGTCTTTAATCGAAGGATTTTAAAAAATATTCATTTTTCACAAAATGGCGGACAGTCAAAGTTAATGGTTCGATTTTAACGAAAAAAACCGCCTTTTTTGGCTATAAAACGGCCATTTTTTTTTCGAAAAAAAAAATCGAACAATAAAAGACTACATTTTTATGGATTAAATAAGGCGGCAAAATTTCAAAAAGATCGGTTCATTAGTGTTCGAGTAATCTTGGTCACCGACTTCAGAAATGCCATTTTGAGAAAAACGCGTTTAAAGTTTCAATTTCAGTTCTTCAATTCACGAATTCTTCTCTTTCAACGCTCATATCTCAGTCAATTTTGTTTGGATCGACTTGAAATTTTCAGGACATGTTCTCAGATACTTATACTTCAAAAAAATGCAATAAAAAAAAATTTCAAAATCGCAAGTGGGGGTAACCCCTTAAGTTATTATTAATATACGGAAATAATATACACGAATAAAGTAGGATAGTTGATTTTATTTCGAATTTTTATAGAGGATGTAATTCCGCACCTCGTATCTGTTACGAATTTGTGACTGTTTTTTTTTCAAATTGGTTAATTCGGTTAAAAAACTGCATATGCACGATAAAAATGGTGAATATTGTAAAAAAAATGGCGTATGCCATTCTGTAATTTGTTATAAATTATGTTGCAACATTTCAAAGAGTCGTTTATAATTATCGATCTTTATACTTATATTGCATTAAATTGTCTGTTCGTACGTATGCTCTTCACCGATTTTTGAGGTTATATTGATTTCGCGATATACCTCGCTGCTTCACCAAGACGATTGAGATGAATAAAAAACATTCCAAAAATGTGGGACTTTAAGAAATTCATTACACCTGAACAAGATTTAGCTAAGCCGAATTTGACAACCGCTTCAGCAGCCAACGATCAGCGGAAAAATGGTCTTTCTTTTTCATTCAAATTGTTTTTCTTTCCCACTCGCGTTTCTGGAATGCCTGATAAACTAGACGTGACGGAGTACTTCAAGGAGATTGAACTGCGCGCGAAAAAATCTCGTTACAGAAACTCCACCGTGCCGATTTTCATTACCCAAGAATTAAGGCCACTCTAAAGGCCGAAAAATAGGTTTATTAAGGGGTTTTTTTCAGAAAAACTACATAATAAATCGAGATTATAAAAAAAAGTTTTTATCATACATAACAGTGACTGTATACAATAATTTTTTTGAAGCGATTAATTTCAAAACTGCGGCTGTGCAGCGTTTTTGCGATGACGTCTCCGTTTGACATTGGCCGGAAACATAACTCAGACAATTTTCAACCGATTCACTTGAAATGTGGAATATATCTTAAAAATACATTGTCTATAGAAGTACGTAGGATTTTTTTTTTATATTGTATAGTTCATTTCTTATTAACAATTATCTGACGATTTTTTAGGCAAATTTTTCACTTTCCATTTTAGAAGTGCGCCGTTTGGCCAAAAATCAATATATCGAAAAAATCCTCCGTACTTCTATAGCAGTTATTATATATAATCGAAAAAAATGCATTGGCTCATTATAATTAAAAAATTACAGGAGCTGTTTGTCCGGCCGCGGACTCTGGAAAAACGGAGACGTGATCGCAACAAAGCTGCACAGTCGCCATTTTGAAATTAATCGTTTCAAAAAAATTATTGTATACAGTCACTGATATGTATGATAAACACCATTTTTTGTAATCTCGATACATTTTGTAGTTTTTCTAAAAAAAAATCCCCAAAAAGCTTATTTTTTCGGCCTCTAGAGGGGCCTTAAGCAAATTAAAAAATGATTAGAAATCATACGGCGTCTGTTTTGCAACGATTTCGGACTACCAGACTTTCCTTTTCGAAAAAATTCCTCTTGGTATTTGAACAAAATTGATGACAAATCAATTCTTACATTTTAAGGGGGGAGCATGAGTGTCAAATTTGACGTAGCCAAATATTGCTTAGGTATAAGTACACGAGGAAATGATATTTACAAAAAATATCCTTAAAATAATCCTTAAAACAATCCTAAAAAAATAATCCTTAAAAGAACATGAAATTCACAAAAATATGTCTTCGTCAGTATTGTACGTTTACCCGTTGGCAAGTTATCAATTTCAAAAGTAACAAGCAAGGTTTTCTTCGTGTTATTAGCATGGGAAGTTGAAATTTCCGATAAGCAATCTCTAAATATTAACATCAAGTAGAGTTATTAGGGTATAGAAAAAAAAAAAAAATTCGTCCGTTTAAGCAGAAAAAAACCGGGCAAAAAATTGGGTTCTCCTTTCAACCGGCTGCCATTTGGTTACCCAGGGGTTTTTCAGAAAATAAATAACAATAACCCCCCCAAAATTTAATCGTTTAATCATTTTCAACCCGTATTTTTTGTTTTAAATAAACTGGCAAGCCTGTGGAGCGGCCCATGCAGACCAAAACACGCCATGCATAGCTTCATTTGACGTGAGCTGGCGCCGCCATTGTCGATTTTTTAAACAAATAAAATCGGAATTAACATTCCATTAATAGAAGAATAAAATACATTGAAACCCATTTCTAAAAGTATTTATTGTATATGAAAAAAAAACTCTCTGAAGGTCTTGCATTTGTCATGCCTCTCGACGGTAACCTGCCCCTTAAGGGCTCCGTTTTTATCCAGCGTCTTATTCAACCTCACTGCAACTACTAAATAGGGGCATTTGAAAAATAAAACAGTCCATCTCTTTTCACCACCCTAATTCATCGATATATATATATATTTTTCTATAACTCGTAGCGTAACCGGTAAAATGAGAGCGTCACTATGAAGTTACTGTCTGAGGGAAAGACATTTCCGGATACCATTTGCAAATTCGAAGGCCCGATCGATAATCGATGAAAAATTCGATCATTCGTTTGTTTCTTTTTTGTTTTATTCGTCTCGTGTTCCAAATTTTAATTATAATCAGTTATTCATATTATTATTATTATTATTGTTATTATTATTATTATTATATAATTATTATATATTGTGTTATTATTATATATTATTATTATATTATTATTATATATTAGAATTATATTATTACATTATACATTATATTATCATTATATATTTTTTATTATTATTATATTATATTATATTAATATATATTAAATATACAATTATCAATTAATAAATAGCAGCGTTCTAGAAACAATCCAATGCCCATCATTCATGGTGACGTTATCTTTACACCGCTGTCACTTGTTGACGTTGTGTAGATTCTACTTGTAGTATTAGTCACTCTAATGATAAATCTCAATCGAAACGAAGAGATTGAGAGTTACGGCGCTATGCGGACGCATACGCACGGAGAAGCGGGCTGTCCTCGATCCAAGAATATGGTGAATCGGACAGATTGCCGCATTGGTACCTCCTACGCTTGACACCGACAGGTAGTGAACGGTTCCTGAAAACAAAAACAAAAAAAAACCCATTCTGATATCAGCAACCCTTCGTTGACCCTTAAGACGACAGCATACCTTCGTTGACCCTTAAGGGACTATGCCAGTGTGAACGCTGGAAATTCTGGTGCTTTCGGGAATTTTTTGGAAGAAAAGTACTGAATTAAATGTTTCGGAAAATTAAGAATATATTTGCCTTTGTTTGACCTATATTATATAATTTTTTCATAGAGAAATATTGAGATCCAACCGACTTATGCGCTGCCTTGGAAGGCGCCAAAAAAAAAGTTCCTCCACTGCTGACATGATTCCGGCCGATTCAGTAGCCGAAACCGAAAAAGAAAAAAATATCGTTAAACTGGAAGGTATTTCCTGTACAATGACGTAGGATTTTCGAAAAATATCGAAATCTAACAAAATGGCGTACGTATGAAAAATAGTATGTTTTCTCGCCTATAAAATGGTCGATTTGTGAATGCCAAATCGTCAATTTTCATCCAATCAAACATATCCTACGTCATTGTAGAGTAAATATATTCAAGAGTACTCAGTTCAAATTTCAAGTCAATCGGATAATTGCTCTTTGAGTTACAATGTCAGCAAATTTGTAAAATCGCATTTCGAGAAATACGCGTTTAAAGGGTTAACCGGGGCATTTTATACCTACGAGCGGTTGCTCTTTAGTAGGCTGCCATTCGGGGAGTATTAGAGATATGGCCTTGAAATTTTTACAGGATATTCTTGAAAGTATAAACTGTCGAAAAAGGCAAAAAAAATTGATTTTTTAAAAGTGTTACACTGGTATAGCCCCTTAACCCTGCAAATAGTACTTCATCCAACTGTCATCAACAACCCTTCGGACGATTGTTATCGAAAAGAATCAGGGATACCCTTTGAACATTCTTAATATGTTTGCATAATTCAAATTCGGAAAGTATTAAATTGAATTGTTGTAAGAAATTGTTGAAAACTTCAAATTTTGGGAAAGTGAGCATTTTATTTCAAATTCGTTCGGGTCAAAATGACCCAATGTATCAACGTAGGGTTTAACAAAAATCGTGAAGTTGGCAGTTCCAAACGGCCCAGTTTTTTATTGAAGAACTCAAGACCGATTCTCTTTCATTTAATTGCCGAAAATTGTAGGGCAGCATCACGAGGTGCGTTGAGAAAGAATACTCTTCCAACACAATCTCGAAAAAAAATGGTTGCAAGTACCAAAAAAACGTTTTTTTTCGGTAAAAAAAGTTTTTTTTTTCGTTTGAAAAATCCGCACTTATTCACTGATTGAGTTTTGTTAAATTAAATTTATGGGCGATAGAAAAACAAAATAGTTCTGTAGTACAACTATAAAAAATAAGAATATTTAAAATCCGAATATTTATAATAAGTTAAAAATCGGAAACAAAAGAACGCTGAGAAGCGCCCGCACTTCAAGTATTAAATTCCCGTTAGTCCCGTTAGAAATCGATGATTTCCGTAGATACTCGCCTTTTTGACAAAATGCCCAAGCATCAGCCCGGGCACCAAACAATTCACTATATGGGATTTTTCGGATCCCGAAAAAACAATTTATCTTCGAGATTAATTTGATCTGAGCTTCGACTCGGGGAACGACATGTAAACGGAAAATGCTCACCTCGCGGGACGGAATATTGGAAGTGTTCAGTATGGGCCTCATTGCGCGAATTAGTTACGCCCCAAACTTTGTTGTAAGTAGATTCACCCGATCGCCTTCTACCAAGTCTCAAATCTCCGATGAACTGATAGTCCCGATCCACATTCACCTGAACATAAAAAGATGATAACAATGATAAATTCAAGGAAAATACAAATAACAAAATATATGTAAAAATAATCAGTTTGAAAATATTAATAACTAATTTTATTGGTAATCATAATTAACGGTAATTAACAGTCTGCATTTCTATTGGCGCATCATATCTCATAATACGAGCAATATGCACTTCAAGTTTTTCATTACCAAGGAATGGATTATTAAATCGAATATTGCTTGACAAATTAATCGATTAATTATTTGCAACTCTGCACGCACGCACGCATTGGATATTTTTGCGAGCGTTACTTATCGAGGGATCGGAATTACCCACCAGTCATTCAATCGAATCCCGAAAAAAATAACATCCCGACTAGAAATTTTGCTACGCGCCGGAACAAGCATGAATCCGGCATGCCGTATCCCGTACCGCGGCACTGATCAAGCTGCCGGATCAGGGCCGTAACAGGCTGAAACGCTTTTTTGCATCCGGCCCGGATCCGGATAACGGATACGGCCCTGATCAGTAGGCCTTTTCCGGCCCTGATCCGGCCGCCGTATCAATGCCTAAAATGATAAAAACAAATGATGAATTTAAGGCGTTAGGCCACAGTAACGAGTATAAAATCATGTGCAAATCCGGCACGGATCCGGCGTGCCGTACCATGGCGCCACCTGGCGCCATCTGCCGGCCACGCAGGCCATGTCAAGGGACGCCGGATCCGTACCGGATCCCGCCCGGATCGGGCGTGTCCTACTACAGCATTCCGGATTGCAGCCTGATAGGGGTCTGGTCAGTCTTCAAGCAGCCGGATCAAAATTTCTAGTCGGGATCTTACGCGACACCGAAAAACAGTGAGCGAACCAAAACAACAAAACAAATAAATCATATCCGCTCCAAAGTTAACGCGAAAAAAGTTTTGCAGGAATGAAGAAAAAACCAAAATACCATATCCTCGGCCGTCACCAAGTCATCCTCGGAGAATTTGAGCACGTGTGAAGTTTCCTCGGCGTCATAATCGCACGCGGCCGACGAGACGAGGACGAAGAAGGCTGCGAAAAACTGTTTTGCCGAAGAGCCAAACATGATTTGATTGTCAATTGCGCGTAATGTCAACCTTTCGAGACTGACTCGCCATTATTGTAATCACTCCTATATTTATAGTCGCGTTATCTCTAAGTATCTGTTTCAATCAACGAGGAGCTTGTCCTGTTCAGTATCACTTTCATACCATTTATCTATTTGCATACAAATTCATTATCAAAGCCAATGACATGCGTCGTTGCTTAGCGTCTTGTCGCAGATACTCGATTGGTGGAATGTCCGTTGGTTATTGCGATTTGATAAATAAGAGTATCAAATATGTGCGGTTGCACGAACTTTTGCACAATCTGTCGCACATCCCTTTGGGGTATGTACCCAAAAATGTCGTTTCGCAACGATTCGGAAACCCGGAAATTCGAGAAACGTTTTAGACCGGTTAGAATGTGCTCATTGATAAAATGACGATCAACAATCCATTATTTTTTCGTGCAGAACAGGCACCAGGTATGGTTCCAAAATAATTTTTTTTCGTGTAATATAATTTGTCGAAGCATCAATGATTCACTAATATACATTTATTATTATTATATATGTCAGCACACAATAATTTACGACATACTAATTACGCTTTTATTTAATAATCAGCGCCCATAATACCCTAATGGTACGGACGGGGCGAAGAGGGGGTGGGAGACTTCGTTTAATGTTTGACATTTTATTAACAACGTATTTTATTATCAAACAACATGCCACAAAGCTATTTGTGCAGTCCGCTTATGGAGTTACCATGAAGTCAAGTTAGCAACAACTTGGTTATTCGTGTGGCCTGAATTTGTTGATGCAACTTAACCGACTACTATAATATAATATAGTCGTGCCGTCGCTGAAAATCCCCGTAATCAGGAAAAATTAGAAGAAGGCCAGTTTTTTAACAGGAATTCCGTAGGTGCCGCGCGTGCTAAATCCAAGTTTGCCTAAAAATCGGGGCGCAGGATTTTTTTAGGGGATGAAGGGCGATGGGGGGATCGATGCCAAACTACAAGCCCTACGAGGTCGGCGCCGTGAGACAAAATGTTCATAAAAATCCGGGCTTTAGTTTTGCCCACAGCACCGTAGTCGTGGTAGTTCATTTTGAGGGTGAAAAAGTGGGGTCAAATTTTGAAAAATCATTTTTCATTCGATAACTCTTTAGGATAAATTCATACACTTTTTGTTCAAATGGGAACGTTGCAGCCCTTGAAAAGACGCGTCAATCGAGTATTTGATAATCACTCTCCAATAATATCCGCACCCCCCAAAAAAATGGTTGAAATACAAAAAAAAACTTGTTTATCAAACAACTAAAAAACAATCGATTTTTCGGGTACGGTTTAAAGGTACAAAATGTAGAGAATAATTTTCTTTACATTTTCGTTTCTATGGACCACCCTTGAATTTTGCTTTTTCCAATCCTTCTCGAGGGTTGAATTCTTTGGGGGTGAAGATATAACCCGAGAGGGATGCTTAAGTAGTCGGTCGTCGCATCTTTTCAAGGGCTCCAAGGTCACTATTTAAACGAAAAGTGTTCGATTTTATTCTAAAGAGTTATTGAATTAAAACTGATTTTTTAAATTTTCGCGACACCCTGTCACCCCCAAAATGAACTACGACGATTTCGGCGCTATGAACAAAAATAAAGCCCGGATTTTTCTGAACATTTTCTTTCGCGGCGCCGACCTCGTAGGCGATGTACTCTGACATTAATCCACCCCAGCCCCCTTCATCCCCTGAAAAAACGCTGCACCCCGATTATTAGGCAAACGAGGATTTAGCGATCGCGGCACCTACAAATTCACCCGCCATAAAGCTAGCCTTCTTCCAATTTTTTCAGATTCTAATATACAACACGACCGTACTAGACATAATTTTGATCGAAAGTTTTCGTCAAATGCTAGTATCTTGAATCTTTAACGATTTTTGACAACAATTGACGAATTTTTAACAGTTGAAAATTTAGAGGCAGGCGCGAAGGGGGTTGCACATTGAACATCACTTTAAAACTTAAAATTCCGTAAATTTGAATTTTTTTTTCGTAAAAACACAACGGTTTCGTAAAAACACATCGAAGCATGGATAAAAATAATATTTTTTCCGATTTCGTTCCTGATTTTGAAAAAGTTATATTGGTTGACATTCGAAAACAGAATATTCCATGCCCCAGGACACTTCTTTTCATTTTTTCTCAATTTGCGAACGACATTGCATTTGTGATGGAATATCTTGGTGACGCATTTTATGGAAACTCGAGGGGTTTTGTCGAGAAAAAAAAAATGTTAAGGCGTTACCCCCACTTGTAGCGCAAAAAAAGGCCTTTTTCATGAATTTTTTTAAAGAAAACTACAAAACTTTTTTAATCGATCAATACACCATCTTAAAGAACACATCTTGAAGAACTTTCAGTAATTTTTTTATTGAAAAATATTACATTGTTTAGTGGCAAATGGCCGTCAATGAAATACTGTTTTTATATACACGGTTTGCGGTGACCAACATTGCGGCGAAGTGGATCATCTGAAAAAAAAATGCGGATGGATTTAGTCAAATATAAGTATAAACTAGTCTTTAATCGAAGGATTTTAAAAAATATCCATTTTTCACAAAATGGCGGACAGTCAAAGTTAATGGTTCGATTTTAACGAAAAAAAACGGCCGTTTTTTGGCTATAAAACGGCCATTTTTTTTCGAAAAAAAAATCGAACGATCAAAGACTACATTTTTATGTATTAAATAAGCCTGCAAAATTTCAAGAAGATCGGTTCATTAGTGGTCGAGTAATCTTGGTCACCGACTTCAGAAATGCCATTTTGAGAAAAACGCGTTTAAAGTTTCAATTTCAGTTCTTCAATTCACGGATTCTTCTCTTTCAACGCTCATATCTCAGTCAATTTTGTTCGGATCGACTTGAAATTTTCAGGACATATTCTCAGATACTTATACTTCAGAAAAATGAAATAAAAAAAAATCGATTTTTTTCAAAATCGCAAGTGAGCGTAACCCCTTAAACGAAGGTTGTATGGTTTTGAAAAAAGTATTACACTAGTTTCCTCAATTTTGGGCCCTCTGGCTCAATCACGCCCAAGTTCATTTTTAGGTTTCTGTAGACGAACAAGGAACTCTTAAAACTTCGGCATGCGACACTCCGTATATGATATCCTTAGTTTTTACAATCTTAAACGTATATGTAGACAATTTTGCAAGTGAATGCTTCGGAGGAGGATCTCATCTAATATGTAGCAAAATGTAGTGAACATGTCACATAATCTTTGACATTTTTTTGGGTTTTGAGTGGTTCGCCGTACACACCAATACTTATATCGATGTTACCCTATTCGAATCACAGGAGCGTAAGGGACAGTAGATCCCATTACTAATAACCCCAGCGGCTGGTGCGACGCTTAAAATTCAAAATAATATATATTCTGTTGCAAAAGTCATTTATGCAGCCGGTAGAAATGGAAAATTTTATGTTTTTTCGGGCTTTTTTGATCAACCATGCACGCCAAGTCGTTGCGCAGCATCCCTAGAGTACTTGCATGGTACATAGGGGAAGGGGGTGCCGCTTTATGCACTCTAAGGGAGTGCCCACAGTTGGCACTCTAAGGAAAATTTAAAAACTCCGGTAAATCTTCAAAATACGAAGAATGAAACCAATTTGAAAACTTTAACTTGCCCAGGGGGGTGGTCTAAAACTTTGCCCAGGGGGTGGCCTAAAGCGGGCACGCAGAGAGTAAGGAGAGCACCCTGTTTTTTTCCCCCGAGATTAGGCATAAATAAAAATAAAATAGGGAATCATAGGGGGAAAAAACTATGAATGTACCCACATATTTTATTGCACACAAATCATTATTATTATCGTAAACGAACAAAAACTGTACCATTTGTTTGTGACAGTCAGTAAACTTAATTTTTTCGGCATTAGATTTTGGTCGTTTCTTTTTAACATTCAGTAAACTTTATTCTTCTTTGTGTTTCTTTTTAACATTCAGTAAACATATTTTAATGTTTTTAACATGTTTTAACCTTTTTCACCCATTTTAAACATTTTTACATGTTTTTAACATTTGTAACCTTCATTAAACATATTTTAATATTCTATGGCACATGCCCGCTTTGCCCTTTTGCGCCACTTAACGTCCTTATCGAACCTAACCAAAAAATTATTGGAATACATTTAAGCAAATATAACTAAAAAAGTAAAATAGGCATGAAACAATAGTCACATTTTAGTATTGGTCTATTTTATTCGCGAATAGACATAACACAATTTACGTACCTTGATTTTTCATCAAATCCCGTAAAATTTTGTTTCTTTCTGCTACGTGAGCCGCGCGATCGGTCGCAGTTGAGCTTCGCGACTGCGGCAGGTCGAGCGGGACGGGGGCAATGTCCCCACGTTGCGAAACCGCGGTAAGTTCGTGCAAAAACGTTAGTAGTATGGAGGATGCCCGCTTTAGGCCGAGTGCCCTGTTGGGGCCCCGTTCCCCTATGATGTACCGTCATAGAATGATGATATCAATTTTATATCATAACAGTAATATGATTTTTTTAATGAAAAGAAAATATTTCGAAAAATATCATACTTAAGGTCGAACAATTTTTTGTAAAAGATCTGTAGTAAACTGGCTTGGCCAGGTTAAAAAATGTCATCTCACTTTTGGTACATTTGATTAATTTAAAAAATAATTATACGGTAAATCGGAACGTTTTTATAAGGCGAAACAAGCGATAATGTTTTTCAGGGAATATTTTTTTACTTGTTGTTCATTTTTTATTTTTTTAAACTTTATTCTCATATATTTTTTTTATTATTCCTTACATCTAAACTAAATTCAACTGAGTCGACGTTAACAGCCGATTTAGCAGCCAACGATCAGGCGAAAGACGATCTGTTATTTTCCTTCAAATTGTTCTTTTTTCTTACTCTCGTTTCTGGAATTCCTGATGAATTACACGTGACGGAGAACTTCGAAGAGATCGAACTGCACACGAATAAATTTCGTGACAGCAACTCCACCAGACCGATTTTCCATTAACGAAGACTGATGAAAATTAAGTTCCCAATAATCAAGTAGAGAGTAATAAGAATATTAGGAAATGATGTATATGAGTTATATCTATATATTTTTTATACGTCTATTATTTAGGTATATCTATACATATTCAATATTATGTCTACATACATATATATGGGTATATGTTTTTTTATATTATTAGTAGCGTAACCAGTAAAAGGGAGTCGCGTGGGATTTGGTGTTTGGGGATGAGAAATTTGGGAATACCATCTTCAAATTCGAAAGGTGGATCGAAAATGAATAAATAATTCGATAATTTGTTTCATGCTGTTTTTATTCCAATCGTATGTTTTCCAAATTCTTGTTGTAAACTAGATGGTTATTATCCTATTTATTATCCTTTTTTTTTTCATTTTGTTATGATCGAACGACAGTTTTCGAAAACTATTCAATGCCAATGATCCATCGTGACGTTATGTTTACTAATCCATACTTTACAACGCTGTCACTTGTTAACGAATTATATGACTCCTACTGCAGCACTAAGCCGATTAGTCACTCAAAACTGATGAATCTGTCATCACAGCTGGTTCAGCATCGTCGTAAAGTTGTGGCCGAATCCTCGTCATCAGGCGGACGCAACTCGAATCTTGAGAGTTGCGGTGCTTCGCGGACGTACACGCACGGAGAAGCGGACCTTGGCTGAGCCAATAATATGGCGACCCGCGCAAATTGCGGCATTGTTACTTCCTACGTTCAATATCGCCAGGTAGTGAACGCTTCCTGAAGGCAACAAAAAATACATTTCGATATCAGCAATGTTAAAGAAAAATCGTGAAGTTGGCAGTTCCAAAGAACCAAGTTTTTTCACTGAAAAACTCACGACCGATTCTTTTTATTTTTATTGCCAATATTTGTGGGCCAGCATCGCAAGGTGCCTTGAGGAAAAATACTCTTTCAGCACAATCTCGAGAAAAATGAGTATAGTCGGTATCATCATAGTCATCACTTGACTACACTGTCTCAAATTGACGTGGCCGATTTCTGAATGGTCCTTGTACGAACAGTATTCATCCAATCGGCTGGATAAAATTACTAAACGTACAACTCGCTGAAAAATTTTTTACCGTTGTACGTACCGAGAATCACCCGTACTTGAAATATTGAGTTTCCGTCAGTCAATTTTTTTATATTTCGAAATTTCCGGCGGCAAAACAGTACTGTGGAGCCGGTCGGTGTAACAGACGTCGGCGCAGCGTCGTCTGTTACATCCATTATCCGTTTTTCGGATCACGAAAAATTGATTTACTTTCGAGATTGATTTGTTCTAAGCTTTGACGCGGTGAACGGCGTGGAAAATGCTCACCTCTGGGCACGGTAAATTGGTAGTTTGCAGTAAGGCCCGCATTTCCCGGATTGCTGACCTTCTGAAGCGTTATGTGGAGATTTTCATTTTGGCGCCTTTTACCAATATTAAAGTCTCCGACGAATCCGTATGCCCGGTCATCATTATCCTTAACAAATAACGATAACAATAGCAACAAACGTATGAAAAATACAAATTATAAAATATACGTAAAAAGCATCATTTTTCAAATAATAGTTACTAATTTGTTTATAATAATAGTTAACGGTAGGTAATAGTATCTTTTTTTATCGCTTATCATGGAAGGAATGTACACGTGTCATTATTGCATTACCAAAGTAATAAAAGATGTATCCGAATATTAATAGTCAAGTTGATCAATTAATTAAAGAATCATAAATATTAAAATAGTAAAGGAATGCATCATGACGAAGATCCAATTATTTCATACTAATAATTGATAGAAATGAATGGTGTGTGTTATTATTAGTCCTCGTCAAATATACGGACATTTTTTTAATTTTTCATTCCCAATCAATCATTTTATGTCATTTAATCAATCGTTTAACCAGTTTATCAGTCATTACCGAATTAGTGCATCTTCGTTCGACAGTCTACACTCCTCCAAAAAATTGAAGGAACAGACCATTTCGACAATTTTTAAAGTTTTCTTTGAAGCACTGTATCTCTGTGAAAAAAGGTCGTATCAAGATGAAAAAAAAAAACATTTTCAAGCTTCAAGTTTCTCGTTTCGAGATCTTTTGGCAACAAATTTTTGTGAGGTACAGTTATCGCGCAATCATAAGAAATAGCGTGAGACAAAAAATGTCGAATTTTTTTGTTTTCTGTTCTCAGTCCGCGGGCTAGGGATTTTTTTCGGTTAAATCAATGCATAGATCAGTTAGCTTGTTTATTCAGCTTCAGTGTAGTTTTTCTTGGTCTCTCTACGTCTATTTTTTGTTGAGACATCCGACATTGAATGTAAAGGGATCCTTCTGTCTTTGATCATCGATATTACAGCAACCAATGATCGCACAGAGAATTAAAGTGCAGCTTTGGAAACTTGAATAAATTTCCTACAAGATCCTTTCATTGATTTTTCGGAAATTGTTTTTCACCCTTAACATTAATTTGGAAAAGTACACGAGATTATTTTTTATGGTCTTTCAGTTAACCTACCACTACGTTACGAATATTGATGGAAAGACTAAAATTGCCAGGTCATTTTCAGCTCAATGTACCCTCGATAACCCTGTAAAATTTCGAATTGATCCATGTAACCGTTTTTCCGGTTCGATTGATCAAAGTTTTACAAAACAATTAAGGGCCTTTGCACACGGCATATTTTCTATGCGCAGACGACGCGATATAAACGGGATGCACAGTTGATCTGCAGACTTTGTGGACTGCAACACGCGCATGCGTAAAACGCGCGTCGTCTGCGCGTAGAAAATACGCCGTGTGCACAGGCCCGAAAGGAACAAGTGTATTGTTCCTAAACATCGCGTAATCATTATCAAAATGAAAAGACCCATTGCTTGGACTCTTTATACCAACTTTGTACTGGTTACTTGTTAAATTCGAGAAAAAAGAATTTCGAAAAATTATTTTAAAAAATGTTTAATTTTTTTTTAATTGGTGGAACGTTTCAGAATACAATGCAAACTCATATCAGACAGGATTCGGCCTTTCCGTACCATAATTTCATCTTTAATTGCATTAGCTAAAAGTCGATACCCCCAACCTGCATTCACTACTCGATCTCGGAACATTTATGCGATTAATTCTCGATATTTTCTTCAAAGGTTATTAGGGTTACGAAAGTAGTTTTTTTCGAAACTCGTCATTTTTTCGTAAGGAAAAAATCAATGAACAGTTTCTTTTCGAAACTAATCTTTTTTTGTACATTTTTTCTAAGTTTTGGTCAAAAAAATATATCAAAAGTTTTTGTAAACCTCAACTTTTTATCGATTTTTTATCATGCCTAGGCGACATTGATCTGAGCCAGAAGCCGCTCAGCTAGTGGCTCTGCTAATGACTGAGTATTGTTTCCTGAAATGGTATACAAATTTAAAAAAAATCAACTAATTTTTTTCAAATTTGTACATTGGTGTCCGAAATTTTTTTTTCTCAGATTTAACAAGTAACTAACGCAAAGTTGTAAGAAATTTAAAAAAATGGTCTTTTTATTTTGATGATCATTACACGATGATTAGGAACTTATTCCTTTACTTCTTTTGTAAAACTGATCAATTGGTCCAGAAAAACGGTTCAATGGATCAATTTGAAAATTTACACGGTTATTGGGGGTACATTAAGCTGAAAAAAAACTGGCGATATTATTTTTCCCTCAATATGTGTAAAGTAGTGGTAGATTTACTGAAAAACTATAAAAAGTCATTTTTTTACTTTTTTCAAATTAATGTTAAGGGTGAACATTTTTTTTCTCCGAAATCAATCGAAGGTCCTTGTAGGAAATTTATTCACGTTTTCAGAGCTGCCCTTTAATTACCTGTGCGACCATTGGTTGCTGAGATATCGATGATCAAATACAAAAAGATCCTTTCTCATTCAAAGTCGAATATCTCAGCAAAACATTGGCGTAGAGGGACAAAAAAACAAATTGAAGTTGAATAAACAATATAACTGACCTATGCATTGATTCAACTAAAAAAAATCCCAACCCTGTGGACCGTTGAAAAGGAAACAAAAAAATTTGGAAAATGTTTGTCTTGCACTATTTTTTATGATTGTTTGACAACCGGAGCTCACAAAACATTTTCTGCCAAAAGATCCCAAAACTAAAAACTTGAAGCTTCAAAATGCTTATTTTTTTATTTCGATACGACCATTTTTTACACAAATACAGCGCTTCAAAGAACACTTTTAAAAATTCAAAAAAAGTTAGATTCCTTACTTTTTTTTGAGCAGTATATTACTAACTATCAAAGTAATAAATAATAAAGTTAGAATCTGATTTTCAAATTAATAAATTAACTATTTGCAACTCCGCGAACCAAAACAATCATTCATATGAGCTTGGGTTCGAAAGTAAACACAAAAAATGTTGTGCAAAAATAAAGAAAAAACAAACGTACCATTTTCTCGTCTGTCACCAAGTCACCCTCGGAAAGTACGATCTCCTGTACATTTTCCTCAGCGTCTTCGAGCCTTTGTGCTGTTTCTTCGGCGAAGCACGCGGTGCTGCATCCGGCGCGGCACGCGTAGTTGCACGCGGAGCTGCACGGATGGTGGCCCGCGATCGACGAGTCGAGAACGGTACCGACGAGGACGAAGAGAACCCCGAAAAACGGTTTTGACGAAGAGCGAAACATGACTTGATTGTCAATTGCGTGTAATGTCAACCTCTTAAGACTGACTTGCCCCTATTGTCGTCACTCCCGCATTTATAGTCGCCGAAGAGAGTGGCAATCTATTTGTATCTCTATCAAATTGGGGAGCTTGTTTTCCTGTTCAAGTATCGACGCCATAACCTTTATCAATTTACATACAAATTCATTATCAGCGCTTCTATCATGCCTTGTTGTTTGTCGTCTCGCTGATATTCTGATCGGTGAAATGTTCGTTGATTATTGCGATTTAATAAATACGAGTGACCAAGATATTCGCTTCAACGAATCTTTGCTCAATCTGTATTTGCGATAGATTGAGCAAAGATTCGCCCTCGGGATATGTACCCAAAAATGGCGTTCATCAACGATTCGGAAACTCGGAAATTCGAGAAAAGTTTCAGACCTGTAGAGGCCGCCCATTGAAGAAAAAATCACCAACAAAGATCCATTATTTTATCGTACAGAATACGAATCCCCGGTAAAAAAAAAACAGTAGGGTTCATAATCATAATCATTTGTTTATGCACTATACTACAGTATTATACTGTGACACTACTATGTTGTGACATATTTGACTATGTTTTATTCAATGTACACAATAATTTATTGAAGAGATATGTCTATTCATCCTTAACAAATAACTAATAATGAAAGAAGTTAAGAAATAATATGTAAATCAGCGACCCAGAAAACCCCCTTATATCAAAATACCACGACGAAAATTGCACGGCTTCAGAAAAAAAATCATATCTCCGTTCGCGCAAAAATGCGCAAGTTCGTCGACCACGCTTTTTTTATCGTTAGGATATAAGCATTCCAATAAAAAAATATTCCAAAGAACGAGCGAGGACGAGCGATACAGATATGTCTGCCTGAAAGTTTACTTTTCGTTTGTGTTTTCCCAAAAAGATACCCTCAATTCAAAACGAATAACTTTTTGCATAATAACAGCTTTGCAATAATGTTAATTGTATTCCATTCTACATACCTTCACGAAGAGAATCCATTTTACACTTTTCCAATTGAACTATTTTTCACGATTATAGTGTGGTTTTTCTGTAGCGTATGGTGCGCGTCAAATTCGGTAGTTCGATGAGACTCGTGTAACGGTCATATTCGAACTGATCCTGCAGGGACAAGAAATATACCTGCGCCCAGAGAACGGTTGTTTGGGGACCCTCGATACCCCTACTTCACATTCCGCAACAAAAAAAAAACCCGAAATGAAACATTGGGTTTTGAGGTTTTGGCCAGCTATGACGATGATATTATAACAGTAATATGATGTTTTTAATGAAAATGAAATATTTCGAAAAATATCATACTTAAGGTTTAACAATTTTTTGTTAAAGATCGGTAGTGGCTTGGCCAGTTAAAAAATGTCATCCAACTTTTTTGTACATTTGATTAATATATAAAATTGATTTAAAACATTTCTCGAGTTGAAATAAGAATTAATTATACGGTAAATCGGAATGTTTTTATAAGGTGAAACAAGCGATAATGTTTTTCAGGGAATCTCTTTTTTTACTTGTAGTTCGTTTAAAATTTTTTTAAAGTTTATTCTTACTGTTTTTTTTTATTATTCCTTACATCTAAACCAGATTCAACTGAGCCAACTTTAACAGGCGAGTTAGCAGCCAACGATCAGGGGAAAGACGATCTGTAATTTTCATTCGAAATGTTCTTTTTTCCTACTCTCGTTTCTGGAATTCCTGATATATTACACGAGACGGATAACTTCGAAAAGATCGAACTGCACACGAATAAATTTCGTGACAGCAACTCCACCAGGCCAATTTTCCATTACGGAAGACTGATGAAAATTAAGTTCCCAATAATCAAATAGAGAGTTATAAGAACATAAGGAAATGATGTATAGAATATATACAGTGCGCGACGTAAGTATATGACGCTACGTAATGTCTTACAAGGAACATCCCTCAGGTGACACCCTTCGATTTTGTTGAAATTTGGATATGTTATAAAGCACCGAAAAGTAAGCGATACGTATTTTTTTTTATCGGCGGAAAAACGGTTTTAAGGGGTGAAACGCGCCCTCGAAAATAGGGGTGTTTTTCGTTTTTCGTCGATAATGGTATCGTTCTCATCTCCAATGTATAGTACATGAAAAAATAAACATTGTTGCAATTTGAATTTTTTTTATATCTCATACCGTTAAAACGTTATCGACGAAAAACGAAAAAACATCCCCATTTTCGAGGGTGCGTTTCACCCCTCAAAACCGTTTTTCCGCCGATAAAAAAAAATACGTGTCTCAAAATTTTTGATGCTCTATCACATATATGAGTTTCAACAAAATCGGAGGCGGACACCTGAGGGATGTTCCTTGTTAGTAACTTTTTGTAGGATGGACGGATTATTTTCTTCCTTGGGATGTGGAGTTCGGGTAAGGCGATAACATTGTTGATCTAGTCCTGTTCAAAGTATTGCGCGCGGAACAGAAAACATGGAAAAATCGATTTCTAAAGTGCGACAAAAATATATGACGCTCTTCGCTGAAGCCATCAGAACGAATTCTCATTATCAGCAGAGTGCAATTTCCGAACATCACCGCAAATCTAAAGTACGTATGACTTTTTTTAAATTTATAATTATTACTATGATTTTTTAAATGAAATTTCTTTGTTTTACAGCATGCCGAAAGGAGCCCAATTGCACATGCGATACGATAAGCATCGTAATCGTAAAAATGCCACACATGCGATTCGATAAGAGAAAGAAGCAGCCGAAACTAGACGAAAAGCACATCAAGGCACGACTAACATGGGGCGAGCAATTGTTATCCTAGACCACTCTATGGCGATCCGTCATCTTCAGCGATGAGAAGAAGTTCAACCTCGACCATCAAAAAAGGACCATCGGGCGTCGAGGGGGGTGGGAGGCGGATTTTTTGATGAAATTGTTTAAAATTTTTTTTGCATGTAGTAAACAGATCAATAAAACTATATGCAAAGTTTCACAAGTTTTCCGTTGTATACTTTCTTCACAAAAAAATTCCCAAAAAGCGGTAAATTTTGGGAAAAAAAAGACAATCCCCCCTTAACCCTATGGATCTCTGGGGATCTTTGGTTCGCCTAGTTTACGCCGGCGGCCGTCAATACAATACCATTACCGAAATTAAGAATGTTGAGTCCCAAATCGCAAAACATGATAAAATTCTGAAAATTTGGTATGTTTTTGTATGAAGTATTTCAGAGGTCGTGTAAAAATTTCACGACAATTAGGAAGCTCGCTATTGAACAATTCACATTCACAAAGTAAATGCTGTCTCATGGAAACTGATCTAACTTTGCAATAAGTTTTTTTTTATCTCTCAATTTTGTAATATCTACAATATACTGAAAGCAACGGAAACAAAACGAAGTTTATTAATAACTTTTTTTTAATTTCTTTTAAAAATTGTTCTTAACAAAATATTCATTTTTTAATAACGAGCTTCCTAATCGTCGTGAAATTTTAACACGACCTCTTAAATACTTCATACAAAAACATACCAAATATTCAGAATTTTCTGATCATTTTTTATTTCAACTCTTAAGGAGGTTGAAGTAATGATGATAGAATTCTGAAAATTTTGTATGTTTTTACAAGAAGTATCCAGGAGGTCGTGTAAACATTTCATGACGATTAAGAAGCTGTTTATTGAACAATTAACATTAACATGTTTCATAGGGACTCAACATCCTTAAAGTCGCCATCAAGTCTTCTTGGGACCAGATTCAGCCACGCGAACTCCGTAAGCTGATCGATTCGATGCTCCGATGTATTGTCCAACTTCTCAAGAGGAATGGCACAATTACTAATTATTAATCGTGCATTAGAATTCGGCTAGCGCTATGTGTGATATATTTATATCGCACGCAAAGTCCCTAAAAAATGGCTTATTCAGCCGCTGCCGCATTAGGTTGGGGTGGACGATTAAAACTTCTTGTGATCATATAAATATATTGTAGTTTTCAATAATTAGTCAATTTTGTTGTTTTTTTTTCATGTGAATGAAAAGTTATCAAAAAATTTCATAGCGCGATATACTTATGTCGCGCACTGTCTATATGAGTTCTATCTATATATTTTTTATATGTCTATCATTTAGATATTTCTATACATGTTCAATATTATGCCTACATACATATACATGGGTATATGTTTTTTGATATTATTAGTAGCGTAACCAGTAAAAGGGAGTCACGTGGGATTTGGTGTTTGAGGATGAGAAATTCGGGGATACCATCTTCAAATTCGAAAGGTCGATCGAAAATGAATCAATAATTCGATAATTTGTTTGCTGTTGTTTTTATTCCAATCGTATGTTTTCCAAATTCATGTTGTGAACTGTATGGTTATTATTCCAATTATTATCCTTTTTTTAAATCATTTTTTTTATGACAGAACGACAATTTTCAAAAACTATTCAATGCCAAAAATCCATCGTGAGGTTAGGTTTACTAATCCATACTTTACAACGCTGTCACTTGTTAACGCATTATATGATTCTTACTGTAGCACCAAACCGATCAGTCACTAAAAAATTATGAATCTTGATAGCGTCGGTGTACAAGCCGTGATTACAATCGATAACCAGTCGTGTTATTGATGGTCATTACAGCTGGTTCAGCATCGTCGTAAAGTTGTGGCCGAATCCTCGTCATCAGGCGGACGCAACTCGAATCTTGAGAGTTGCGGTGCTTCGCGGACGTACACGCACGGAGAAGCGGACCTTGGCTGAGCCAAGAATTCGGCGACCCGCGCAAATTGCGGCATTGTTACCTCCTACGTTTAATATCGCCAGGTAGTGAACGGATCCTGAAGGCAACGAGAAATACATTTCGATATTAGCAATGTTAAAGAAAAATCGTGTAGTCGGCCATTCCAAAGAACCAAGTTTTTTCATTGAAAAACTCACGACCGACTCTTTTTATTTTTACCGCCGAGATTTGTGGGTCAGCATCGCAAGGTGCGTTGAGGAAAAATACTCTTTCAGCACAATCTCGAGAAAAATGAGTATACTCGGTATTGACATAGTCATCACTTGACTACACTGATTCAAAGTGACGTGTGGCCGATTTCTGAACGATCCTTATACGAACAGTATCCATCCGATCGGCTAGATAAAATTACTAAACGTACTTTAAGGGGTTACCGCCACTTGCGATTTTGAAAAAAATCGATTTTTTTTATTGCATTTTTTTGAAGTACAAATATCTGAGAATATGTCCGGAAAATTTCAAGTCGATCCGAACAAAATTGACTGAGATATGAGCGTTGAAAGAGAAGAATCCGTGAATTGAAGAACTGAAATTGAAACTTTAAACGCGTTTTTCTCAAAATGGCATTTCTGAAGTCGGTGACCAAGATTACTCGAACACTAATGAACCGATCTTCTTGAAATTTTGCAGGCTTATTTAATACATAAAAATGTAGTCTTTAATCGTTCGATTTTTTTTTTCGAAAAAAAATGGCCGTTTTATAGCCAAAAAACGGCCGTTTTTTCGTTAAAATCGAACCATTAACTTTGACTGTCCGCCATTTTGTGAAAAATGAATATTTCTTAAAATCCTTCGATTAAAAACTAGTTTATACTTATATTTGACTAAATCCATCCGCATTTTTTTTTCAGATGATCCACTTCGCCGCAATGTTGGTCACCGCAAACCGTGTATATAAAAACATTATTTCATTGACGGCCATTTGCCACTAAACAATGTAATATTTTTCAATAAAAAAATTACTGAAAGTTCTTCAAGATGTGTTCTTTAAGATGGTATATGGATCGATTGGAAAAGTTTTGTTGTTTTCTTTAAAAAAATTCATGAAAAAGGCCTTTTTTGCGCTACAAGTGGCGGTAACGCCTTAAACATTCGGGAGTCCTGGATAAACTCCGGTAACCAGTTGACAACCCGTTGAAAAAAATCTTATCGTTGTAAGTACCAAGTAAAGTTTTTTCTTTCTTTTCGTTTGAGAAATCCGAGGTTTTTCTTTTCCTTAGGTTTTTGATTGAATTTGTGGGCGACACTAAAGAGACTTTCACGAATAACAAAATTGTTCTGTAGTACAACAATAACAAATAAAAATATTTATAATCGTCATCGTTATATTGATCATTGTTCACAAAAATTTCAAACAGCAGAAAATGGTGTCCTTACGATCACTGGTAACGGTGGAGATTTAAAAACCGGAAATAAAAAAACACCGAAAATCAGCCGTACTTGAAATATTGAGCTCGCGTCGGTCAATTTTTTAATATTTCGAAATATCTGGCGGCAAAACCGTACTGCGGTCTCGGTCGGTGTTACAGACGTCGGCGCAGCGTCTATAATTTTTCGATCGGTCTAAAGGTGCTCGGTTGATTCCTAAATCATCGATAACCGGGAATTTTCGCGTTTTGGACAAAAGTATCGCACTTTGGATTGAGCATCAACGCCGCCGCCAAACCCTTCTACACCCTCGGGAATTTTTCGGATCACGAAAAATCAATTTACTTTCGAGATTGATTTGTACTAAGCTTTGACGCGGAAAACGCCGTGTTAAATGCTCACCTCTGCGGACTTTAAATTGGTAGTTTGCGATAAGGCCCGTATTTCCCGGATTGCTGACCTTGAAAAGCTTTATGTGGAGATTTTCGTTTTGAAGCCTTTTACCAACATTCAAATCTCCGATGAATCCGTGTGCCCGATCATCAATATCCTTAACAAACAATGATAACACTAACAATAAATGTATGTAAATGACTAATCATAAAATATACATAGAAATAATTATTTTTAAAATAATAGTAACTAATTTGTTTATAATTATATTTAACGGTAATTAATACGATCTTTTTTTATCGGTCATCATGGAAGCAATGTACACGTTACGTTATTCATTACCAAAGTAATGAAAAATGTATCCGAATATTAATTGTCAAGTTGATCAATTAATTAAAGAATCATAAATATTAAGATAGTAAAGGAATGCATCATGACGAAGATCCAATTATTTCATACTAATAATTGATAGAAATGAATGGTGTGTGTTATTATTAGTCCTCGTCAAATATACGGACATTTTTTAAATTTTTCATTCCCAATCAATCATTTTATGTCATTTAATCAATCGTTTAACCAGTTTATCAGTCATTACCGAATTAGTGCATCTTCGTTCGACAGTCTACACTCCTCCAAAAAATTGAAGGAACAGACAATTTCGTCAATTTTGAAAGTGTTTTTTGAAGTACTGTACCTGTGTGAAAAAAAGGTCGTATCAAGATGAAAAAAAAAAACATTTTCACGCTTCTAGCTTCTAGCTTTGAGATTTTTTGGCAACAAATTTTTGTGAGGGACGGTTATCGGGCAATCATAAGAAATAGCGCGAGACATTGATTTAACTGAAAAAAAATTCCCGAAGCCTGTGGACCGTTGATAAAAGAACAATAAAGATTCGGAAAATTTTTGTCTCGCCCTATTTCTTATGATTGCGTGATAAGCGGAGCTCACAAACATTTTCTGCCAAAAGATCTCAAAACCCATAACTAGAAGCTTCAAAATGCTTCTTTTTTCATTTCGATACGACCATTTTTTACACAAATACAGCGCTTCAAAAAATTTTTTTTTTTAATTCACGAAATGTTCGGTTCCTGCATTTTTTTCGAGTAGTGTATTACTAATTATCAAAGTAATAAATAATTAAATTGGAAACTGATTTTCAAATTAATAAATTAACTATTTGCAACTCCGCGAACCAACACAATCATTCGTACGAGCTTGGGTTCGAAAGTAAACACAAAAAAAGTTCTGCAAAAATAAAGAAAAAACAAACGTACCATTTTCTCGTCTGTCACCAAGTCATCCTCGGAGAATACGATCTCCTGTGCATTTTCCTCATCGTCCTCGAGCTTTTGTGCTGTTTCTTCGGCGTAGCACGCGCTGCTGCACGCGCTGCTGCACGCGGAGCTGCACGCGGAGCTGCACGAATGGTAGCCCGCGGTCGACGAGTCGAAAACGGTACCGACGAGGACGAAGAGAACCCCGAAAAACGGTTTTGCCGAAGAGCGAAACATGACTTGATTGTCAATTGCGTGTAATGTCAACCTCTTAAGACTGACTTGCCCCTATTGTCGTCACTCCCATATTTATAGTCGCCGAAGAGAGTGGCAATCTATTTGTATCTCTATCAAATCGGGGAGCTTGTCTGTCTGTTCGAGTATCGACGCCATAACCTTTATCAATTTACATACAAATTCATTATCAGCGTTTCTATCATGCTTGTTTGTCGTCTCGCTGATATTCGATCGGTGCAATGTATTCGTTGATTATTGCGATTTAAAAAATACGACCCGAGTCGAAATTTAGACCCTCCTTATACCTCCTTTCGAACCCATTTAATGGAGGTTCAAGAGGTTCAAATGGAAATCTCAAAAACATGTATATCAGAACCTACTGAACCTCCAAAAGTGGCAGAAATTGGACTTTTTCACTCAAAGGAGGTTTAGTAGGTTCATCTGAACCTCCTTTAAATCCTAGTGAGCCTGATTTAATGCTTACGCAAACCTACAGACCCTCTTTTAAACCTCCTTTCGCCCTACTAACTCTCCTTTGACTCCTTTCACCGGTGGCTCGCAGAGCCTCCTAGCCCTCCTTTAAACCTCTTCTGACTAACCCTCCTTTAAGCCTACTTCAATATGCTGCCCTTCGCTCCCCCCCCCTTCTCGCCCATCCGCAGTTCACCGATATTCCAAAGAAGGGATAATTATAATTAAAAAATATTTTCAGTTACACGAAATAATTTATAGTTGTGACAATGTATGTATATGTTTCGAATTAATAAATCAATCTTATGATGAATAATCAAAAATCATATTTTTAATTCACACATATAATTTATTTTTCAGATATAGCTTGGCCCTACAGAACCTCCTTTGGAACCAATCTTTCATTTTCCTTCTGCTTTGGATTCAAAGGAGGTTCTGTAGGGTACAGATAGGACTTTAGGCCAAAACGAGGTTGTGTAGGTTCACGCAAGCCGAGCCCATAGGCCTAAAGAAGGCTCAGGAGGTTGAATAGAACGTTCAGTAGGGCTAAAGGAGGGTCGCCAACGTTGCAAATTTCTCCATATAGGTTCAAGGGGAGTCAAAGGAGGGCGGCGGTCTGTCCGTCACAAAGGAAATAGGTTCTCGAGCATTCAAAGGAGGGTCTAAATTTCGACTCGGGGAGTGTCAAAGATGTTCGCTTCAACGAATCTTTGCTCGATCTGTCGCAAATGCCCTTGGAATACGTACCCAAAAATGGCATTCATCAACGATCTGGAAACTAGGAAATTCGAGAATAGTTTCAGACCTGTAAAGACCGCCCCCATTGAAGAAAAGAGCCCCCGACAAAGATCCATTATTTTATAGTACAGATCACGAATCCCCGGTAAAAAAACAGTAGGGTTCATAATCATAATCATTTGTTTATGCAATCATTTAAAGCATCATTGTTCAACCAAAATATAGTTATTGCCATGTGCGTTGACAGCTATGAGCATTTCTCGAATCTCTTCGCATAGATGGTAGGAGGGCCTTGCAACATTTCTCGAATTATCCTTCTAGCTGCCTCGTATGGTATGCCGTTGTGATCCCATCGTATTCCATGGATATTGCATTCCAGCCACTTATTTGTCATTTTGTACTTGGCTGGTTAAGAGTCCCATGTAAATGGTGCGTCGGAGGAGAGCACCAGCGGTTAAGCATTCTTGTCGTGGAGTTCGACGATGGACATCTCCTTTAGCACAAATTCATTGATGGATCTCTCGGAGCCCTGCACATCGACGATAAGCTCCATGTTGACTGAACCACTCGACCATACGATCATCGAGGATCATGCAGTATGTTGACGTTTGTGGCGGATTATGTCTGATCTAGGCCGGACCTATGCGTGCCATGTACCAGCCTGAGGAGGGCAAATTGTTCAGGACTAACAAGGAACATCCCTCAGGTGTCCGCCTCCGATTATGTTGAAACTCATATATGTGATAGAGCATCAAAAATTTTGAGACACGTATTTTTTTTTATCGGCGGAAAAACGGTTTTGAGGGGTGAAACGCACCCTCGAAAATGGGGATGTTTTTTCGATTTTCGTCGATAACGTTTTAACGGTATGAGATATAAAAAAAATTCAAATTGCAACAATGTTTATTTTTTCATGTACTATACATTGGAGATGAGAACGATACCATTATCGACGAAAAACGAAAAACACCCCTATTTTCGAGGGCGCGTTTCACCCCTTAAAACCGTTTTTCCGCCGATAAAAAAAAATACGTATCGCTTACTTTTCGGTGCTTTATAACATATCCAAATTTCAACAAAATCGAAGGGTGTCACCTGAGGGACGTTCCTTGTAAGTCAAGCAGTCTGTAGCGGCGCCCTAACATGGTCTTCGCGAAATTGCTTGCTCCAGTGGACATCCAGCACAGATCAGGCGGGCCCTGATCTGTGCTGCCTGGAACCCTGCCTGATCAGTCATCTGGCTGCCGGAAAAAACACTTCCAGTCGGATAATCAGTGATCTGCAGAAGAAGGGTGCTATCGTGCCATGTCGCGAGACAGGGCCCACTTCGCTTTCAGACATCTTGCGGGTTCCGAAACCGCATGGGAAAAAAACGGTTTATTCTTAATCTCAAAAAATTGAACGAGTTCATCGGGACGGAACATTTCAAGCTGGAGGATCGAAAGATCGCGGTTAATCTTATTAGTAAAGATGCCTTCCTCGCAAAAATTTACTTCAAGGGCGTATATTGTACGGTGCCCACCGAGGAGAGCGATAGAAAAAACGGAAATGATATGAATTTATGTGCACACTATTCGGTATATCCATAGCACCATATAATATGCAGCATGCATTCACAAAGATTACTAAGCCAGTCGTAGCAGGCTTACGTAAGAAAGGTCTCCTTCTGGTAGTGTATTTGGAAAACTTTTTAGTCATAAGGGAATCTGTTGGAGACTGTTAAGCGTGTACATGAGGTTTGCTCGACCCTGGACGGACTGGGTTTCTAGTTAAGCCGGGAAAAATTTCCTCCAGGTCCTCCAAAATGGTCCTCCAGGACCATAACATTCGGCGGTTGTTCAAAGCAACAGATGAGGCTCGCTTGGCCAGACCAAAAATAGAATTATACTTGGGACCCGCGAATGATCTTAAGGCTGTGGCATACGGTCGGACTGGAATGACGAAGTTTTAAGGGTTCTTTGTTCGACTACGGAACCCTAAAAATGAACTTGAGCCCGGTTGAGCCTGAGGGCCCGAAATCGGAGAACCTGTGTCAATGATCTTTTCAAAACCATGCAACCTCCGCTTAAAACATTGTTCCAAAAAAACACCCCGATGAGTTTCCATAAAATACGTCACCCATTTATTTCATTAATAAAACAATGTCACTAAAAAATTAGGCAAATCCCAAAACAAAACAACCATGACGCTGGTCTGAGAATATTTTGCTTTGTTATTGAATATTTTGTTTACATTTGAATATTTTCGATTGTCGGGCAATATCACTTTTCTTATCAGAAGCGAAAACAGAAAAATACTTTTTATCCGTGCTTCGATTATTCTACGCAATCATTGTTCTGTGTCAGCATTGTTGTCGATCATCCTGTTATCAATTAGTAAATCCAATTAATATGAAATCATCGAGTCTTTTTCTACTATATCTGATGAAAGGCATTTTTGGTACCTCGAATACACGTGAAACGTTAAATACGCAGTTGCATTGAAACTCCGGTTTTTTCTTGCTTTTTCAGCATTTAGTTCGCAAAAACTTGTTGGATTACGTTAATCGAAGTATTTTTCGCGGATACTATTACTTTCTCCCACCTCTCACTCAAAAGCTGAATCCCACGTCGAAAGAATGCCTTATGCCCATTTTCGGACTTCCTCGTAATTACGAACTTGGGGCGTGATGAATCGACCGTTACAAGTTATAATTACATGCGAAAAGAGTTAAAAAAGACTGCTCCGCGTGTATATTCCGAGCCAAAAGCTTTCAGTCAATCAGAATTTACAAATTTTTTCGATACGACGGAGTTCCGAAATATATCGGCCGTACTGCGAACATCAAGGTAGTCGATTCTCAATAATGATGTAGCGAAAAGTTTAATCCAAACTATTTATTTTTTATACCTCAAAACGCGTATAATAAACTCACCTAGCCTCATGTTTATTACTTTTTAAGCAATTAAAAAACAATAGCCAAAAAAAGTCTTGCTCTTCGGTGAGCCATGTACATGCAACGTCTTAAGACGGAATGATAACTCATCGCGGTCGGTATGGTAGAACAATTATGGATACCCAAAAATCTCTGAAACGGCTCTTCAGATCCCGTCAAAAATTTGCCAAACGACGTCAAATAGATAGACGAACAGCTGTCTGCTCCTCAAATTTTCTGAATTTGAGAGAAAAAAACGTAGATTGGCTTATCATCAGTTGATCTACGTTTTTTTCTCTCAAATTCAGAACGCGTTTTTATGCTTTTTTTCGTAGGCCCGCAGCAGAAAAAAATAGAAAGTTTTACCGACGATGACGCGGCGGTTTTCGAGAAACGGCCTCAATTTTTCCCATAGGGACTTTAAAACAGAGAAGGAATTCGAAAATCCGTTGGATTTATCCGTAAAAAATCAACAATCCGACTTTACATGGAGAAATAAATATTTTTGTGTTTATTCGTTGAACATTTTTCTTAACTATGTGTTTATAATATTCAGCTGTTATAATCTATCTTATAATCTTACCTGTGGCTTATGTTGGTTCCTGCTTTTCGGATTGCTATTGTCCGTGCAAGACGACGCGGAATTTTCGGGCAAAGTTTCCGGTCTCGTACTTTTCTTTTGGAAAAAAAGCATCAGGACCTGCTACGCTTTCGTCCAGAATGTCAGTAATATCGGAAAATAATTTTGAATGAAGCGTTATATTTAACATTTATCGATAACGTTTTCGCTGATGCTAAAAAAAGGCAAGCTAAAGTAATAACAACAGCAATGGGAAAATTCAATAGCGACTGTATTTGTTTCTTGGAGAAAAATTTGAACGGTGAGTCTGAAAAAAAGTTTAAGCTTCAGTGTTTATCGTTGACGATTTTCAATGCGGATATACGTGAAACACTATCATTCTGTACCTCGTATCTATTACGAATTTGAGATTGATTTTTTTATTGATTAATATCGTTAAGACAAATTGCGCGTACAGTTTAAGGGGTGAAACCACTTCCGCTCTTCAAAACGAACGGTAATTTTGACAATATTTTTAAATGAGTGCAATGGAAGAAGTATAAAATTCAATTTAAAAACGTTAACATACATTATTATAAGTGTAAAAAAAATTATGTTGTAATTTTTCATTCGGAAGTGGCGACGTAAAAATCCAATACCGCAGACTACCTCTCACGCAAATTGTGCTGCGGCCAGATAGATTTCTATTGTAATTTTCAACGTAGAACAAAACACCAAAGAAAATCTTTCAAATATATAGAAGAAGCTATGAACCTGCGTAGGGAAATGATAAGATATCTTTTTCTTAAACAAAGGTAGTGCAGATTTGCATAAAGACTTTCATTGTTTCAGCAAAATGCGACATGAGTAATCGTTTATTTAAGAAGTGAATTATCTATCGCATATTCTGTATGTAATTCCATGGAGAATGTATCTGAGGACATACGTTGAAAATTTCAAGTGAACCGGTCATTATTTTGCTAACAATGAGTTACGTTTTCGACAGGTTTGAAAAACATGTTTTCGAGATAAACGCGTTTAAAGTTTGAACTAACCTTCGGCAATAGAAATTTTCGATATACCTTTAATCTGCAATGTCAGCACCGTACATTCGGCCTTCCAAATTAACATTGTCCTCGTCCTTCACTTTTCTGAAAAGTTGAAAAACCTCGAGTAGCTTAACTTCCATAAAAATGGCGAATGCTGTAAGAACAATGGCGAACGACAACGTATGTATCACAACAAGTACACTGGAAATGCTGTGCTACGACTTGGCGTGCATGTCTCGGCGGACAACCCTTGCTTCTTCGTGTGTTGGAAAAACACACGGTGCATGAATCTCCGCACGTGCCGCAACTTTTTTGAAGGTTATATGACATTGAAAAAGGAGTGACCATCAAGATGTACACACGTAGGTTGTAGATCAGAAAAAAAAATTGAACACTTATCGGGTTTGAAACTAAAAAGTCGACGCTACAAATCGGACAACATACTGATGGCCATAGCGGCCATATAGGTACTTTGGTAGAGAAGCTTCAAAACTGATACATGTTGATAGCACTCGCTTAGGGATTGAGAGTTATAACGCTTCTGTTGTATTGTATTGGAGGTTGTTTGGAGGTTGTTTGGAGGTTGTTTGGAGGTTGTTTGGAGGTTGTTTGGAGGTATGTGGAGGTTGTAGTGGAGATAGCGCGATATGTGATCGTTATTCCGAGAGAAGAAGACCCCGTTTGACACGCGGGCGTCCCGGGCCCGTCATTGCTCCCTCATGAGCCTGCTCGAACCTCATAAGCCTGCTGCCGTCCAGACACTCCGCATTGTACAGCGAACACTTGGACAATGGTATGCCTCGGACGAGAGGCAATTGGTTGCTGCTCACGTGACCACCTCGCTTGAGCGTGAAGACGAGGAAGGTCGCGACGAGGCTCAAAAAGTTACCGCTCGTTAGCATCGTCCCGAGTCGAAATTTAGACCCTCCTTTGAATGCTCGAGAACCTATTTCCTTTGGAACGCACAGACCGCCGCCCTCCCTTGACTCCCCTTGAACCTATATGGAGAAATTTGCACCGTTGGCGACCCTCCTTTAGCCCTACTGAACCTTCTATTCAACCTCCTGAGCCTCCTTTATGCCTATGGGCGGAGGGCAGCATATTGAAGTAGGCTTAAAGGAGGGTTAGTAGGGTCAGAAGAGGTTTAAAGGAGGGCTAGGAGGCTCTGCGAGCCACCGGTGAAACGAGTCAAAGGAGAGTTAGTAGGGCGAAAGGAGGTTTAAAAGAGGGTCTGTAGGTTTGCGTAAGCATTAAATCAGGCTCACTAGGGTTTAAAGGAGGTTCAGATGAACCTACTAAACCTCCTTTGAGTGAAAAAGTCCAATTTCTGCCACTTTTGGAGGTTCAGTAGGTTCTGATATATATGTTTTTGAGATTTCCATTTGAACCTCTTGAACCTCCATTGAATTACAAATTGGGATCGAAAGGAGGTTTAAAGGAGGGTCTAAATTTCGACTCGGGGTGCGTTCTCACGTTTTTCTTCTCTACGTACCCGCTTCTGCCTTATAGCCATGATCGGTCGATACGCGAGCCGAAGAAACGAAAAATGATTGAAAATCATATCGTGACTATTTCGCAAAGATTTCGAACTGTAAAACTTTAGTTATTGCAAAAACGTCCGCCTGATACGTGAAAAAAATTATGATAAATGTATTGTTACATTTCGAAGGTGGGAAGCATCAATCCCAAATCTGACGTTCCGAAAAATTAACAAGGAATTTATGAGTATATAAGGATGTTATGTGTATATATAGATATGAATTCTATGTAAATAACTATAATAATGATTCTTTAAAAATAAATGTATATAAATTATAATGATTATATTATGGAATATATATTTCGTTTTTATTACTCTCATTATCTTTTTTTTATGCATGTTTAATATAATGCCTACATACATATATTTGGGTATATTTTTTATATATTACTAGAAACGTGACCAGCAGAAGGAGAGTCACGAAGGATTTGGTGTTTTGAGGATGACAAATTCGGAGATACAATCTTCAAATTCTAAAGCTCGATCTATAATTGATCAATAGATCGATGATTTGTTTGCTGCTGTTTTTATTTTAATCGCATTCTTTTGAAAATTCCCATGATAAGCCATATGGTGATGTTTATTAATATTATTATTATTTAATGATCAAACAGCAGTGTTCCAAAAACTATCGAATGTCAATCATCCATCCTGACATTATCTTCACTCATCCATACTTTACGACAGCTACATTATAAGATTCAACTTGTAGTACTAAATCGATTAATTACTTGAATGATGAATCTTAATTGCGTTTATATACGATATCTGATTACAATCGACAACCAGCCATGTTATCGATTGTAATCAGAGCTGATCAGCATCGTCGTAAAGTTGTGGACGAGTCCTCCTCACCAGCGAAAGTATCCAACGAGGATATTGAGAGCTGCGGTGCTTCGCGGACTAATACGCACGGAGAAGCGGGCCTTGGATGAGCCAAGAATGCGGCGAAGCGAGTTAATTGCGGTATTGCTACGGCCTACGTTTGATACCGCCAGGTAGTGAATCAATCCTGAAAACAACAACAGTAAATACATTTTGACAGTAGCAATGTTACAGGAAAATTGGAAAGTTGGCAGTTCCACAGGACCGAGTTTTTTTTTTGGAAAGCCCGATACCAATTTGTTATATATATTTTTTTTTATTGCCGAAATTTGTGGACTAGCATCACGAGGTGCGATGAGGAAAAATACTCTTTCAGCACAATATGGAGAAAAATGAGTATATTCGGTATTATTATAATCATCAATGACCACACTGGCTCAAATTGTCATTTCTGATTTCCGCACTTGTTCTGTTCTGTAGGTTTTTGATTACATTTATGGGCGATACTAATGAGACACGACACCCTCATGAAAAACAAAATAGTTACGTAGTAGAATTCATAAAAAAAGAACATTTATAATTATTAATTTTATTTTTATCATCATTCACAAAAATTTCGAACAGCAAAAAAATATACCCTTTCCATCCCTGGCAAACATGGAAGATTAAAAACCGGAAATGAAAAACGCCGAGAATCGCCCGAACTTTAAATATTAAGTTCCCGTCAGTGAATTTTTAAATATATCGAACCATCCACTGGCAAAACGTCTATGATTTTTAGATCATTCCAAAGGCGCTCAGTCGACTCCGAAATTAAAGATTATCGAGGATTTTCGGTCTCGAATAAAATGCCTAACTGTAAGCTCTGAACCGGACCATGACGTGTAAAGGGAAAATGCTCACCTTTGGGAAGTTTATATTCGTAGTTCACAGTTTGGACAGCGTTACCCGAATTGACGACGTTTAAAACTGTGTTATAAAGAAGTTCCTGTTGATGTCGTTTACCAACTATCAAATCCCCGATGAACCCATTTGACCGATCCACATTTGCCTTAACAGAGAGCGATCACAATGGAAATATTTTCATGAAAAATCCTGACAATAAAACATGAAAAAATAATCGTCTTGTCAATAACAGTTACTAATTTGTTCATAATAATAATTAACGGTGATTAATAGTTTTTATTGTTATTGTTCATCATGGAAAACATGCACACGTTGCGTTTTTCATTGCGAAACAAACGAAAGATGTAATCAAATATTAATTTTCGATTATTCAATTATTTGAAATAATCATATACATAGAAATAATGAAAGAATGCATCATGGGGAAAATTCAATTATTTCTTAATAATAATTAATAGAAATTGAATGAGTTACGACGTAAAGAATTCTCGAAAAATGAAGAACAAACAAAAGTACCAATTCCTCGTCCGTCACCGAGTCGTCCTCGGAGAATTCGATCTCCTGTGGATTTTCGTCAGCGTATTCGAGCTTCTGTGCAATTTCCGCAGCGCTGCGCGAGGCACTGCACGACGCGCTGCACGCGGCCGATCAACAGTGAACGGTACCGACGAGGACGAAGAGAACCCCGAAAAACGGTTTTGCCGAAGAGCGAAGCATGATTTGACCGTCAGTTGCGTGTAATGTCAACCTGTTGAGGCTGACTTGCCATTAGAGGCGTCACTCCCGTATTTATAGTCACCGAAGACAGTGGTAATCTCTTTGTATCTCTATCAAATCGAGGGACTTGTTTTTCTGTTCGGGCATCGACTCAATATCCTTTATCAATTTGCATAAAAGTTCATTATCAGCGCTTATATCGTGTCTCGTTGTTTGTCGTCTTCCCACTGATATTCGATCGGTTGAATGTCCATTGATTATTGCGGTTTGATAAATATGAATGTCAACGATGTGCGCTTCAATAAACTTTTGCTCAATATGTCGCAAATGCCTTCGGGATATGTACCCAAAAATGGCGTTTCGTAACGATTCGTAAATCCGGGAATTTGAGACAAGATGCGGACCCGCTAGAGTTCGCTCCTTGAAAAAATTACCACCAACAAAGATCCATTATTTTTTCGGACAAAACACGAATCCCCGGTAAATAACTGTACGTTGCCATTGTCAAAACCTGCAAAGTGCGGGCCGGAGTACGCGCAAATTAGGGTTCCATTATCATTTGTTTGTGCACTAGTGGTGTGTACCTCTGGTGTGACGTCACGGTGGGAAGGGTAAGGCCAGGTAGTGGGTCTGGGACAGTGTCCCCGGTGAAGGGACCGGGGAGGGGGGGTCATAATTATCTAAGAGATTTTTTTTAATTAAAATTAAACGAAAACCTTTTATTTAGGATGAAATTTTTTACGAAACACTGAACAAGAATTTTGTTTTATTAATAATGTAACGAACTTTTTTTTCTGTACCGTATTGTATATGTAGATGTTATACATTGAAAAACGCGCGCGCATGTGCGTGTGTGTGTCCAGGGTTTAAAATGCGTTGAAGACGCATGAATACTGCGATTATTCTGGAACAAAGAAAACAACATGCATTTTTCCTTATCAATCTATATGTCACCATGATATTTAGAATAATGGTATTTACTGATAAAACTTACAATTAACCGCGAATCCATGTAGACAGGTGGAGCACATGTTAAATGGGATAATTTGATAAAGCGGATTTCAACATGTGCTGCACAAAAGTCCATTCAGCGCGTTGAAGCGTTCCCGGTAGTGGCCTCGCACGGCTTTTGCTTCCACAAACATGTCTCGGTTTTTGAGGAACAAAAGTGTCAATACGAAAAACTTTGAACTTTTCCAGACATCTGATTTAAACGAGTGGTATGAGCAGCGCGCTGTCGAACCCACTCCAACATCTCTTGATGAATTTCAAGAACGCGATAGTGGGTGGACTTTGTTAAAAATTCTAAATTTAACCATAAGAGTGAATAAGTATAAACCAATGCGTGCCGGGTGCCACCTAAAATTGTCAAAGGAAATAATGACGAAGTCATTGTAAATGTCAAGTCCAATGACACATTCGACATTGTAAATGTCAAGTCGACATTGTAAATGTCAAGTCCAATGACAATGCATGTTTTGCATGGTCCGTGATCACCGCTTCATATCCCGCCGAACGAAACAGTGCCCGTCCATCTTCATACCCTCATTATTCCACAATACTCAATCTACAAGATGTTGAATTGCCAGAGACTATACCGCAAATCAAGAAATGTGACCTTCAAAACAATTTATCAATCAATGAGTATACCACCACCAACAACAAAAATAACATTGTTCCAATACGTGTGTCCCAATCCAAGAAGGAAAAGCATATTAATTTGCTATACCTACAAGATACGGAGGACAACAGTGTGGGACATTTCGCTTGGATAAAAAATCTGTCGAGGCTTGTGAACGCGCAACTCAACGGAAACGGTCATCAAAAATATATATGTGATCGGTATGTAATAGTTAACGTAACCAATATACACACATACGTAATGATATATGCTAGAAAACATTTTTTTTTAAATACAATTTCAGGTAGGTGTTTGCATTATTTACTTCTCATCGGAGGATAAACTGCAGTCGCATGAGGTTGATTGTACCGCGATAAACAACTGTGCCATCCGTCTACCGAACGATACCAATAAGTGGCTCCAGTTCACAAACTTCAACCGGAAAGAACGACACCCATTCATCGTGTACGCCGATTTGTAGTGTGTATTAGCAAAGACAAAGAAGAAGAAATATATATGTCATCACCATGAAGTATTTAGTATTGGTTATTGCGTGTGCTGTTCATACGATGAATCGCTCTCTTCGTATAATTCGCGTCGCCATGCTGACTCCATATCGTGGATCGTAGAAGAACTTAAAAACCTGGCATTGCGCACAAAAAGCATTTTTTGCGACAATTTGCCGATGATACCTCTAACACCGACCGAGTGGACGAGTTTTCGAAACTCTGCTCAATGTCATATTTGTGAGAAATCATTTGCGGAAGACGATGTACACGTTCGAGATCATTGCCATGTGACCGGACGTTACAGAGGTCCAGCGCATTCCAAATGCAACCTCAATTGCAAACAATCCTTTTTTATTCCCACAGTTTTCCATATTTTATCGGGTTATGATGTACATTTTATTATCACGGAAGGAGCCACAGCTTTCGAAGGAAAAACCGACCTCCTTCCAATCACGTAAGAGAAATACATCTCATTCACGAAGCATGTTCAAATTCTGGACGATTCAAAACATAAGATTCAATTACGCTTTATCGATTCTTACAAATTTCTCTCCGCTAGTCTTGACAAATTAGGATCATTTTTGACAGCTGACAAACTCAACATCTCACGGACGCAATTTGCAGATATATCGACTGACGATTTCAATTTGTTGACGCGAAAAGGCGTTTTCCCTAGTGAATATATACACGATGTATCGAACACGGGCCAAAAATTGTTTTCGAAAAAATGTTTTCAAATTAATATGAACAATGTTCGGGAAAACGATGGAGAATGTGCGCAATCATGTAGACGCAAAACTTTTGACACAATGGGAGGGTAGGTATGGTGCAGAGGCAATGATTGCGAAGCCAAACTTCCACAGCCAAAGCAATTTTTCCGAAAATCTCATTGCTGTAGAATTGCGCAACCTCGAGGTGAAATTCAACAAGCCGATATATGTGGGTATGTGCATACTCGACATTTCCGAGACATGTTTATACGAATTTCATCATGAGTATATGGGGCACGTCTGTATCGAAATATATGCAAAGTTATGTATACCGATACAGACATCAAGAAATTCGATACGAGCGATTATCCGATGGACAATGGGTATGGTATGCCGCTGTCAATCAAAAGGTACCCGGTCTCATGAAAGACGAGTGCAATGGTGCGATCATGACTGAGTTTATTGGACTCCGGACGAAAATGTAGGCGACACGTGTCGAAGGGAAAAAAGACACGGAAAAAAGTTAAAGATGTAAAAAGTGGCGTGGTCACTTGGACGATAACGTTTGGGGATTATTCTCGATGTCTAAATGAAGAAATCGAAATGATGCGTAGTCAAACATGCATAAAGTCTATATCATCCGTGAGGCGAAAATCGCTCTAAGTCCACATGACGATAAGCGGTATATCATACCTGGCTCACCCGAAAACCTACCATGGGGACATTACAGAATACCGTCGTGAAAAAAATGTACATTTTGTAAAAATAATGATCGACTTTTGTGAATGATTTTTGTTTGTGTAAATAAAGAAAACGGTTTAGTATTTCATGTGTTTATTCGCCAATTATTTTTTCGACCTCCTCATTCACACTTTTCACGGAAAAAGAGGGATTAGGTAAGGCAAGAGAGATAGAGAGAGAGAGAGGAATAAAAGTTGAGATGCTTGTTGTGGAGTCGGTTTAGAGTGCCACGTGCAAGGTCGGTGACTATCTAGCACTTCAGGAAAAGATTCGTAAAACTCGAACATTTTTATTTTCACATTTTCTTTATTTTCGACTACAAATCAGATTTACTTATCCAACTATTATGGCTATTGTCAAAACCTAGACATTTTACAAACATTCGATTGCCGCACTTCTTCAATACTTTTTCAATGAGATAGATATCGGGGTACTTGAGACTGCGAAGCTCTTGTTCGTAGAAACCATCAATGATGGGATTATCTTTGTGGTCCTTTAAGGGGTAAGGCCACTGTAACGGCCCAAAAAAAAAGGTTTTTTCACTAATTTTTTGCTCCCGAAATTGAAGGTATTTGAAAAAAAACTTTTAATGGTGTTATCGGGCATACATTAAACTTTATTATAAAATTTTTTTACAGTAAAAAAAAAACAAAATGGCGGTTCCACAGCTATCTTCCCGGGACATGTTTTGCTTCCAGGGCTCCGCGGCACGCAGCACCACTGGTGCACTTTTGAATCTAGAACAAAAAAAAAAAAAAACCATTAATCTAGAGGGCTATAGCTAGAGAATGTCGATCGGATTTTGAAAAGTATCAATTTTTGTGGATTTGGCGTGCGTTTGAAAAAAAAAATTGATTTTTGACGAAAAAAACGGCAAGTTTTTTGTTAATAAAAAATCAATAAATAAAGTTCTTGAAAATTCCGATCGACATTCTCAAGATAATGTAAATGTTCACATCTGGTTAAAATTTCAAGTAAAAAAAATGAAAATTGTTCGAGTTATGCTGCGTGCCATTTTGAAAAACCATGTTTCGAGAAAAACGCGTTTAAAGTTTTGCGAATAGTTTTTTATAGCCAATAAAAAAAAATCGATTTTTCAAAAAATTTACAGTGGCCTTACCCCTTAAACGGTACGTGACCGGCTGCGTTTTTTTCACACGATATACCGTGGATATTTGTGTTGTCCAATTTGGTGTGTAGCCTCAATCCTCAATAAGATCACAAATCGACCTTATTCGATGGAAAAACGATTTTTTTTACTCTTGAAAAAGTGTTTCTTTTGCCCAAAACTACAATGTTACATGGTCAAAATTTGGCGCCCAGATATCGTAGTACTGCCCTCTGTGGTGCAAGCATCGCTCATCAAGCACAGGTAAGATTTTTTACGATTTTTCATTAAAAAAAACTTTGTACCCATTTTTCTCGAAACAACGTTTTTCGACGGCTTGTTGATAAAATCTTCGAAACTACTGAACCGATCCTTATGAAATTTTAACCACAGATTCTTTACAACTATAGCTATAGCGCATATCAAGTAGTTTTTTCATTTTTATGGTTATCATTTTTTTTGCCAAAAACGGTGAAAAAACACGTTTTTTTTTTTGTTTTCTCGAAAGATGTTCGCCATTTTGTTATTTTTGCATGTTTGATTCTTTTGTTTTAGATCCATTTCCGAGATTTCATCAACAGCGCAGACCTACAACTTTTTTAGGACATTTTTTACCAACCATTTTCGTCTATGAATAGTGATTAAAATAAATTAAAAAAAATTTCAATGTACTTCGAAAGTGTATCTATTAAGTGTAACAACTTTTATGTCAATATCTATAGTACAAGTCTATGGAAAAAAATCATGAAAATAGCCCTTTTTAGCGTCTAAAGTGAAAAGACGTTTTAAAGTCTAAGACCGCAGATTACCTTTCGTAGGGAAATTGGAAAATACCTTCTTTATCGGAGGTAGTGCAGATTTGAATGAGAACATTAATTTTTGAGCATAATACCACATGAGTTATCGTTTATGAAAAAAAAGTTAATATCGAATCCCAAATTCCAGACGTAGTTCCATGGAGAATGCATCTGCGATAAAGCGTTCATGATTTAAAGTGTATCGGTGCATATTTTCCTGAGTTACGTTTCCTACCAGTTTAAAAAACATGGTTTTGAGAAAAACGCATTGTAAGTTTGAAATATCATTTGGCAATAGAAATTTTGCAATGCCAGCTCTATACATTTGGCCTTCCAAATAAAGATTTTCTTTTTCTTTTCCGAAAATTTGAAAATTCTCGAGTAGCCTTACCGATTAGAAAATGGCGTATATTTTGAGGAAAATGGCGTAATCTATTCTGTAATTTGTCATGAATTATGTAGCAACGTTTCGACGAATGTGCAGAACTATCGTGTTTGTTTAAACCATGTCCCAAATTACGTTCACAGTTATATTTCATTAAGACCTTATATAGGCGATTTCGCCGATTTTCAAAGGTACTTTTCTAGACGCGGTTGAAAAAAATGACGTATATATTGACAACATTTTTTTACAGATCATTTATGCACATCGTTAAGTATATGTAAGGAAAAAAAATCAGAAATATTAACAAATGACGGAGATATAACATAATAAAGCAATGCATTTTTCTTGCGCGCGCGTTGATGATGATAGTTCTCGGCATCGATGTAGGTGTCTGAAAAAAATTAACATATTTTTAATTGCCTAATGAATCTATCTTTCGTGTGAACCAACGATATTATTTAAAAAAATGATTATAATAAAAATTCGGAACTTAACATTTTTTTATTCAATTTTCTGTCGTTATTTTATGTTTTTTTTATGTTATTTTATGTTTTTTTATTTTTTTGTGCCATTGAAATTGTTATATAAGACGAGTGAAAAACGTTTCGGAAACTTGACACTCGAAGATATTCTTTACACCTAAACTACATTTAGCTAAGCCGAATTCGACGACCGATTTAGCAGCCAACGATCAGCGGGAAGACGATCTGTAATTTTCATTCAGTGTTCTCTTATCCTACTCTCGTTTCTGGCGTTCCCGATAAATTACACGTGACGGAGGATCTTGAGAAGATCGAACTGCACGCGAAAAATTTCGTGTCAGCAACTCCACAGAGCCTATTTTCTATTACGCAAGAATGATGGAAATTAAAATATGCTTGTAAACCATACGTTGACTATTTTCCAATCATTTCGAACTGTGCAACTGAAGTTTTTGGAAAAAGCCCTCCTGGTACTTTACAAAATGTATGAGAAATTGATTGTTACGTGTTAAGGGGTTACCCCCACTAGCGATTTTGAAAAAATCGATTTTTTTATTGCATTTTTTTGAAGTATACGTATCTGAGAATATGTCCTGAAAATTTCAAGTCGATCCGAACAAAATTGACTGAGATATGAGCGTTGAGAGAGAAGAATCCGTGAATTGAAGAACTGAAATTGAAACTTCAAACGCGTTTTTCTCAAAATGGCATTTCTGAAGTCGGTGACCAAGATTACTCGAACACTGATGAACCGATCTTCTTGAAATTTTGCAGGCTTATTTAATACATAAAAATGTAGTCTTTACTCGGTCGATTTTTTTCGTTAAAATCGAACCATTAACTTTGACTGTCCGCCATTTTGTGAAAAATGAATATTTTTTAAAATCCTTCGATTAAAGACTAGCTTATACTTATATTTGACTAAATCCATCCGCATTTTTTTTTCAGATGATCCACTTCGCCGCAATGTTGGTCACCGCAAACCGTGTATATAAAAACATTATTTCATTGACGGCCACTTGCCACTAGACAATGTAATATTTTTCAATAAAAAAATTACTGAAAGTTCTTCAAGATGTGTTCTTTAAGATGGTATATTGATCGATTAAAAAAGTTTTGTAGTTTTGTTTGAAACAATTCATGAAAAAGGACGGGGAGGCATGATTCTCAAATTTGACGTCCCGAAAAATCAACTCAGGAGTTATCAATACACAGGCATATTATATATATATATATATATATATATATCAAGCACGTTTGCGTAATTCGCGATCCAGTTTTTCCACCACCATGACCGCCATGCGGGCACAATTACAACAGACCTAATAAAAAATTGCTCCCAAACTTGCGGTGCCCGCGGTGAACTCTCCATCCGCCGGTAGTCGCTCGCTCAAGGGTCGTGCGCTTCGGGTCGCGGCCGTGGAGAACATTAAAGTGCCCTCGGTCTCGCAATTGACACTATTCAATTGATCGCAATTTACATAATGTAATTGTACTTATTTCGTTATTATATACAACAATATCTTAATCTAACATGACAGTCTCTCGTGCTTCTCAACAACTTCGATAACAATAGATTGTCACGCGCAAGGATCGGTACCTGTGTGTGTCGTGTGTGTATGACCGTAGCCCGTGATTTCTCGACGAACCACACTAGTTCAGAAACTGGAAAGCGAACCTGGAACTGGCTGTATGGGTACAGGTTTACCGCAGTTTCCCTGTACCCATGGCAGAAATGCCATGGCGAATGCGATACAGGGGGGGGGGGAAGTCGTCTGCGACCGTAGGGTGGGGATGAGGAGTGGAATATGGTCGGGAATGTAATAAGGGGGAAGACCTCGTACAATGAAATCTCAGATATTATGCTGACATACATATATATGGGTACTGATATATTTTTTTTTATATTACTAGTAGCGTAACCGGCAAAAAGAGACTAACGAGGGATTCGATATTCGATAATGAGAAGTTCGGGGATACCGGCTTCAAATTCGAAAGCTCGATCGACAATTGATGAATAACTTGATAATTCGTTTTTATGCTGTTGTTATTTTAATCATATTTTCTCTAAATTCCCATCATAACCCATATGATTATTTTTTTATGACCAAATAGCAGTGTTCCAGAAACCATACAATGTCATCGATTGTTACATTAAGACGAATGACGATTGTGACACGTCAGTATACTAACGCGACGGGTTTTAGATTGTAATCAGAGCTGGTTCAGCATCGGTGTAAAGTTGTGGCCGAGTCCTCCTTATCAGCGGAACGCAACGAGAAGAGCGATAACTGCTGTGTGTCGCGAACGTACACGCACGCCGAAGAAGACCTTCTTTGAGGGGCGAAAGTGGCGAACCGAGCAGATCGCGGCATGGCCAATTCCTACGTTTATTACCGCCATGAAGTGAACGGTTCCTGAAAAAAACACCAACGACACACATACAATATGATATTAGCAATGTTAAATCAAAATCGTGAAGTTGGCAGTTCCGAAGAACCGCGTTTTTCCACTGAAAAACTTGCGATCGATTTTTTATTTGTTTTATTTTTATCGCCGAAATTCCAGGGCCAGCATCACGAGGTGCTTTGAGGAAAAGTACTGTTGTAGCGCAATCTCGAGGAAAAAAGAGTATATTCGGTATTGTTAGTCAAGAATGGCCACACTGGCTTGGAATGACCAAATTGACATGGTCGATTTCGGAACGATCCTTGTACGAATAGTATCCATCCGATCGGCTTGATCAAATTATTCAAAGTACTTTGAACATTGTCGAATATGGGGGTCCTGGATGAACTCCGAAAACCGAATGACCAATCGTTGAAAAAAAAAAACTTCGCGTTGTAATTGCCAAGAGGAATGTTTTTTTCTCGAGCCAAAGAACTAAACTTTTAATTTTTTTATAGATTTTTGACTGAATTTTCGGAACGACACTAAGGAGACGTGACATTTTCGGGATAGAAAAAAAAATAGAATATTTAAAATCATTATCGTTATCTTTCGATTCCTGGTAACCATGGATCGCTAAAAACCGGAAATGAAAGAAATGTTTCAAAATATCCTGTGACAAAAGAGTACTGTGGACTCGGTCGGAAAAACTGCCGTCGGATCATTGTCTATGATTTTTAGATCAGTCTAAAGGCAGGGATAGATCCGGAAACCAACGATTTCCGGACATTTTGGCCAAAACAATTTTACACCCCCTGCAATCTTTCGAATCTGGAAAAATCAATTTACCTTCGAAATTGATTTGATTTAAGCTTTGACACGGAGAACGACGTGTAAAGGAAAAATGCTCACCTTTGGGGACGGCATATTTGTAGTATTCAGTATGGGGTGTGTTGTGCAAATTGGCGACCTTCATGGATTTTATGTGGAGAGTTTCATTCGCTTGCCTTTTGCCAAGTCTCAAATCCCCGATGAACCCAAACATCCGATCCACGTGTGTCTTAACAAAGAACAATAACAATAATAATATAATATAATATGATAATATAATAATAATAACAACAACAATAACAACAATAATAGTCCTCGGAATAGCAAGCGATGTAATAACGAGCTCGGACCCACTCCAGGAAATCGTCCATCATCGTACGGTTTATTTTTCCACCACATCGAGGAGCAACGACTGTCCACCCAGCTGACCTTCTCCTTGTTGAGGGTTCCGATACCACCTCCTTGAGGTGGTATCGGAACCCTCGAGTGTCGCCCAGCGTTATTGTTCCGGTCTAGATTAAGACCGAGCCTAACCCTGCACCGGGAAACATTCACCTACCCCGGCGGTAGGTGAATGTTTATGTGCAAACTGAGGAAGTCCGTTGCCCGGAGCAATAAAGTCTACCAATTAAAAAAAGATAATAATAATCTCACGAAAAATAATTAAAATAAAATATTCGTAAAAAAAATAATAGGAACTAATTTTGTTCATAATGATAATTAAGTGTAATTGGCAGGTTGCAATTTTCATCAATCATCATGGAAGCAACGTACACGTTACGTTATTCATTACCAATGTAATGAATGGTGAAATCGAATATTAAATGTTAATTTAATCAAGTAATTATTTGCAACCCCGCAAACTCACAGACATTAAGCGTAAGTGATACATAAAAATAACAAATTAACTTTTAATAACCATAAGTTATCAAATGGTCTAAAATATATATATTTATTTATTTATCTTTTTTAATTTTATTAAAATTTTATTTATTTAAAAAATTTATTAACATTATTTAAAATTATTAAAATTTTTTTAGATTATTTAAAGTTTAATCAATTTTATTTTTTAAATCTATTAAAATAAATATAAAAGTTAAAAAGTAAGCATCATGGCAAAGATGCCATTATTTAAAATCAATAATTGATAGAAATGAATAATATGCGTCGTTATCCAATAAACGGACGTTTTACATTGCTTATTACCAAACTAGTACATGTTTGTTTAACATTTTATTACTTATTATGAAAGTAAAAATAATCGAAATTAGAAACTGATCGGCAAATTAATCAATTAACGATTTGCAACTCTGCACCCACACACACACAGACGCGCGCGCGCATACAAATGCACGTATCGTGTTGGACATTTCTTTCGCTGGTTATTCAATCGAAACCCAAAAATTAAATATTTTACGGGACGACGAAACAAATTAGTGAGCGAACCAAAACAATCGATCATATGAGCTTAGATGCAAAAGTTAGCACGAAAAAAGTTCTGCGCAAATAATGAAAAAACGAAAGTACCCATTTCTCTTCCGTCACCAAGTCATCATCGGAGAATTCGATCTCGTTTGTGGTTTCCTCGACGTATTCGAGCTCATGTGGGGCTTCCTCGGCGTCATAGTTGCAAGCGGTCGACGAGATGATTACGGAACCGACGAAGACGAAGAAAACCCAGAAAAACGGTTTTGTCGAAGGGCGAAACATGATTTGATTGCCAATTGCGTGTGATGCCAACGTTTTGAGACTGACTTGCCGATATTGTTGTCACTCCCATATTTATAGTCGCCAACATCAGTGGTAATCTCTTTGTATCCCTATCAAAACGAGGAGTTTGTTGTTCTGTTCGAGTATCACCTGCATATTCTTTATCAATTTACATACATATTCATTATTAAAGCCTATATCATGCCTGATAATCGAACGGTGGAAAGTCCGCAGATTATTGCGAATGCATAAATACGAGTGTCAAAAATTCGCGCGTCAACGAATCTTGGCTTAATCTGTCGCAAATCCCTGCGGGATACGTACCCAATAATGGCATTTCGTAACGTTTTGGAAACCCGGAGATTCAAGAAACGTTTCAGAACGGTTAGAGTCCGGTCATTAAAAAAATTACGGTGAACAAAGATGCCTTATTTGTTCGCTCATAAATGTTGTGAAGCATTGGGAACTAAACGACATGTATTTTGTTTATCGGCGGAAAAACGGTTTTAAGAGGTGAAACCAGCTCTCGAATAGGGGTGCTTCACCCCTTGATTCTTTTTTTTTTGCAATAACTCTCTAGTGGATTTTTCATCGCTTCGGATTAGAAGAATTTTTGTTTTTGTTGCATTGCGATCGGTCGACTGCTTGTGAGTGAAATTGCAATATTACCCTTTGGCATGCCTTTCTTCGAGGGCTGGTTTCACCCCTTAAAACGGTTTTTCCGCTGATAAAAAAAAATACGTGTCGTTTAGTTTTCAATGCTTCACAACATGTATGAGTTTCAACAAAATCGAAGGATGATACCTGAGGGATGTGCCCTGTTAGAATCAACTTGGGTGGCCATATCTCCTGTATTAGTGGACTCGACTGAATCGACAGAATTTTGATTGAAAGTTCCAATCAAATGCTAGTGTCTTGAATATTTACGATTTTTCAAAGCAACAGCTGAACATCTAGCGAAAAGCGGCGGCGGGGCTATACATTGAAGTCACTTTATAGCTTGGTATTCGGTAAATAGGATTTGAAAATAGAAAATGGTGAATGCGCAACAGGATATGAAAATAAAAAATGTCGAATCAAACTTTGATTTTATTTCGAGAGACCTGTATAATATTCCCTCTTTCGATGGGGAGCCCGAAAAAAATGTTCGCTCTACTTTCATGTATAGGAGAACAACGCTAAAAATGTTCGAAGATTGTGCTAAATTTCTGAAAAATGTTGCTACATGTTCATTGAGATCCTTCACTGAAGCGTTCACCTCCAAAATTGCACGCGTATTGGTTTAAAACTGTAGAAACTTACGCTGCGATATACGGACGGACTGGCATGACAACTTTTTAAGGGGTCCTTGTTCGATTACGCAATCCTAGAAATGAACTCGAGGCTCCTTTCACAGCCGTGCAACCTTCGTTTGAAACATTTTTCCAAAAAACTTCTCGACTTTCCATAAAGAGCGTCACCAATTTCTTCTATCACAAATACAAAGACACCCTCAAATTTAGACCAACGAAAAAACCGTCGGAAACGAAAACAAAAAAGTACTTTCTTCCGTTCTTTGATTACTTTGTGCATTCATTTTTCTTCATCTGCATTGTTTGCGCTCGTCTTATTATCAACCAGTAAATCTAATCAATGTGAAATTTCCGAGTGCGTTTCCACTATCTCTGATGGAAGCCATGATTGTGCCGCGAATACACGTGATATACCTTTCAAGGTGGTTGCATTGAAACCCTGCTCGTTTTCATTTTTCAAGCATTTATTTCGAAGAACTTGTTGGGTTACATCAATGGAAGTATTTCCTGTCGGATGTAACTACTGCTGACAGCTGAATCCCACGTCAAAAGAATGCCTTGTCTTTTGGTGCTATCCATTCGCCTCCCCGTTTTGGGACTTTGTCGTGATTAGGAACTTAGGGCATGTAGCATCAATCGTAACAAGTCATAATCACTCGAGGCAAGGTCCGAAGAATACGCTGCATGCGGGAGGATCTACCATTTCAAACAGTGCTTTGTCCACCACCAATGCAACGTGGGGCAGAGCATTGTCGTGCAGCAGAATCACCATTCAACGATTTGGTGCTACTTATGGCCTTGTTTTAATCAAATGATCATTTAGGTCCAGGTGCTGTTGGTAAGGTTAATCAGTGACCGTTTCCTCATATTTCAATGGCTCAAAAAACACTACGTCTTCCATATTCTACCACGTAGACGGCGTTCGCCTTGATCAGCCTATGATTTTCTGTGGCTAGTGAAGAAATCCATTTTTCATGGCCAGTCACATTCCACCATGAGAAATTTTTTTTTCCTGTGCCTCGCAAGCAGGTCATGTTAAGTCGATTCGAAAACGCGTCCTCGCTCATCTCGTGTGGCAGCCACGAGCTCCTTCTTTCTGTATCTTCTACATGGCATCCAAACGCCGAGATACTGTTGACTTTTCAACATTGAGCTATTCACCCGTTTTTTTGTTTCAGAAGATTTTTTATTTAGCAAACTTTGCAACTCTGCATCGTCGATTTTTTTTTCTGACTGACCTGGTTGTCGCTTGCCATAAGGGTCTCAATGGCCACCTCTGAATCGTCGAAACCAATCTCTACATATAGTTTCGGATGGTGCTGGCTCATCATAAGTTTGAGTAAGCAATCGGTGAATTTCAGCTGCATGCAAAAAAATACATGATTCCATTTAAAAAAGTGGAGTTGACCTTGACGCAGCTTCAGCGCCTCCAGCGACAAAAAAAATAGGCACTTTGTGTGCCTTACCCTGTATATATATTTAGGGGCCGTACGCAAATTACGTAACGGAATTTCAGGCGGGGGGGCGGGTTTTTTCAAAGATTTTTCGGATTTTTTTTCAAAGGACAGATTCTTTCACCACATTTGAAGCTTAGGGTACGCTTTATTAGTACTTTTAGCGGGTACATGGTATTTTTTATTTTTTATTAATCTTTTAAAATGACGGAGATATGGCATGGTCTTCAAAACGGGTCGCGGCAGATGTTGTCAGACGGCGTGACACGTAGCATCGGCAGGAGTGATCGGAAAAAAAACGCAAAAAATGTTTTCTTCCATTAACACTCATACGCAGAATATGAACCAAGAAAAACTGAGCAATGTTAAAATTCGATGAAATGGTACGCTTTGATCCAGAAGGATTGAATTTTCATTGAAGGATCATTTGAAATGCTGTGCAACGAATTGGCGTGCATGGTTAAGAAAAAAAAGCTTGGCGAAGGATCTTGTCCTCTCCACTACTCGACTCTCAAGTTAAAAAATATCGAATTGACGAATCTGCTTTACCTAGAGTAAGGTAAGTCTCAATCCTCTAACTCGTTTTTCAGAGAACTTGATATTTGAAAAAAAAAACGCGTGTACTCGTTTTTATTTTCGTCAACGCTGGCCACATTGGCGGAAGTTGTCAGCGGAAGATGACCGCGGTTTGGGGAAAATGCTCGCTTATCGGCCGTAAAATTAAATAAATAAAATTAATTAATTTAAAAAATAATAAAATGTCAAGGTTTGCCTCGGGGGCGACGAGGAAGGAGAACCGCTTACCGATGGGGACGGTCAAAAAGAGGGTTGTGGTATTGACGAGGGTGGCCGGATTGTCGACGGTGAAACCTGTGCTGTAAACGACTTCGTTTCCCAGCCATTTGGCAACTGTCAAATCCCCGAAGGACTGAGATGCCCAATTCATTCTCGCCTTGACAAAGAATAATTAAAATAATAATAAATAAAAACACATTCTATCAATAAATTGTTCATAAATATAATAAATTGGACAATAATAATAATGCTCAAATTCGGTCAAAATAATTAACGGTAATTAACATTTTGCGTTTGGATTACTCATTATCGAAACAATGGACACATGCGTTACTCAGTAAAAGAGTAATGAATACGAAAATCGAAAATCAAATCCGAAATTATGCAATCATTTATTTGCAGCTTCGCAGTTGACGCGTATTAACCATTTATGAAAATTGTAGTTAATAATGAACACAACCAATTCAATTAATGACAATTGTTATAGTTATAAATATAAAAATGTGTTCACCATAAGGAATAATCAAAGAATAATGATGATGTACCATATATAAATATCATCCGAAAGTAGTCATCACGACAACTCAATTATTTAATAACCATGATCAATAGCGATTAATAGATCGCGTATTTTTTACACATTATCAAGTCCTTGGACACTTTACATCGTTACTAATCAGGCAGCACAATCAGAAATTAATTGTCAAATTAATCAATGTATTCTCTGCAGCACGGCATACACACGAATACACATTAAAAATAAATAATACATAATATATAAAAATGATATATTAATTCATTATAACAATAAGGCAATTTATCAATAACAAGAATTATGAGTAATTCACAGGTTGGGTTTTTTTCTACTAATTATCGAAGCAATTGAAACTTTACATCACTCATTATCGAATTAATAGTTGTTTGTGTTGTCATACCATTACTGAATACTAACCTAAACAATAACGAAATCGGAAATGAATAGCCAAATCAATTAATTAATTATTTGCAACACCCTAGAGGAAGACACACATCGATAACAAATGATAGATAAAAATAATAAATTTAATAATCATAACAATAACTCAATTGTTCAATAATAAAAATTATTGTTAATTGAAAATGTGCATATTTTACCGCATGCACCCATTCCATTTTAACGCAATGCACCCATTCCATTACTAATTACCAAAGTAATGAGTATCGAAATCGGAAATTTTCGAATTAATCGATTGATTATTTTCAACCTCGCATTCTTCCAATCCCCAATTAACGGTTGTGCGGAAAGCCCAGGCATTCAACCGAATTGCAGAAAAAAAAACATTCGACAACAAAACATTTTTTTTAAATGGAATTGGGCCCGATTGGGCCCAAACATTTTTCAAACAAAACCCCTCGTTTTCCTGTAAAATGTGTCATCAATCAATCAGCTCATCAATAATATGTCAGTCACAAATTCAGACGTACTTTTTGCATAGCTTGCGATTTATTAGGACGTTCCCAAAACTCTTCAAAGTCATTGTGAACCAAACATTTCACGGGCCGTCCTGTGACACGGAATATTTGGTTTTCAAATGTAAACTAAAATTCTTACCAGAAACAAAAAAAAAACAAACACTATTTTTTATCGATGCTTTCAATATTCCACGTATTTATTCTTCTACCCCAGCATTGTCTTTGGTCGATTAGAAATCAATTTCTAAATCTAATCATAGTGAAATAATCGAGGCTGATCACAATATCTCTGATGATACGCATTTTGTTGTAGATCGAATTTACGTGAAACGTTTGTATTCCTTCGCGTCTTGATCACAAGTTTTGGCCATAAAGCCGATTTACCTAATTCTCAGTAAAACTCTTTGAAAACAAGTGGATCAAGTTGAGTATTTTGATATATCGTTGAAAACCAAAACTCCGAGGGAATCCGAGCACGTTCCCAATAGTTGGTCGCAATTGGTGATTTTTCTTCAGTGGCCATTTTAGAGAAAAAAAGGGGAAAAATATATATTTTCTTACCGAAAATATACCAACTTTTTGTCTCGATTATAAACTTTTTGTATGGCTATTTACATAATGGTTGCGAATTTTTCTTAAGGATGTTGAGTCCCTATGAAACATGTTAATGTTAATTGTTCAATAAATAGCTTCTTAATCGTCATGAAATTTTTACACGACCTCCTGAATACTTCATGTAAAAACATACCAAATTTTCAGAATTCTATCATCATTACTTCAACCTCCTTAAGGGTTGAAATAAAAAATGATAAGAAAATTCTGAAAATTTCGTATGTTTTTGTATGAAGTATTTAAGAGGTCGTGTTAAAATTTCACGACGATTAGGAAGCTCGTTATTAAAAAATTAACATTTTGTTAAGAACAATTTTTAAAAGAAATAAAAAAAAATGTATCAATAAACTTCGTTTTGTTTCCGTTGCTTTCAGTATATTGTGGATATTATAAAATTGAGAGGTCAAAAAAAAAACTTATTGCAAAGTTACATCAGTTTCCATAAGACAACATTTCATTTGTGAATGTTAATTGTTCAATAACGAGCTTCCTAATTGTCGTGAAATTTTTACACGACCTCTGAAATACTTCATACAAAAACGTACCTAATTTTTAGAATTTTATTATCACTTGCGATTGGGGACTCAACATCCTTAAAGCGTAATCTGGGCACAAGCCCGGCGTATTATTTTTTCTTTCATATTTTTTTTCGTATTGTCAGATATACGGAGGTACAATTCACTGTCAATAATTCATCGTGACTTTATCTTTATTTATTCAAACTTTACAACGCTGTCACTCGTCAGGAGATCATTCCATCCCACTTGCAATGCCGAATCGAACGGTTGTTTTAATTGAGAATTTCAATCGCGTTGGATTTCGACTAGTCGTGAGAACGATTGTAATCAAAGCTTGCTCAGCATCGTCGTAAAGTATTGTCAGCACTCTCGACATTAGCGCGCGGCAACGAGGAGATTGAGTCTTGCGGTGCTTTGCGGCATCTGGCGCACGGAAAAGTAGGTCGTGGTTGCCCCAAGGGTGTAGGGAAAATCGCAGATTGCGGCGTAGCTTCCTGCGTCATTTAGCACCGATAGGTAGTGAACGAATCCTGAAATGAAAAAAAAAAAACAAAAATTAAGATTATGTTAATAATGTTAGGGGAAAATGGTGAATCTCTTTATTCCAAAGAAACGAGTTTTCGCACTGTAAACTTCGTGAATGATTTTTTTTGTTTTTTTTTTTTCATGACATTTATGGGCGATAATGACGTGGTGCTTTGAAGAAAAAAAATAGTTGCGTAGTCGATCGTGAAAGAAATTAATTAAGATACTTGTTTTTGTTGCATTCACCACTGGCCAGATTGGCGGAAATTTTTTGAAAAAATGCCCGAGTATTGGCCTTAAAATTCGACATTTTCAAAAAATTTTTGCACCTTGAATAAATCAATTCACCTTCGAGGATAATTGGTTCTAAGGTTCGACTAGGGGAGCAACGAGGAAAGGGAAAATTGCTCACCTCTGGGGACGGTGTAATAGTACGTTGTGGTGTTGACGACGTTGGCTGAATTGTAGACGGTGAAGGCTGTGTTGTAAACGGCTTCGCCTGCTACTCGTCTGCCGACTGTCAAATCCCCGACGAACCGAGTTGCCCGATCCATTCTCGCCTTGACAAAAAACGACGTTAATAATAATACGTTTGAAAACATTCTCAAAATAAATTATTTATAAAGATAATACACTTTTAAATAAAATTAATGAAATTCGTCGATAATAATGATGAACTGTAATTGACCGTTTGCGTTATGATTACTCATTATCGAAACAACGGACACTTTACGTTAATCGGTAACAAGGCGATGAATAACGAAATCGAAAAGTATGTGCAAAATTATTCATTCAATTATTTGCAACTTCGTAGGTGACGTTTATGAAATTATGTATTATGTTTATGAAATGAATTATGTATGAAAATAATAGTTAATAATTAACGTAATTAATTTAATTAATGACCATTATTATAGTCATAAATTATAGGGAATAATCAATTAATAGGAATGATAAATATAAATGTGATAAATAAAATCGTCATCACGACCACTCAATTACTTAATAATCATGATTAATAGCGATCGATAGTTTGCGTTTATTAAATCGTTATTAAATCACTGATCACTTCACATCATTGCTAACTATCGAAGGAAAAAGAAACGAAATCGGCAATTAATTGTCAAACTAATTAAGTAATTCTTTGCAGTGCCGCATACACACGAATACACATTAATGATAAATAATATATAAAAATTATATATTCATTCATTGTAACAATAAGTTAATTTATTAATGATAAGAATTATTAGCAATCGGCAGGTTGTGTTTTTTCTAGCAGTCTCGAATTCTTTACTGGTTCGACATTCCACTACTGATTACCGACCTAAAAATAACGAATTCGAAAATTAATTGCCAAATTAATGAACTATTTGCAACGCCGTAGAGCCAAACATACAACAATGAAAAATGATAAACAAAATAATCATAAAAATAAATCCTTTAGTCAATAATAAAAATTATTACAGATAAAAAATCTACATTCTTTCAATTACCAATGTGACGAATAACGAAATGGGAAATTGTCGAATTAATCAATGAATTATTCCGAATTCCGAAAATTCGGAATTTTCGGAATTCCGAAAATTCCGAAAAACAAAACATTTTCCAAGAAAATAAAACGTATAAGCGAACGAATGAAAAAAATTAATGACAAAAGCTCGGAAAGTTACGTCGTAGAAAATGAATAATGGAAAGAACGACAAAAGTACCATTTCCTCGCCCGTCACCAAGTCATCCTCGGAGAACACGAGCTGCTGAGCAGTTGCCTTCGCGTCGTAGGCGCACGTAGCCGACGAGACGAGGACGAAGCCGGCCAGCACGAAGAAGACCGCGAGAAACGGTTTTGCCGAAAAGCGAAACATGATGATTGTCGATCGCGTGTAATGTCAACTTTTTAACTGACTTGACATTATTATCGACAGTCTCATTTTTATAGTCGCCGAAGACCGTCGTAATCTTCCTCGATACGGCTTATCGATTTTCATTCGAATTCATTATCGAAGCGCGTGCTCGTTGTTTTTCGCCTTGTTCCTCATTTTCCCAAATGTTGAGACTCGTAATTGGCCTTTCGAAAAATAACGATTCGTGGAACTTCCGTCGATTATTGCCTATCGATAAATATCAAAGATATTCGCTTCGACGAATTTTTCCACAATCTGCCACAAATAGCTTTGCGATGTGATCCAAAAAATGAGGTTTAGCAACGATTTCGAATTCTGAAAATTCGACGATCGTTTCGGGCCCACTAACGGCCGCTGTGCAACAAATGATCATTAAGGGATAACACTACTTTAGGATTTTGGAAAAAAACGTTTTTTTTTTGCTTAAAAAATACATCGGAGTCATAAAAACAATATGCAATAGGGCCTGTAGCGATTTTTTTTAAGGATGTTGAGTCCCAAATCGCAAATGATGATAAAATTCTGAAAATTTGGTATGCTTTTGTATGAAGTATTTCAGAGGTCGTGTAAAAATGTCACGACAATTAGGAAGCTCGTTATTGAACAATTAACATTCACAAATTAAATGTTGTTTTATGGAAACTGATGTAACTTTGCAATAAGTTTTTTTTTGACCTCTCAATTTTATAATATCTACAGTATACTGAAAGCAACGGAAACAAAACGAAGTTTATTGATACATTTTTTTGTATTTCTTTTAAAAATTGTTCTTAACAATATGTTAATTTTTTAATAACGAGCTTCCTAATCGTCGTGAAATTTTAACACGACCTCTTAAATACTTCATACAAAAACATACCAAATTTTCAGAATTTTCTCATCATTTTTTATTTCAACCCTTAAGGAGGTTGAAGTAATGATGATAGAATTCTGAAAATTTTGTATGTTCTTACATGAAGTATTCAGGAGGTCGTGTAAAAATTTCATGACGATTAAGAAGCTATTTATTGAACAATTAGCATTAACATGTTTCATAGGGACTCAACATCCTTAAGATTCAATTATCGATTTTTCCGCTGCGCCTTGGAGCGCGCGCTGAGTGCTTGTACCACTTTGAAAGTATTTTTCTCGAAACCACTTTTTTTTTTATCTGGGAGGATGAATTACTCGAACACCTTCGCATGGATCGATTTTACATTTTGATAGTAGCTTCTCAATTACATTCTCTATGGGAGTACGTAGCCGTTCTTTGATTAAATGTAAACCTTGTTTTTATAAACAATCTACTGCTTATTTTGTTAGCAAAAAATTGATTTATTTCTTTCGGGGTGCGCCATTTTTTTCAACATTTGATTAAAAAAAAATCCCTACGTAGTCCCATAGCTAATGATATATTGATTATAATTTTTTTTTTCCCCAGTCTTATACTTTATGAAAAAACCGTCCTGCCGTGAAGCTATTTGTAAAAAAACACGTTTTTCAAGGTGGGCTTTGTAGCCGCTATCTTGTTTGACAATTATAATAATTTTTTTTTAATACTTTATTATTTTGTGTTAAATAAACCGTCTCAAAAGACATCCTGTTTCGTTTTTCATACTCCCAAAATAAATTGTCAAAGTTAGGCCTTATTTTCTGCGGCTAGAGTGGTGTCATCTCTTAACGAAGACTCTATATTTTTTATTTTATACAGAATACGATGCCGCGATAAAAAATATCTGTTTCCATTTGAAAAAAAAAATATAGTGTATGGTGAGCAGTCGGGTAAGTTGAGCAATCGAAATATCTGGAAAACTCAGCACTGCACGCGGATGCATCAAATTCGCGGAACGAGAAGTATGGGGGAAGGGAACACATCGCGTTATCGCCCGTTGCCATGCGATGGACGAAACGATAACACGGGACGTTTAATTATTTTTCCATCCCCAGTAGTAAAAAAAACGCGATTAAAAGTTTTTCCTCTACCATTGTATGAGCAACGAGTTCAGTACGAGGTGAGGATTAGTACCTAGTCAATTTGAGTGTCTGTTGAGATTTAATAGGTTTTTTAATACAAATGTAACTAATTGCAATCATGTTGCATACGTCTGATTTTTTTATGCAATTCTTACATTGCTCAACTTACCTCATACCCATGCTCAACTTACCCCACTATCGGAGGCAGGATAGGAAAGTATGATCTTAGTCATTTGAAAGCGATCATCTGTAAAACAATAAGGATAACAGGAACTTCGTCTACGAACTTTTTTTTCCCTCATAAATGTCCTATCGACCAAAGTAGGTTTCATTTTTATACGGTAGACTGTTGAGGAACGACAAGGCAATAATTCCCAACTGCTCAACATGCCCCTTCCAGCCATAATTGGGCCCAATTGGGCCTGAAAGAGGCGACGGGCCCAAAATTAAGGACTCTCTCATAAGGCTCCTTTCAAAACTCTGCAACTTTTGGTTGAAACATTTGTCCGAGAAATCCCTCGTTTTCCTGTAAAATGTGCTACCAATCAACCAGCTCATCAAAAATATGGCAATTACAAATTCAGACGTGACTTTTTGCATGCTCTGCGGTTCATTAGGACGTTCAAAAAGTATTTCGAAGTCATCGCTAGCCAAACGTTTCACGGGCCGTCCTGCCACATAGGATATTTTTTTCGAATGTCAATCGATCCTTATCAGGAATACAAAAAAACAAGTACTATTTTTATCTATGTTGCGATTATTCCGCGTATTTATTTTTCTACCATTGTCTTTGGTCGTCTCGAAATCAATTTCTAAGTCCGATCGATGTGAAATCATCGAGGCTGGTGTTAGTTATCTCTGATGATAAGCCTTTCTCGTGGATGAAGTATATGTGATACGTTTTTTATTGCTTTGCGCCTTGACCACAAGTTTTACCCACAAGGCAATTTATGTAATTCTTGGTAAAACTTTCGAAAATACATGAGTATGTTGGTGTGTTAAAAAATCTTTTTGTGAAACGTCAAAAAGATTGGATGATGATGATATATATATGAAGTATTCCACGTGAATCCGATGGACTTTTTCCCTGCTCCCCGCCGATTCGATTTTTTTAAATCTGCTTCCATTGACTCTGAAAGACCCCGAATTTTTTTTACATTTTTCGAAACAAGCCTTAGTAAAAAAAAACAAAAATTTCCGAAAAACAAAACGCCGCGATTTGAAAATCTGAAAAAATTTCCAAAAATGCGCGACTATATGTGAAAATTTTCAAGCGATCACCCGCAGTAGAAGCATGATTTTTTCTGTGCTTTGTGAGCGATTAACGTTAAAAAACATCCTAAAAATTCAAGAACCGCTAACCTCGGGAGGATACTTAAATATTTTGATGCCCACAATGAACTTTTTTGACCATTTTTGAATAACCAAATCACAATCATGGACCTTGAACAGTCATGGACCTTGAGCAGTTAAAAAGTTCTGGTATTAATTTCAGTTCAGTTGAAGTCGTCTTCGGCAGAAGAAATTTCGTTTGGGTCATTGTAATGTAATTTCAAGTTAATTGTCATTTTATAAACACATCATTGAAAAATACGAAGGTTAAGGAATATAAATTAATGAAACGTGAAACTCTTTACAATCAAAACAAAATGCCTAATTGCAAAATAATTTAGACAAATGAAGAAAAAAAATGTTGTATCTAGATTGATGAAACATGTAATCGATATCATGAAAAATCTCGGAAAACGGACAACAAGATTAATATGATTGAGATCTTACCGGCCTACTTTGAAGACGAGACTGTTCCAGAAGGTTTATCGTCGATTAGTCAGAAGTGTTATTATCATTATTATTGATATGATTTCGAAAAATTAGCTTTCATCTTCTATTCAATATGGCCGGTTTTCCTTCAGACCTTTATCGTATCGGTAACGTCCAGTCGACTCAATTGATCGAACGCGAATAAATTGCCTATGTATATATATATTTACGGGGTGTTTGGCGCATAGTAGACTGACACTTGGGGAATTGCGAGGGTAATTTTATAGTTTTTCATCTCTAAATCTCATGTCCTAAATGCCACGGTAATTGGTATATGATTTATTTTTAATTACTTTATTTATTTATTTATTTATAATAAACATACATTGCAGAATACAAAAAAAGTTATTTCGTGCAATTACAACCACAAACAAAAAAGTTGAAAGGAGAAATTTCGGATAATTAAAAAAGAAAGGAAACAAATCATACCTTAGCTACCGTGACACTTAGGATACAGGGTCTAAGGATGAAACAATTAGCAAATACCCCCCACCCCGATTCCCCCAAAAAATCGTGTTGGTCCATGCGCCAAACACCCTGTATATACACATGCCAAGAACGCTCATTGATCGCCGCCTATTCTATCGACCGGAGGTCGCCATCTGGATTGAACGATCTCTATTATCGATGCTGACAGAGGAACACCTCGATCGGTAATCCAGCGTTACCGACCGAGCTCCTTTTTTACGATGGTATCAAAAATAGTATTATCGGTAAAATCTGATCTATTTTTAAAATTTTAGGTATTAATCTGATGCTTATTAAATGGATTTTACAAATATGAATATCAATATTTAACATGGACAATTTTTCGACAAGCTTCGATTTTACATAAATTAATCCAGATCTTGAAGCCAAAGGGAAACTTTCCATCGGTTCCTTGTAAATTGAAAAGAAAAAAAATTAACCGGCAACGTACCCTGACACCTATCTTAAATATTCATTCCAATAAAATGACGAGTCAATGACAAATTACGAAAAAAAAAGAAATTCCGCATTTTTAACTCATCGGAGTCTCCATAAAAGCTTTCCTTTTGTTAAAAAGTTCGCAATTAAATAATCGACCAGTATTTACAATAATTTGGATACTGCACAAAAATGGTGTTGAATTGAAAAAAAAAAAAAACGTACTCACAGTGAAGTACCCGAGAAATCTTTGAAACTTTTCTAAAAAAAGCTTTACCAGTGTGCAAAGAGAAAAAAACAAGTGAACGCAATTACCAACGGGAATGATGAAAATGCACCTTTGATCTAGATCGACCGTCTCCGAATAACTTTTTCAAATTCCGTCTCTAGGGTTACTAGAATAAATGGTCAAGGGCGGGGGCCTACGAAGAGCTTAAAGGCCTATACCAGTCTGACACTTAAAGAAATCGATTTTCTTTGCCTTTTCGACAGTTTATACTTTTAAGAATATCCTGTAAAAATTTCCCAGTTAAATCTTCAAACGCATTTGTCTCGAAATGAGATTTTTCAAATTTGCTGACATTGTAACTCAAAGAGCAATTATCCGATTGACTTTAAATGTGAACTGAGTTCTCTTGAATATATTTCCTCTACAATAACGTAGGATATTTCTGATTGGGTAAAAATTGACGATTTGGCATTGAAAAAAATGACCATTTTATAGGCAAGGAAACATACTTTTATTCACAACTACGCTATTTTGTTAGATTTTGATATTTTTCGAAAATCCTACGTCATTGTACAAGAAATATCTTCCAGTTTAACGAAATTTTGTCCGTTTTCGGTACGGTTACTCAATCGGCCGGAATCATGTCAGCAGTGGAGGATCTTTTTTTGGCGCCTCCAAAGGCAGCGCATAAGTCGCTTGGCTCTCAATATTTTTCTATGAAAAAATTATGTAATATAGGTCAAATATGCCTAAATATATTCTTAATTTTCCGAAACATTTAATTGAGTACTTTTCGTCCAAAAAATTCCCGAAAATCACCCAAATTTTCAGCCCTCACACTGGTATAGCCCCTTAAGATATGGCTCAGGCGTGCCGGAAATCCACTGGCGATCCGTGATTCATCGCGACTTCCTGGCCGCGCGCTCGCGACGAATCCACGTCGAATCGACTCGGCGAATTCTGCGGTCGCGAACATTGTGCCAACCTCCGTCATCGCGGCCGATGTACTTCCGGCCGTGAAATTCAATTTCGCACGCATATTAGTCGGGCGAGGAATTAATTAAGAAATATATTAATTTATACACCAGGAGGAAAAAGGTCGTCTAATCGTGTGCGGTCGTTCGTTTCCGAAGTTGGCCGACCGCATCCTTAAGTACAAGGCGATTGCTTACGGCTCGATAAGACGACATTGTTTTACCACTTTTAGACAGATATAAGAAAAAGAGAAAAACTTTGAGAAAAGTACTACCAATAAAAAACTTATTTTTTTTTGTAGAAAACTTTTTGAGAACAATACTACCAATAAAAAACTTTTTTTTTATGGTACTATTGGGATGACATATGTCTGGGCAGTCTTGACAAGTTCGTGTTTTTAATTTATTGACAAATAATTATAAACTATGGAGTTATTATTATTTTTAATGGTATTATTGGGATGACATATGTCTGGGCAGTCTTGACAAGTTCGTGTTTTTCATTTATTGACAAATAATTATAAACTATGGAGTTATTATTATTTTTAATGGTATTATTGGGATGACATATGTCTTAGCAGTCTTGACAAGTTCGTGTTTTTCATTTATTGACAAATAATTATAAACTATGGAGATATTATTATTTTTAATGGTAGTATTGGGATGACATGTCTGGGCAGTCTTGACAAGTTCGTATTTTTCATTTATCGACAAATAATTATAAATTATGGAGTTATTATTATTTAAATTAAGTGCCGCTGTTGGTGCATGGACGACCGGTATAGGTAGTTCTGGCAACCATGGTGATCTGAAATGAACAATCTAAAAATGTCCCTTCGGTGTAATTACGAAATTTTCGTAAAATCAGATATTTTTTTGCAATTTTGAAAATGACGAAAAGTGCGAACTGCACGAAAGAAAGTGCGATTTTCTACCAAAAAATCCGCTTTAAAGATTTGTTATTACTAAATGAAGAAACATATCAAGGATTATCGGAGTGGATGATGTGAACGTTCACAAAAATCGCCAGAAATAGGTCCGGTTTGGGAATGTTTATTAAATTTTTGTTGCAAGTTAAAGTTAAGATCCCAGGTGACGGAACGATACAATGGGAAAAAGCGCCCTATCGAAATTTTAAGGGGCAAGCCCACTTCGAAAATTTTAAACCAAACGAAAGCAAGCAAGACTTGGAGAAATCGACGATGATGAGCAATCAGAAGGGGTTTGTACGGTGCAGGAATTGCCGATTGAGTTTAGGTAAGAGTTTTTCATAGTATAAACTTCAAACACTTTTTTCTCGAAACAACGTTTTCAAAATCTAACTCCATCTTATCTCTAAAACTAATAAACCGATTCTCTTGAAATTTGAACCACATTTGTAAGCATGATTCGCAACAAGATAAACCTCGATGGTTCTAAAACTTTGATTTTTACTCTTTTTTTGCCGAAAACTGCGAGAAAATGCGTTTACTTTTACTTTTTTCGTTTTTCATCTAGCATTTTTTAATTTTTTGATAAAACTTTATATCCGAGGGTCATTTTGTAGCTGGTGTCATACTGAATCTAATGGACTTTGATTTTGTTGTTTCAGACAAGCCATTGCCGAGTTGTGATGGAGGTACCTAGCCCACCTACTATTGAGGCGTTACGTTAAACTATAATTTTCGTACTTAAAAATGAATAAACATGAATAATTTTTTTTACATGTATTCCAAGACTTCATTCATGAGGCCCAACAACTTTTATATTCATATCTTTATAAAATCCTCAAAAAAAAACGCGAAAATACCCTTTTTCGTGGCTCCAGAGCGGACTGGCCCCTTAAGCTTATGTAGACCCTTCAAGGCTCAGGAAACGGTATTGCATTGCATGAAAGAGGTTGCTTATGAATGTTGAAGGGTATCGCTCGCCCCTGTCCCTTTGAAAGGGAAAAAGCATTCTGCTCGACGGATCCAGATGAAAGAAAATGCTGTTGTGAAAGAAAATGTTGTCGCTCAGACAGACGGACCGAGATGGGAAATCACAGAAGTATTAAATATCGTCCCAGCATAGTATTCGAACCCTACAAACTCAGTTTCCACCTGAAAAAATAAATGAGTAGCAGGCGAACAAAACCGGACTTGATCACACTACGTCATTTATTTTCCTGTTTTTCCAGCACACCTTTATTAGTTCCAGAAATATATTTTTTTTATCAAATTCGACTCCAACCACCTCAAAATTAATTGAAAACTGCCTTTTCAACCGAAAAGGCGAAAGAAAAATTGACGTACCATAGACAAGTTCGATATTGTTCACCTGCTCCGCAAAGATACAGACGGACACTGAAATTTTATGGCAGTAAGCTAGCATTTGTTAAAAACGTCCGAGGCTGCGCCTGGAAGTATGCTCGGAGCCGAACAAGCTCTCGTACACCGGAGCACGCCGGGCAGTTGTCCGGTAGAGCCGAAGAAGGGAGTCTCGCTGTTGTATCCTGTGATTTACCAATTTACCGGTAAAATCCTTTTGCGATTCCAGCTTATATTATTCTCAGTTTAGTTGTTAGTATTCGATTGTTTAAAATAATGTCCGCAAAACATGCAAGAATTGAAGGTCTGTGTTGTCAATCCGAGAACTTGGTTCAAGTTTTTGGTATCCATCGGAGTTCTCAAATGCAAGTTACCAGAGACACGGTAGAATAGAATGTATGGTAACTAGAAGTCACGGGACACTCTAATTTGTTATAAACGGTAGGTTACTAAAAGTTACTCGAAAATAATAATAAGTGTTCTAAAATTCTAGTAGCTCCTGGTTGGAATGTCAAACTGGAAATTCCAAATAGTTGGGAACTAGAACACCCAATTGGGACCTAGTGGTCGAATTGCTAGTTGGGATTGAGGTCCGCGAATTCTTGTTGAGCACTAGCATTAGAACTTGTAGTCGGGAACGAGAACTAGATCTATAACTTATAGTTGCCAACTAGAACTTCCACTTTGAAGCATAAACTAGAACTTCTAGTCGGAAGCTGTAGCTAGAATTAGACCTAGAACTCCTAGTTGCCAACTAGAACTTCCAGTTTGGAACTTGAACTAGAACTTCTAGTCGAAAGGTAGAACTAGATGTAAATCGGCTTTTTTTAAACTAGGACTTCTGGTTGAGAACTACGGTTGAATCTTCCAGTCAGGAATTCCAGACGACTGAAACTCCCAGCTGGAAAGTAGATCTGTCGATTTTGGTGGTGAATGGGAATAGAATTTTCGTGTAGAAACCAGAGTTACAACTTCCAGTTGGGAGCTAGAGCTGAAACTCCTAGAGATGGACTGGAATTGGAACTTCTAGTTGGAAACGTGATCTAAACTTCTACATGTGAATTCGAACTAGCATATCTAGTTGAGAACTAGAACTGGGACGCTATTCAGGAACTATAGCTTGATCTTCTGATGATGAAATGGAACTCTAACTTCCAGTGGGAACTTTATATAGAACTCCTAGTGGGAACTGGATCTACAACGTCCAGTTACAAAATAGCAGTAGAACTTCTAGTTAGGAACTAGCGGTACAACTTCTAGTTAGGAACTAGCAGTACAACTTCTAGTTAGGAACTAGCAGTACAACTTCTAGTTAGGAACTAGCAGTACAACTTCTATTTAGGAACTAGCAGTACAACTTCTAGCTAGGAACTAGCCGAGAACTTCCATGATTGGCAGGCATCGGAACTACAACCCTTCGCTGCTAGTAACTACCATTCGGAATCTGCAAACTGCCTAGCTGTTCGATACTCCAGTGGTACCTCCACACCGCTATACTATTATTATCATCTACTATATCAACATCGCCATTATCATTTCACGAAATTCCAATGACCACTTCAACACTAGATCAGCGCTTTAAAATAATCTCCTCATTCATTTCGACTACGGCAACTCAACGAGAAGGGTTTGCATCGGCAATCGTCTACGGTCATCCATTCACGGGATTCCTCCTCCACGTAACCGAGGACAATTGTAATGGCAGTCATTGTTCTTTTCGCACGAGCGAGTATTCAGTACGGTGGCCTTCGCAAACGCGGAACGAGAATAAAAAATAAAAAACCGTACACCCGCGAATCCAACACAATAATTACCGATACACACATATATATAGATATGTGCAAAGGTATAGAGATAAATAGATATACCGATACTGATGATCGTGTACGTACGTCGGGTACACGAGCATATATATATATATATATATATATACATATATATATATATATATATATATATATATATATATATATATATATATATATCAGTATGCTCGCAGTGTGAACGTCTCTCCGTAGACGGGGCAAAAAAAAGCCGCAAGAGGCAAATGTATTTACAGTCTTGCGGTCTCATACAAAATCGGTGTCGTGCGTCGGTGGACGAGCGCGTGGACAGTGCTCGGGCGAGCTCGGACGTGTACACTACCGCTCGTTTACGTAGCTGGCTTTTTTAACGTTTCGCAGCACGTTCACGGAATTAAAAAAAAAAACAAAAATACATCGGTTTATTTGATATCGTAAAAAAAAAAGAATTGCTATTAAGGAATAAAGAGAGAGAGAGTGAGAGTGAGAGAGAGAGAGAGAGAGAGAGAGAGAGAGAGAGAGAGAGAGAGAGACCGAGAAAGGAGCATAGTGGCGTTGATTCATTGAACGAGAATTATTTCCTATACCGGTATCAAATTGTTAAAAAAAAGTATATACACTTAGCCAGGTATAAAGTTAATGTAACTTTTAGTTGACGTAGAACAAAATCAATTTTCGGACGCCCGAGAAAATTTGAACGGCTTTTACAAATCCGAAAATCTTTTTTACGATCTTTTTATATCACGACTGCAGAAATTGAAGAACTGCTATTTGGATGTTTTATTGCTCGTTTCGAAACTCGATTAAATTTCGCGGGAATCGAAAGAAAATGAGATTGTTTCATTTTAATTGGACGTCCGATTAAAATGAAACGAGCCGATTTTTTTTACGATTCCCATGAAAATTAATGTATGTTCGAAACGAACAAAAAACACCGACTTTGATTCATAAGAAACGAAAAGGTCGTGTACGAAATGAACGAACGTAACTAGTCAAATGATATTACTCGTCGCCTCGATAACAACGATAATAAAAATAACGATAAAAAGGAAAGATTAATCAACGATAAAATGGACATTTGGAAAATTCGGTGCCGCCGGTGATCGCTAATCGCTATAAAACGAAAACGAAAGAAAAACAGTTGCACATATCGTCGATGGTATAGCGAGCAGCACTTGTGCTCAAGTTTCACGACTTCCTGGGTGTACGGACGAGTAATTACAAACCAATAACAAGAACAACGACAGCAAGAATATCAACAACAATAACGATAAAAGTATAGTAACATTTTAGCGAATTCGAACGGAAAATATATATATAACGGAACGTGGAAACGTGCGGAAGTTGAAAGTGTCAACCTCCTCGGTCATCCTTTCACGAACGACTGATCCGAGCCCGCTGGACCGTGCGGAGATTCTGCGCGGTAAAACTTCGCAAACTATATATATATGCATATAAGGTGCAATTGTGAGGTAGCCATTTGTCTTTTTGACGGTCTTGCGCGGAAATCTTGAGACCGAAAAGAATATGATTCACAATGGTTTTTCGAGTCCTTGTCGAACAAAAATCCAGCTTTTTATTGTGGTGAGTAGTATTTTTCAGAAAAATTGAGGATTCCGGAAAGAAATCAAACTTCCATTTTGAATACGGCAGGATCAAGATAATTCAATTTTGAATCCGAAACACTCCAGAAAAAACATTTTTGTGCATCCCGTCATCGAGAAAAAAAATGATCAAAGATGGTTTTTAAAGTCGATAAATGGAATCGAATTCCGTAAAAAAAAAGTTTTTTTTTCCGGAGTGTCACGTATTAGGAATTTAGTTATTATCATTTTACGGACCTCCAGTAAGACTTTTAATTTTTTGCCGAGTGCTACTCATCACAAAAATACGGTATATTTTTTTTCGAAAAGGACTTGGAAGACAATTAAATATAATATTTTTTTACACACCCATATATATATATATATATATATATAGTAGAGAGGGAGATAGAGAGGGAGAGAGGGAGAGAGAGAGAGAGAGAGTTCAGTGGTGCAAAAAAAACAAATTCTATCGAACGCATGTACGAAAAACTAGATTGGCGATAAGAGGAACAGAGGACTCTGACAAGGAAGAAGACAGAAGAAGCAGCAACATGTCCGGAACGTTTCGTAATCTTCAGATGACAACTCTGCTTGCTGTCTCACTTGCTGTTGTGGTAAGACAAATTACGTACTCCGTTACCCACGTATTTTTTTTTTTCGTTTTTTTACGGTAAATTTTGGAAACTCGTTTGACCCAAGGTTTTTACGGACGTCGAATATTCGGTCCGGCTCTTCGAAGACGCAAACCCGAGAGCCGCCAGATCTCAACCTACCGTTTTGAATGATAGCCGAGGTCGTAGACCTCCAACTCCGCGTTGACAAGTTCCCCGATCGCAGACACGTTAGTCAGGTTGGAGATGCAGGATTGAAATGTCGTTGGGCAGGATTGATTTGCATTGGGCACGAATGGCAATGGGTGAGGTGCGATCGTAGGTGTGAATGATCGTGTGAAGGTCGATTGGTTTCGTGCTTCACCGTATAGGAAATACTGAGTGAGGCGGCACCTGTTTTCACATTGGATAACTGGGAGAAAAGTTTGAGAAGTGAACATAGCCTGCAATGATTTGGAACTTGGTGAATTGGTGATCGCGATCTAATGTGGATTAGCGAATGATGGATTTTTATACGACTCTCACGCGGATTTTCCATAGGTTTGCAGGCTGTGAGGCAGTCCAACGTGAGGACTCGGAACAGCTGATGAATCGGTGCTCCCGAGTTCTCAACGTTACGGTGGTGGTATAGCTGATAGTTACCAGTTCGGTTACCAATAGCTCCCATCAACGGCAGAGTTGTCATTGAAACATTGGGTTGCCCCAATTACAAGAATATAGAAAAAATACCGCAAATTATCAAATCTTAAGAAGGAATGAACCTCCACGTTTTTTATCCAAAAAATGGAATACTCGATTGCCAGGACTTATTACTTTACATCCGAAATCGTTCGCTTGGACGACAAGCCAAACCGAGCTTGATTCCGATCGAGCATTCGATGCTCATTCTCCTTAATCGCGGTCCTCGTTTGGCCCTCATTTGGCATCCACATCAATTAACTACCGGTGTACATAACTCACCAGACTTGCGGCAGGTTACGTACACACTTGCATTTGCCACGCCATGCTAATACTTGCTCAACCCCCGCTAATCTCCCAAAATATAACCGAGCCTTCTGCCTTTCTGTCCTGCCTCTGCCCGGGTCCTTAATCACGGACGGCCGACCTGATCAACGTTGTCGGACTTATCACTCATTCGATTACTCAGACATCAGCCGCGTCGCGACGCTCTCGTCCTCGTCCATGCACAATAGAGATTTTCCCGCCCTTAATCCGTCGCTGCTGTATCAACATACTAATATCTCAATAACACGCTAATACTGACACTAATGCCAATTATAGCCATCCTCCGCCAATGCCACGAGATGCCTTTCTTGTTCGAAATCGTTTGAAATCGAAATTATTTTTTATTGAAAAAAAAGATAATTCCGAAATTTCCATCTATAAAAATCGTCAATTTTTTGTAAAGTTTCACGAAACGACTTTTGCAAGCAGAGAAGCCAAGTGTAATGAATGAAATTACTCCGAATTGATGCTCATCAGGAATGTCCATTTATCAAATCGTCAAAATCTGTGGAATAAAAACAAAGTCCTTACAAACAAATTGTACAAAAAGGTAAGAAAGATTTTTGAAATACGAAAAAAATCAAATCAATTTATATTATTGTTGCCCTATTTGGTTCCGTGCATTCGAACCTTTTCGCACGTATGTTCTCAAGGGTTCACACAAGGGTTGCAGAAATTTTGTTTGGGTAATTGTAATGCAATATCAAGTTAATTGTCATTTTGTAAATGCCTCCTTGAAAAATACGACCCTCGAGGAATATAAATTCATCAACGTGTGTGTTTGCATAATGGTGGCGATGTTTTCTCGAAATTACAACTGGAATCCAATAAAATGACATTCGTTTCACTGAATGGAAACGGTGTTTCGGAGAATCCAATATATCTATCTATTAATCAAGCATAAAAACCAAAAAGTGCGAATCCTCTTTTGATCAAATTTTTGTCCTGAATATTGACATCATATGGTAACGTTAATAAAAATAATGTATACCGCAATGGAAAGCTTCAGGAACACGTATAGACAAAAGCGTAACATGCAATTGTTAAAAAAATATGAATTAAACAAGTAAAATATATACGTGCACATTTCCCTTTTTATTGTGTTTGGGATTGAAATTTTTTATCAAAAAACTCATTGAATTTTTTTTCACTTGTTTCGGGATTTATTTCGAATGTAAATATCGTATGCTAATATTGATAAAAAATGGTGTAAATCGTTATGGAAAACCCCATAAACACGCATAAAAAAGTCCAATATGCATTTTTTTTTAATAAAATAAAATTAAAGTAACCATATTTGCACATTTTCCTTTTTCCCTTTGCGTCATTCTAGAGATGTCCGTCATGATTGCTTTATTCTTATTAACATTAGTTTATGATATTTAGATTTGAAACAAAATTCCGAATAAAATAATGTGAAGAAGAAAAACGAGTTCCTTAATACAAACAAGGTATGCGGATACATTTTTTTATTTAAGGAACTCGTTGTATTTCACACATATATAAACACAAATATATATATATATATATATATAATGACCAGGGTAATTTAGAGAGCAATTTTTCCCCTGACCAATTATTCGTCAATTAATTTACGAACGCCTGTGTTCTCGTTACCCGCTCTCGAGGCGCCGACACCTTTGCGTACCATTATTTGAAGTACGAGCTCGTGTATGGTAACGAGGTTTTTGCAGGTAGCCTTGAAAAACAGTACGATGACAAATGTTACCCTTATACACGTAATTTGCGCCGTTTTACGTCCGTCAATATAAGCAAGGCGACTTCGTCCGAGCACGTGAATATTCGCACGGTTTTATAGAGAAACGATAAGGCGAGCCGCGAGATTGTAATTTTACTTCGCATAGGCCATGACTGGCCGATCGTTACGACACTGCGGGACGACGAAAAATTACCTCCATTTGCGCTGCGGGACCGCAGACTTTACGACGAGTCGACAAAAGAGACGAAATTTTTTTTTAATGGTCCCACCCACTATTTTTATTTTTCGATACGACTAATATCCCCCGCCCTCGCCGGTTACCATTTTTTATAACTACCTTCAACATCCTCCAGCGACTGAGATGTCCAGAGAAGAAACCCTAGAAAAGTCACGAGGACCTGGACAAAAAAATATTGAGCGCCTTTTCGCCCGCGGAAGGGTGAATGGGGGAGGATGCTTCCAAATAGATAAAAATAATATTTTGAAAAATAAGAAAAAACGCCACAAGGCTGAGCCTCCGTGACAGGAAGGGTGCGTTGTTTTCGTGAAATAAACTAAAAAATATGCAATTTGTAATCGGAGTATTATACTTTGGGCTCGCCCCCGCCCTGACGAGAGGCAAAACTAGAACGTCGAGGACAGCGGACCAATTCTCGGTTGTACTGGAAATGCCATCCAGAGCTCTTCTCACTTTAGACACTAAAAAGCCTATTTTCGTGATTTTTTAAATAGGTTTATATTATATATTAAAACAAAAGTTGTTACACTTAAGGATGTTGAGTCCCGAATCGCAAATGATGATAAAATTCTGAAAATTTGGTATGTTTTTGTATGAAGTATTTCAGAGGTCGTGTAAAAATTTCACGACAATTAGGAAGCTCGTTATTGAACAATTAACATTCACAAATTAAATGTTGTTTTATGGAAACTGATGTAACTTTGCAATAAGTTTTTTTTTTGTCTTCTCAATTTTATAATATCTACAATATACTGAAAGCAACGGAAACAAAACGAAGTTTATTGATACATTTTTTTTTATTTCTTTTAAAAATTGTTCTTAACAAAATGTTAATTTTTTAATAACGAGCTTCCTAATCGTCGTGAAATTTTAACACGACCTCTTAAATACTTCATACAAAAACATACCAAATTTTCAGAATTTTCTTATCATTTTTTATTTCAGCCCTTAAGGAGGTTGACGTAATGATGATAGAACTCTGAAAATTTGGTATCTTTATACATGAAGTATTCAGGAGGCCGTGTAAAAATTTCATGACGATTAAGAAGCTATTTATTGAACAATTAGCATTAACATGTTTCATAGGGACTCAACATCCTTAAGCTACACCATACCGCATTTGCAGAGGGTACGCGGAAACTGGGGAAAACCCATACCGGTATAGACTGTTAAATTATTACAAATTATTTCAAATTATGCTACATTATTTTGAATTATTTTGTGATAATAACCACAATAATAATAGTAGTTATTACTTTTTTTTACTTTGTATTATTTTTTTTTTCTATTTGCCGCCAACTATGTGTATGCGGTTCTTGCATCTGTGATCGTACTTGGTTTATATTCAGTGCCCTAGAGTCATAAAGGCATAATAAACAGCGATCAATCAATCTCCATCTATCTCTATTCCACTTTGTCCTTTCCCTTCTCTCTCTCACGCTCTCTCTCTCTCTCTCTCTCTCTCTCTCTCTCTCTCTCTCTCTCTCTCTCCCTCCCTCTCCTCTCACTCTCCTTGATTCTTGTATGATTATTACTTCGTATCGCTGTACCGAGGATGACAAAATTGATTGTGATTTTCGTATCCAAACATCGCGACTGCATTTTTTTGTAAGGTGCTGCGATACCTGACAGTGTCGTTGATTTTTTGACACTGTCAATCAATTCTGGCGGTCATTCGTTATCTTTCTTATATTAAAAAATTTCAGCGTTATTTTGTTAGATTTAAATTAAGCTGATAGTGTCGAATTTGTTTGGGTTGGAATACGAGGATGAGACGATATCGATCATTTTTGGAAATGATCAATATCGTCTCCCAAACAAACCCAAACAAACCCAAACAAACCCAATCAATTCTGGCGGTCATTCGTTATCTTTCTTATATTAAAAAATTTCAGCGTTTTTTTGTTGGATTTAAATTAAGCTGATAGTGTCGAATTTGTTTGGGTTGGAATACGAGGATGAGACGATATCGATCATTTTTGGAAATTTTCTTACTCTGCCCGCTTGGGCGATATTTGGCTGTGTATCGGCGTTCAAAATTTCCGCTAGACTGAACACTCGTCGTTGAGATAAGGAGGTTTTATAAGGGCGAGATGACTCTGCCAAGAGAGCTACTCTCTTAATTTGGGCACAGAGAGGGTGACTATTTTTCGTGAAAATCCGTGCATTTGGTACTGTGCGCGGTTGATAAACAAGGAAAGAGTATATCTTCGCTATGGTCTAGTGATGCACGTATCTACGGAGTTTGAGGAGCAATAAAATGTTGGTAGGTATTTTCGAACGCTGACATTTAGAATAAAATAGTAGTAGCAGGCTTTGTTGGTTCTCGCACGTCGACGATTTTTTATGTTTTGATCATACGAATGTGGCAATTTGCGGTAACCTTACCAAATGGAAAAGCTGATGATAAACATGTAGTGAATAAATGATAAATAAAATAATAAGCGAATGAATAAGAAAGATTTTTGTGAAAAGTGGTAATCAATAGTAAATGGTAAAAATGAAAATGGCAAATGTTAATAATAGAACGGTAAACAGTAATGATAAAATGGTCAGTTGTTGGTGCAAACAAAAGAGAAAATAATAGTAAAAAAAATGGTAAATGGTAATATAAATGATGCTCAGTGTCTGATAACAAAAAATTATAAATGAGTATTCACGTGGCAAATTGTAATAATAAAACGGTAGATAGTAGTAATAAAATGATAAAGGGCCATTTTGAAAATGGTAAATTGTTGTGACATTTGGCATCCACAATTTTTTACCTAGAACAAAAAACAAAAATTCTCGTCACTCTAAATTAGAATACCTAGAGAAGTACGTACGGAATTTGAAAAATATTGTTTTATTCAAAAGTCCTTGGTATTTGAACTTAAGGAATGAATGTTCAGTAAAAAAATTCGTTATAACCGCTCATAAACTGCTCATAAAATGAAAAGTTTTCGATTAATCAGAAATTCTGTACGTACTTCTCTGCGAATAGCAATTGGGAACATTACTTTTAAATTTGAAGTAAATCGAGTGAAAATTGTTGAAGTTATTTGTCACGCCAATTGGAAAAAAGCTGTTTCGAGAAGTTTCGAGTAGTCGGCCATTTTGAACATCGAAAAAAAAATTCTAACACCTTGATAGTCATACTAAATAGATGTGTAATTAATTTTATGAGTGAATCACTTTTTCATACGAAAAAGAATAGTTAAATTCGCACATGATTTTATACCCGTTACTGTGACCTAAGGCCTTAATGCATCCTATCCTCGAATAAACTTCATTAGTTGTACGAAATCACAATGCTTTTCGATTTTATTGCATACGTTAGATATACGATAACAATTAATTATCGAGACCCATGAATTATTCTCTGTACGCAGATCGTGTGTACTTGCCATTGACAGATTTTGCTTACGTGGAAATGCATGACCACGACCCGTTAACATTTATTTTCCACTCCGTTATTTCATTTCCCCTATCGATAATAACCCCGCGGTCGGGGTTAATGTGGATACCGAAATTACGATCAATTTTCGATCAACAATTACGTAACGATTATTCCCATAATTAAGCCCCCAATGAAGTCTCCAAAAATGGGGCAATACTTATTTTTCAATGAATCTGATGTAATGATTCTTTTCAATTAGAAGTAGAATATCAATTAAAAAAGATGATGTTTTGGGCGAAGAATATTGATAGAAAAATCGATGGATTAGAAGTAGAATACTGAATAAAAAAATATTTTATTGGTATTCTACTGCTGTTCTATTAATTTTTGTATTGATAGTTTACTAGTAATAATTTTCGACAAATTAATTAGTAAAAAATAATGTTAGTAACGTCTTTCTTTCAATTTCCTCAATTTAATTTTCTTTCATTAAAATAAAAAATTTCAAATACAATTCCGAAATGTTCATTAGTAAAAAAATAATTTTCAATAATCAAAAATAGTACTAGAGTACTTAAATTGAAAAAACCGATTTTTTAAATCGATGATGAACGATGATTGAAAAATCGATAATCAACATTCTGTTTATCATCGATTTTCTAGATAAATATAACATTTGTTGCTATATTTATGAACAATAATTATGTGTCACGAATAAAAATCAAACATTATTCAAAAATTAATAATATAACAATGAATGCATTCATTTGATTATTATTAATTATATAATAACTAATCAGTATTCGATAAATTATAATTTTTTTAATTGATCAATGATAAAATTAATAAGCAGTTTCTTTAAAAGAGGCATTTTTCAATGATCAAAATAATTTGTAGAACAATTATTAATTGTTACGTGCTTTCTTGTTGATATTCGCTTCTAATTGTCCGCTTATTTTTCTCCGAATTCGTCAAAGAAAAAAAAAATGATCGCGCATCGCCAGCTCTCCCTCAGGTTTGTTTCTCTTCTCTCGTAGATGGTCCAAAGGACCGAGGGTTATTCCCATAAACGGGGAAACGTATTATCGTACGGCGTCGCGAAGGAGCCGACGACGTCGGGTGGAGCCTCGTCGCGTCGCGGGCACCACGTCTCATCCTCGCTGTCGAAAGATTACAGAAAGGAGACCGAGGTTGCGGGCGAGGTCGTTCCCCACGAGCGCTCCTTCTTAGACCTCTTCGATTACGACTCGGATTCCAGCGACGATTCCTCGGACGAGGATACGAAACCCCGAACAACCGCTCGTCCGCGGAAAGACAGTGAGATCTCGCATGTGGTCTTTTTCATTCAGCAAACCCTGGGAGCAAAAAAAACGTGCCCTCGAGTTCGCCCGTGTTCGAATCCAATCGATGGAAAATCTACTCCTCAATTTAGAAATCAATTTTTTTTTAAGGCAGCCTCAAAATTTTTCGCAGCATGCTGAAAAGAGTCCAAAGTTTCTCGCCCAGTTTGTTCATTTGATTTTTTGCTCACAATTTTGTGGGCTTATTAATTCTCGATTTTCCGTCTGGTGAAAGTAATGATTCAGAAAAAAAATTCGCGAGGACTCGAAGGGTACGCATAACCACTGATTGTATTTCGCGCCTTTCCTCAAGATCGATCCTGCAGTACCCTCACTTCACGCCGCTATCACCACATGTTCAAAGCCTACCTGGACACTTTTTTCGTCTCAGCCGCGCGCTGCATTTGTCCTAGACTGTCATTCTTCTTCTTCGTGCGGGAAGAACCACGTGTGTTTTGATTGAATATCGTGTTATTGCGAAAAAGTTACGGGTTAAAAACGAGACCGAAGCGTAGCTTCAGAGAACGAGGATAAGGAAAACCGTCTCGAGAAACGACTTGAGCGATCAGAAGATTTTACTCTGCAACAAGGGAAAAAGAAACATCGAAAGAATAGAAGCAACAAGTAAATGCGACAAGCGTCCGCCATTTGTTTTTTTTTCTCGATGTTTCAGTCGGAAGCACAGCTCCGGATTTTAACGGTTGAAAAAAGCATTATGAAAATGCGAAACGGAAGGAAGAGATTTTATTGCTCTTGATCACTCGTACAGGCTCTAACCTGGACGAGCGAGTTATTACTCTGATCGAGAAATTACTTCTGGCCGCTCGTGAAGGCACTGACCTTCACGAGTCGAGTTATACTCAGGCACAATCACGATTTGTCTCCTGAAAAGGCTCCAACCTATTTCAGGCAGACAAATTTGCCGATAATTGCCCACGGCAAAGCCCTCGCCAAATATCATCATCTTGAGGAGCACTGATTCTAACACGCTCAGTGATAATCACAGTCACATATATGTGTCAAATATGAACATTTTATCAGAGTCCACAATAAAGGACGGTCTCAGAGTCTGGTTTTTTGTTTTGTTTACGTCTTGTCAGAACACCGTCACAGACCGTCACGGACACGGAGATATCATCAGAGCTCGAGACCCATATATGAGACACGGCATCCTCGCAGAGCTCAGGAGGCTTAAGGCGGGATTCTACTTTGAAACCATGAAAAAAACGCTATTTGCGTGAATTTTTTCTGAGAATACTATCAAAGATATCGATATGGGGTTTAAACTGTTCAATAAATACACTCTTTAAGTGAATAAAAAAAAAAATTTAATGTATTTTATTCATTTTTTGTACACGTAAAATATGTTTAAAGCCAACGCCTCGAAAAGCAGGTACCGTTGCCGTGGTCGTGAAATCTTCCCGACGGATGGTCTGAAACAAAAAAATCAAATAGTTTCATGTTCAGTATGTCTTCAGGAATCGACCTAACTAGAATATTTTATATACGTGCAAAATTAACAAAATGGCGGCTAAAATACGAAAAAAAAAAATGCGTTTTTTTTGGGTCTTTTTTTGCAATAAAAAAATAGTTCTAATCAAAATTTTGAGTTGATTGTAGTTAGGTCGGTTGGTACACACATATAGAATATGTGTTCCAAATTTCATAAGGATCGGTTCAGTACTTTTTGAGTTATCACGACCACGGTACTTGAAAATGTCGTTTCGAGAAAAACGCGTTTAAAGTTTTGGTGAGTGATAAATCGTAGAAAAAATTATCTTACCCTCAATCAGCGATGCCTGGGCCATATAATATGCCTTCGACGTGTTCCAGGTGGGTGTTTTCATCCAATTTAGCCTTTTCAAAGTTTCAAAGTAGAATCCCGCCTTAAAGGATAAGCGAGGATCTGAAAAAGTCCAGGATGACGGAAAGTCAGCTAGCATAAAGATTGCCACGTTGGGTGAGCAAACTCCTTCGCGGGTTCCTGCTCAGACTCCGGCGCAGACTCCGTCACAGAATTCGTCGCAGACTCCGTCCCAAACTCCTTCACGAACTTCCTTGCAGAGTCAACGAATCGTTTTACCGTCCGTGGCGCGAACTCTACCGCGGGATGCACAACGAGAGGCCCCGCTAGCTACTGGTAGTCAGCAGGTTGCCATATCTACTGCGCCAGTCGGTCAGCAGGCTGCAGGTCATGATGACAGAGCGACCACATCGCAAGATCTGAGTGGAGTTCCTCTCGATCCCAAGATACTCGAGGCTTTGGGACAGCGGTTCTTGGAAGAACGAACTCTCGCTCAAGCGATCCCAAAAGATTTGTTGGTTCGCTGGGAGGACATTTTAAAGACCGGCTTACCATCGGAAGCTGGAGTGGCTCTGGTGAAGAAATATCCTCCTCCGAAGAATTCCGTCATTGTTGATCCACCTGGAGTAAGTCCGGAAATTCAGGCCTCCGTACAAGCGGTAATCGTCAAGAGGGATGAGCAAACGTTGGCAAAGCAAACAAAGATCACGGCTTGTCTCGCGGCAATCGCAAAGATTTTTTTAACCGTTGTGAATCAATACAAGGGCCAAGATAATTTGGCCATTATTGAACAATTGAGCGATATCGGAAAATTGTTATCGGATCTGCAACACGATGAATCGGCTATAAGGAAAAGTTTAATCTTGGCAAACTTAAACGCATCCTTCAAAGACGTCTTGAGTGCAGCTACTCCGGGCGTATTCTTATTCGGTGAGCAGCTGGATGAAAAATTGAAGACAGCAAACGATCTTGAAAAGTCTCGAACGGATTTGAAGTCTGTGCAAAGATCACAAACATCTGAGGCTCCAAAAAACTCGGAGTTCTCGTCCCGAAGACCTCAGTACGATTAGCGACCCCTTCAATCGACGGCGGGCGGGAGAAAACAACAGACTACGAGAATTTGAGTTTTCCGACGAATCGAAGACCCAGTCGAAGATCCGAGAGCAATTGGAAGGGCAACCAGAGCCGCGAAATCAACCTGCATCAGAAACGTCGCTAACAACTGTACGTTCCGTGGCAGGTAGACTCAAATATTTTGTACGGAGTTGGCAAGAAACAACCTCCGATAAATTGATTCTATCATGAATAAAGGGATACCCTTCGAGTCTACGCCTTTTCAATATAACGTTCCAAGAAGCATCTCTGTCTCAAATACGGATCGTTTTGAGATTGAAGATCTAATTTCGAAACTCCTTAAGAATCGCGCGATTATACGACGGAGGGCTGAACCGGATCAGTCTATCTCTGGGATTTTTTTGATACCGAAGTCAGACGGTAGTAACCGATTAATCTTGAATTCGAAAAGCTTGAACGAATTCGTAAAAACGCAGCATTTTAAGCTAAAGGACAGAAAGATCGTAATAAACTTAATGGCTCCTAACTGTTTCCTGCACGGAGAGAATTTTTAAGTAATTTTTACTGTGAAATCACAGTAACTCGGTGACAAATGTGCAATTCTTCAGGTTTTTAGGAAATAAATTATAAATTTTCATGGAAATGAATCAAAATTTACTTTTGCGTAACAGAAATTTAAAATATTTTCCAGAATTTTTACTGAAATTAATAGTAAAATTTCATGAAACGTAAAGATTACGACAATAAGTTAAAAAAGTGCTAATATAAATGAAATTTTTCAGTGGAACATTGAGAAATTTGCGTGTTTTCCATAAAAATTTAAAAAAGGAAGCCGAAATTTTCCGTGCGTCCACCGGAATTTTACGTTCTTTATAGTAAAATCAGTTAGGGCTAGGTGCCTGACCGTACGCGTGAGCTCTGTGTGCGAGCGTGCGTATACGTGAACGCAAGCTGTGAGAGTGTGCTTGTGTATGACGCAGTACGACGAGCACGAACGACGCCGACCCGCGTTGCTTAGCAACAGCGGTACCGCGCATGCGCATTATAGTACGAAGCATGGGCCAAGAAAGCCTCGTGGTCTCGTGCAGTCTAACGTGTTCTACGCAGTTCTACGCAAGAAAACAAAGAAACGTGAAAAGAAACTTCGATAAAGGACGTCTACAATGGTACGGAAAGATGATATGCTAAAATAAGTAGCAATCAAGAACACAAATGTTCAGAAATAAAGTATACAGAGTATTTATTTAATCATAGGGAATTAATTTTTCGCTAGGGATTTTAGAAATTTCAAGTTTGTCCAGGTTATTTTTACTGTAGAAGCTTGGAATTTTTGAGGCAGCCCATTGTTAAAATTCTACATGAGAATGTGTCAGAATTTTTACTGAAAGAAATGTAAAAAATTATGCTACTTGCTTAAATTTTTACATGAATGAAAGCAAAATATTAAAAGCTAGTGTCAATTTTTGACTATGTGCACATTTGTCACCGGTTTCAAATTTTTAATGTAATTTTTACGGAGATTTCACCGTAAAAAATACTTTAAAATTCTCTCCGTGTGGCGACAGTACACCTAAAGGATGCGTATTACGTAGTCTCGATTGCGCAATCAGATAGAAAATTCTTGAGATTTCAGTTCAATGGTCAGCTTTACGAAGTCACCTGCTTGCCTTTTGGCCTCTCATCAGCACCCTATGTTTTCACAAAAATCTTAAAGCCAGTGATAAAGCCAAAGATAACGTTAAGAAGACAAGGATGTCTTTCGATAATTTATCTAGACGATCTATTGCTTTTCGGAAGGTCGTATGAGGAATGTGAGAACATCGTTCGTGCTACTTGCGCACTCTTGATCGAGTTGGGTTTCATTATTTATGAAAATAAGAGTCGGCTAGTTCCGTCCAAAAGGTGCAAATTCCTCGGCGTTTTGTTTGATTCGATGAAGATGATCATTGAACTAACACAAGAAAAAACGGAAAAAGGTGGCTAGGGCGATAAAGAAATATAGCGCCTTGAACCGCTGCAAAATTGGAGATTTCTGCGGAATTTCCGGGTACGATCGGGTCATGTTGTCCGGCGATTAAATATGGCTTGGATCGTACAAAAATATTTGAGAGAACTCGGTACTTAGCCTTGAAAGCCAATGACGACTGCTATGATTAGTACATGACGTTAGACGCATGTGTTCAACACGATTTCATCTGGTGGACGAGCGTGATTTCGGAGCTGTTTGTGAAGGTGAGAGTTCGCACGGTTATCGGAACGAAAACTAACGCGATTCTCATATTAACGCGTTACCCTCACTTGTAGCGCAAATCAAGGCCTTTTTCATGATTTTTTTTAAAGAAAACTACAAAACTTTTTTATTCGATCAATATACCATCTTAAAGAACACATCTTGAAGAACTTTCAGTAATTTTTTTATTGAAAAATATTACATTGTTTAGTGGCAAATGGCCGTCAATGAAATAATGTTTTTATATACACGGTTTGCGGTGACCAACATTGCGGCGAAGTGGATCATCTGAAAAAAAAATGCGGATGGATTTAGTCAAATATAAGTATAAACTAGTCTTTAATCGAAGGATTTTAAAAAATATTCATTTTTCACAAAATGACGGACAGTCAAAGTTAATGGTTCGATTTTAACGAAAAAAAACGGCCGTTTTTTTGGCTATAAAACGGCCATTTTTTTTCGAGAAAAAAATCGAACGATTAAAGACTACATTTTTATGTATTAAATAAGCCTGCAAAATTTCAAGAAGATCGGTTCATTAGTGTTCGAGTAATCTTGGTCACCGACTTCAGAAGTGCCATTTTGAGAAAAACGCGTTTAAAGTTTCAATTTCAGTTCTTCAATTCACGGATTCTTCTCTTTCAACGCTCATATCTCAGTCAATTTTGTTCGGATCGACTTGAAATTTTCGGGACATATTCTCAGATACTTATACGTCAAAAAATGCAATAAAAAAACGATTTTTTCAAAATCGCAAGTGGGGTTAACCCCTTAAGTCGATGGATGAAAAAGACGCTGACAAAAAGCGGTCTGAATCCCGACATATTTTCAGCATACAGCACTCGGCACGCGTCGACGTCGGCCGCTAAACGAAAAGGCATCAACATTGACAGTATAAGAAAGACTGCGGGTAGGACAAATAACTCTAAAACGTTTGCTAAGTTTTACGACCTGCCAATTGTTAATGCTAAAGGCGCATTCACGAAAGATATCTTAGAGAACTAAGGTTTCGTGTTATTTTCTTTTTGTCCCTTTAACATATTAAATGTTACAATTATTGATCTCATTAAAGAATCATAATATAATGTTAATTTACCAGTAACACTGAGTATTTTGATGCCATAATTAACTTTGAACACCTACAAGATCGATCTTGAGGAAGAGTCGCAAAATACAATTAATCAATTAAACGAACTTACCTCTAAGTGAAGTTTTATTGTAATTGTATGTAGCGCCTCTTCCGAAAAGATCGATCCCCCCCAAAAAATACCCCATATCTACAGTATAGATATTTACCCGAGCTATTATGGCAACGCTTTGAACAAATGACAGTCTAGAACAAATGCAGCTCACGGCTGAGACGAAAACAGTTTCTAGGTAGGCTTTGAACATGTGGTGATACCGGTATGAAGTGAGGGTACTACAGGATTGATCTTTTCGGAAGAGGCGTTACATACAATTGCAATAGAACTTCACTTACAGGTAAGTTCGTCTAATTGATTAATTATACGTCCATTTTTATTCGTTCGTTTGTCTATTTTATTCTTTTATATGTCAGACTGTCATTTTTGTGACAAAATATGATTTTTCCATTTTTTTCAATTCATATACACGATCGGTTAAGACATTTTTTAATTCGAAAATTACAGACTAAGCAAGGGGTACTTATTAATATTATCATTGTTATTTTCTATGTATGCGGGTGTGTTAGGGTGTAAAAAAAGTTTTTATTTTTGGGTCTTCAATTTTTGACTGGAATTGGAAAACATTTTCTCCAGGAGAAAGCCAAGAAACATCGTTGTTTTCCGTCGTCGCGTCCACAGAAAACAAGATTTCCATAATTTCGTGCTGTGTCTCGAAACAGAAGAGCTCTGCCAATGAACCGTAGAGGATGCCTGATTATTTTTGCCTTTCCGTCCATCGAGGCAGCCCTGTAGATTCTTCGCCAGGGTCCCTCTTCAACAAGAAAAAAGCTACAACTTCTTTCAATGATGCTAAAAGAAATCGAAGGCTCCAAAAATATATTTCTTTTTTTGCCCACACTCTTTCAGTTGAGTCTTTACAATAATTCAAACATGAAAGGAAAGTTGAGCGCGCAGATAGTTGATTTGTGAATTATAGCCCTTCAATGACGTTTGTCCACAGCAGAAACCGAGAGTCCCAGTTTTGGCGGCAACAATGATTTTCCAGGCATAATGCAGAATCCAATGCTGCAGACTCCAATGCTGCAGAATCCAATGATGCCGAATCCAATGATGCAGAATCCAATGATGCCGAATCCAATGATGCAGAATCCAATGCTGCAGAATCCAATGCTGCAGATTCCAATGCTGCAGTATCCAATGCTGCAGAATCCAATACCGGATCATTTCGTAACTCTTCCGGCTCCTATGTGTGAGAACAGTACGTACTGCCTCGAGCCACCGCAATATCCTTCCGACGCTGCGATCGAGAGTGCCCTGGCGATGCGCTTCGTTCCACCCGTCACCGAGGTAAATTTGCGGGTGATCGATTTTCAAAAAACTTTTTTACACACGTTTACCACCTGCACGAGGCCTACCTTTCCAACGTGACGACTCGTGGAAGGAACGGCAAAAAAATATAAGGGGTGGTTTCCCCGCCTAAAACCGTTTTTTTTTTGCCGTTAAAAAATCCACCTCTACAGTTTCAATGCTCTATAACATACATGAGTTTCAACTAAATCGAAAGCGGATACTCAAATCACGTTGCGGGTGAGGCGTGATCTGCTTCCACATTGGTGACTGGGAGGACATTTTTAGAAGTGAACATGGCCTGCCTGAGCTTGATGAATTGATATTCGCGATTTAATGTGAATTAGCGGATGATCGATTTTTTCGTAAGATTTTCACGCACATTTGCCACGTGTTTGCAGGCCACCTTGCTAACGCGAGGAGTCGATACAGTTGACGAATCAGTGATTCCGAGTTCCTAGAATTAACATATCGGTAGAGAACCGAGACCAATCGCTCCCATCAACTGCAGAATTGTCATTGAAACATTCGGCAGCCACAATTCCTTCCGAGATCATTTTTAATCCTTTGAATCACCAGAACACGTTAGGCTCTTTGTTTCTGTATGCGTCGGCCTGCAAAATACGAAAAAAACTGAACGAAAGCGCGGTCGTGACTATCCCTGAAGGAGCCACGCTGGACCCTTCGACCTAGGATTTGTTGATTTAGCCCGAACAGCTGTCAAGCTTGCCGGAGTTTTTACAGACTGGCGCCTCTGTGCATCATTGACAGCGCGTACGAAGAAATCCCAACGGCGCTCATTGACCTTCAAATTCCAGCGTGGTTGTGCATTTCTTCGTGACAAACTGTGCTAGCCAGTCAAGAGCACGGTCGTCACGTCATTCCTATATTGAAGATATTGTTCCCACGTTGGGGCACTTCACTGCCCAAGCTGCCGAGACGGCTTGCCCTTCGTGTCAACTTGGGAGCACCTTTCTCATGGATCTTTTGTTCTTTTCAGCCGCTCATGATCACTCGAAGGCTTGGCCTCTCAGACGAAAGCCTCTGCCTTTCGCGGGTATTATATTCTCCATTTTTTACCTCGCAAAAAGTATTCGAAAATCTACTGACCTACCTTGCGCCTCTCTCTCTCGCTCTGTCTCTCATCGATAATGATTTCCACCCCAGGAACAAATAATTGTACCCAAAACTGCATTGGGCCCCGGCGATGAGTGGGAATATGTACTGAACACGGGCAATTACCAACAGACTGTGAGAGTGGAACTTTGCGAGTGAGTACGCGCAGAATGGACGATTTTTACTCTTTTTTTTCTTCCTCGATCAAAGATGGTGCCAAGTTTGTGACGATCGTTACATTTTTTATTTCGTTCATTAGAGCGGCGAACCGACCGTGCCAAATTGTCGACAACTTAGCCCCAGGTTACACCACGTTTTGCAAGCAAAAATACATCTATCGTAATCTCGTCGGGATCGGCAGCAATGGCCCGATGTTGAAACCTTTCAAAATGCCCTCGAGCTGCTGCTGCCATGTCAAATTAAATGTATAACCAATTGGGCGGGGCTGAGTGTGAATCGGTCACCTGTTCTAAAAAGGACTGGAAATCAAACGAATACGAGCTTTATATATATTTATATATGTGTGTGTGCGTGTGCGCGCGCGCGTCTATATTTACAGGGTGGGCCATTTAACGTGACCACCCCAAATATTTCCGTTGCCTTTAGAGCGAGGAAAACAAATCCAAACAAACCCAACATGCCCAAACGAACCTAAAATATTTTGGTGAAAAATCATTTCAATACGAGTCGAGACTCATGACAAGCCGCACGATTTGACGTTTCACCTATCGTCTCCTATCGCTCGGCGTATTGTGTGCCAAAGTGTGAAGCACGCCGCGTTTCATGAGATTTATGAATTTTATCGTCATTATCATCCATTGCGAGAGCCTGTTCCTTGTGTTTTGTTAAGAAATAAAAATGACAAAAACCAGCAAATTCTCAATGGTCCTCAAATTTCAATATACCGAGCGATTTTTGTTGCGTATTGAAAAGAATAAATACGTGAATTTTTGTTACCGCACTCTCAATAACTTGACGCTACATTTTTGAGGATTGGATGTTTTTTCGAATTCCATCTCTCATTCGACCACACCGTCTTGTATCATAGTCCGATTGTTCTTCCAAAATAAATTTTCCTGAATGAATATCGATGCAAAGTATGTCCGAGCTGGGTTAGGAAAGACGAGGAGAAGCTTTGCGTTTCCTCATTAGGAGAGACGAAATCAGTCGGTTCAGGAAGACGAAAGTCGCCGCGACATTTTTGAGGATTGCAACAACATGAGAAGATCTGCACCGTCGGAGATACGATTTTTCACGTTCCGATTCAGCGTCATCTAATACGTCGATATTTGTGCAACTTGATCAAAGAATTTGATGAATTTATTCATTTTACTTGTGGTCAAATTTGATGAATTTATTCATTTTACTTGTGGTCAAAGTGAGTGGATAATTTGGGCGGTGCTGCAAGCTGCGAGTACGACGCATTGTTTACGTGATAAAGATTGCCCATGTTGCCCATGAGGTTTTCGCGTGACTTTCAACTTCGTTCGTCCGTCCCCGTCGTGGCAGTCGTCGATTTCATCTTCGATCAAGCTGATTCCAGAGAAGGGTATGGTGCATCGTTGAAACGCAGCTCGCACCAAGCGATCAAATATGAAATCGATGCCCCGAATGGTTTTTGGGGCCTCTATCAGACATCTCTGAAATGTTCCACTCAAATTCATTCTCGATTTCATCTTATTCTCGGCCACAGCGAGTAGAAAAGTCGTGTCGTTGTGCAAGCTGCCAGCAAGACAACAGGATCATTCTTTACGTGTTGAAGATGAAATCGACGTTGCGCTTGACGTTTCTGCTTGGCTTTCAACGTCGTTCAGCCGTCCCCGTCATGGCAGTTGCTGATTTCATCTACGGTCAAGGAAACGATTCCGGAGAAAGGCGTGGTGCGTCATTCGAACGCAACTCGAGCGACTAACATAAGAGCTGGTACCAAGCGAGCAAATATGAAATCTATGTTCAGAGTGCTTTTTAGAGTATCAATCGGATATCCCTGAAATGATTCACCCTATTTGGTTCTCGATTTCATCTTATTTCTGGCCAGAGCGAGTGGTCAAGTCTTACGGTGCTGCAATCTGCCAGTACGATAACAGGACCATTATTTACGCGATAAATATTGAATCAACGATACGCTCGACGTTTCCACTCGACTTATAACGGTGTTCGACCGTTCCCGTCGTGGCAGTCGTCGATTTCATCTTAGGTCAAGTAAACGATTCCCGAACAGGGCATGGTGCGTCGTTAAAACCCAGCTCGAGCGACTAAGAGCTGGTACCAGGCGAGCAAAGATGAAATCGATGCTCCAAATGCTTTCTGGAATCTCTTTAGGACATTCCTTAAACGATTCACCCGAATTAGTTCGCGATTTCATCTTATTTCCAGTGAAAGCGAGGGGAGAAGTCATGCGTTACTCTTGCAGAGAAGTTGTCCGCTCGCTCTCGTCGAAAATAAAATGAATTCGAGAACGAATTTGGGCGAATGATTTAAGGGATGTTCGATGGAAACGTCAAAAAACTTTCGGAGTATCGATTTCATCTTCGAACGTTTGATGCCAGCTGTTAGTCGCCCGAGTTGTGCTTCGACGATGCAGCAGGCCCTTCTCCGGGATCGTTTGCTTGATCTAAGATGAAATCGACAACTGTCATGACGGAAACGATCGAACGACGCTGAAGGTCGCGCGAAAACGTCAACGGCAATGTTGATTTCATCTTTATCGCGCCAACAATGCGTCTTCCTTGCAGCCTGCAGCACCGCTCGAACTGTCCACTTGCTTTGACCACAAGCAACATGAACAAATCAATAAAATTCTGTGATAAAGTTGCACAAATTTCGACGTTTTAGATTACGCTGAAATCGGTGAAACGTCGAATCGTGCGGGTTGTCACGAATCTCGAACCGAATTTGTTGACAGGCCAATGATTCACAAATCATCAGATCACGAGAGTGTCATCTGTCAATGGCTGCGTTTTTGCAGAACCTTTCTGAAGTCAGCTACGGCTACGTAGCTGACGTCTTTCGTTCGCCGACTCTTCCGCCCTTTCCAATCGTCCATTATGGCAGATTACACCGTTCTGTTTGCGAATCGAATGCCTATTTTCTAATGCTTCCCCTTTAATGTCGTGGTTGAAAAAAATAAAACGGCTAAGTAGAAATCTTCGGTGTAACCTGTCGAACCCGGGTTTCCCGCTGTTACACATAATCAGGATCACCCTGACGCACAATCATTTCCGACTATTAGATTTGACAAGAAATATTTCCGTAAGCAATCAAATGAATGATAAGTACCCGAACTGCCAATAGTTTTCAAAAATTTGGTTCCGGTTTGTTTCAAGTTTTTCATATTCATAACATCAGATTTGTTTTTTTTTCAAATAACTATATATATATATATATACATATACATATAACGGAAACCGTATAAATTGGAGTAAATAGTTATTTATTATGATTTGTCGCGTATTTTATCGATTACATATCTTCATAATTTATTCATATTTATGAAACCGTCAAATTCATATATGTATATATATGTGTGTGTGTATTTACTTCGCATAAGTGCGTTTTTTGTTGTAACCTGATAATAAACGAGTCAGTTTTATAAGCTGCCGGGTTTATATCATTTAAAAAATAAGGTTAAAGTTATCACAAAACAAAAATAAGTTTATTAGACAATAAGTGAAGGCTAGTACCATATAAAAATTCCGAAAATTCCATTAGAGGTTGCCTTAAAATATTAAAAGGAAGATTTGTGCAAAATTTCAGCTCGATCGCAGGGGGGGGGGGTTCGGAAACCTTACTCTTAAAAAAAGATTAAAAATGCAATATTTCAAAAAGTATTGTGAGTCGCCAAAAATCCCTTTTGGCGTTTTCTCAAAATATTGAAAAGAAAGGTTTGCGAAAAATTACAGCTCGATCGGAGGGTGGGGCTTTTCGGAACCTTATCGGATAAGTCATGACAAAGCGAAAAATGCCAAACGTATTTGTTTAAACAATATGAATTTGTTGTCAATCAAGAGATTTAATTCGTCGACGACCAGCGCCATCCAGAGTACACTCAGTCCTCAGGGTTATTTGTTTAAATTGGATAAACCTCCGAAAAGCTGTTGCACCCGATTTGGCTGAAATTTTGCACAGACCTTCTATTTAATATATATAAAGACATCCCCCAAAGGAATCTTTGGCGCATTCCAATAGTTCACGAGAAATCGAATTTTAAAGTTTGTTTTTTACCCGCACGAGTATATCTATATCGCTCGCCACGGCCGATCGATATCCCCACTCTTCAAGAAACCCCTGCAAAGTAACCCCTGCAAACCCCTGCAAACAAACAATCAAAAACCAAACAAACCCAAATAAATTCGATATCTCGTAAGCTATTGGAATGCGCCAAAAATCCCTTCGGATAATGACTCTATATATTAAATGGAACATCTGTTCAAAATTTCTGCCAAATCGGGTATAACAGCTTTTCGGAAGTTCACCCTTTAAATTAATTACAAAAAAGAATAGCAAAATGCCCGCACCATTCCACAAGACGGTTCTCTAGCAATCCCTGTTTGCTAGAAAGTTCAACCGCAACTAAATTTCCACCGATGCCCGTCGTCGATAAAAGAAGTTGATACGCGGCTGTTTGTTTAAAAAATTTGCCATCGCAAAATTCCAACGCTCTTCCATAAAACGAAGCTAGCGTTTTTTATTGCTCGAGAAGTTCACCTTCAGAGATGCTGCCGAAGATGAACCCTGGCAGAGATCACAATGCCGAACGCATTAGTTTAAACAATGAGCATTCTTAAATTTTACCTCTCTTTTGTAGAGTGAGTTTTGAGCAATTCCGTTCGCTCGAGATTTCGGCAAAGATCGAATTCGTCGACTATTAGCGGCATCGAGATTACAAACAGTACCCGAGCTCATTTCTTTGAATTAATTTTTTTTAAACATGGGAAATGCCAGCACCCTTCCACAAGATCAGTCTCTAGCAAACCCCGTTTGTCAGATAGTTCGATCGAAATGAAATTTCCACCGATGTCCATCGTCGAAAAAAGAAATCGATTCGATGCCATTTGCATGTGCAATGTAAAATGTAACAAAGTTTCACCGCTCTCCTGCAAAGCGATTGCATGCTTTCAAGCGTACCATGGTCGCTAAGCCTAGTGCGTGAATTGTGCGATACATACGCATAGATATAAAGTGTTTGCGTTACGACCGAACTGCGCGCAAGAAGGTTACTTCTTTCTGCACGCGGCCAGTGTAGCGTACACACGACACGCACATACGCGCCAGTGCGAAATGTCATGGCCTCGAAAACACATGGCTGCTTTGTGTACACACACACACACGCCCACACACACACACACACACACACACACACACACACACACACACACACACACACACACACACACACACACACACACACACACACACACACACACACACACACACACACACACACATCGTGATCTGATTTTGCAAATCGCGTCACAAAATACGCTTAGGTTGGACATTTAGGTTGACACTAAGTTAACATTTTTTTTCTGTCAACGCTCTCTGTCTCGCTCTTGCATAAACCTTCCCGCACCGGCCTTCGTCGCGCGAGATACAGTGGCTAACGAATTTCGCGTGAGACGGCGGTCTCCGGAATTGCGATCGCTCCCGAATTTTCACGCTATCGTGACAGGAGATAAGTAGTCGTGCCACGGGCCTCGCGATAGAGAGACGCGTCGTGATCTTTCTCGCGCTTGTGTCACATCGTTGTGTTCTCCCGCTACCGTGCATTTAACGCGTTCGCTCGCATTTTCGCGTTAGCGATGCGATGGAGCTTACGCAAAGGTTCTCAGGTGGTCAACCCACCTGCTCTCGCACAATAAAATAAAACCTTATTTTAGTTTATTTCATCGTGACGATACCGGTGTCGCGGAAGTGACCGATTTTGTGACAGTTCACGCTACTCCCTGGTGAATCCTGACTCCTCTACCACAACCCACAGCCTTAGCGACCGTGCTACACCGCAGTCGTCATATATATATATATATATATATATATATATATATATATATATATATATATCGTGTGTGTGTGTGGGGGGAGGGGGGGGGGGTATGTGCAACTTTACGGTACACCGAGTAGCACACCTGTACATGATCATACGCCGTAACTGAGTTTTCCCCAGTGAGGGAAAGAGACAGATATCAATCACGCCTTGATCTCAACGTTAAGGCGAAGGAGAGAGAGAGATCAGTGGTGCAACAAAAACAAATCCTATTGAACGCACATACGAAAAACTAGATTGGCGATGAGAGGAACAGAGGACTCTGACAAGGAAGAAGAAGGCAGTAACAGCAACATGTCCGGAACGTTTCGTAATCTCCATATGATAACTCTGCTTGCTGTCTCACTCGCTAGCGTGGTAAGACAAATGACGTACTCCGTCAGCCACGTCGTTTTGTCCTTTTTTTACGGTCAATTTTGAAATCTCGTATGTTCCAAGGTGATCACGGGCATCGAATATTCAGTCCGGCTGTTCGAAGACGCAAACCCGACAGTCGCCAGATCTTAATCTAACGATTTTAATGATAGCCGAGGTCGTGGACCTTCAACTCTGCGTTAAGTTCCTCAATCGCGGACACGTTAGTCAGTCCTTCCCAGATCATTCCAATCCTTCGAATTCCCGGAACACGCGAGTCTCTTTGTTCCTGTACGAGTCCAATTGCGAAATGCACATGAAGCTGAACGAAAGCGCGCTCGTAACTCTCCCTTAAGGGGCCACGCTGAATCCTTCCATTTTGGATTTTCATTTAGCCTGAACAGCCGTCAAGCTTGCTGGAGCTTTTGTAGAACTGACAGCGCGAACGAAGAAATCAGCAGCGATATAACAGTCGAGTATGTGCTCGGACTAGCCCAATAACGCTCATTGACCTTCAAATTCCAGCAGGGTTGTCCATTTTTTCATAACAAACTGTGCTAAACAGTCTGACGCACGGTCGTCACGCTATGCCCGTATCATACATGTTGTTTCCACGTTGGAGCAGTCCACTTTGAAGGCTTCCGAGAATGAAAGTGGACACCCAATTGATTTTTGATTGCCGCGGAGTCGATATGCGCGACAGACATCGATCAACTACCGGGCCCAATACCGATGAGACGCTCCCGAGTTCGATGTGTCCAAATCTCCAGACATGTCTAAATGTGTCTTCTACAAATGCAAATAAATGCCCGAATATAGAAAAAATATCGCAAGTCATTAAATCCTAAGAAGGAACGAACCTTCACGTTTTTTATCAAAAAAATTGAACACTTGATTGCCAGGACTTCTTATTACTTTACATCCGAAATCGTCCGCTTGGACGACAAGCCAAACCGAGCTTGATTCCGGTCGAGCATTCGATGCTCATTCTCCTTAATCGCAGTCATCGTTTGGCCCTCATTTGGCATCCACATCAATTAACTACCGGTGTACATAACTCACACGACTTGCGGCAGGTTACGTACACATTTGCATTTGCCACGCCATGCTAATACTTGCTCAGCCCCCGCTAATCTCCCAAAATATAACCGAGCCTTCTGCCTTTCTGCCCTGCCTCTGCCCGGGTCCTTAATCACGGACGGCCGACCTGATCAACGTTGTCGGATTTATCACTCATTCGATTACTCAGACATCAGCCGCGTCGCGACGCTCTCGTCCTCGTCCATGCACAATAGAGATTTTCCCGCCCTTAATCCGTCGCTGCTGTATTAACATACTAATATCTCAATAACACGCTAATATTGACAGCAATGCCAATTATAGCCATCCTCCGCCAATGCCACGAGATGCCTTTCTTGTTCGAAATCGTTTGAAATCGAAATTATTTTTTATTGAAAAAAAAGATAATTCCGAAATTTCCATCTATAAAAATCGTCAATTTTTTGTAAAGTTTCACGAAACGACTTTTGCAAGCAGAGAAGCCAAGTGTAATGAATGAAATTACTCCGAATTATTGCTCATCAGGAATGTCCATTTATCAAATCGTCAAACTCTGTGGAATAAAAACAAAGTCCTTACAAACAAATTGTACAAAAAGGTAAGAAAGATTTTTGAAATACGAAAAAAAAATCAAATGAATTTCCATTATTGTTGCCCTATTTGGTTCCGTGCATTCGAGACTTTTCGCACGTATGTTCTCAAGGGTTCACACAAGGGTTGCAGACATTTTGTTTGGGTAATTGTAATGCAATTTCAAGTTAATTGTCATTTTGTAAATACCTCATTGAAACTACGAACCTCGAGGAGTATAAATTCATCAATGTCCGTGTTTCCATAATGGTTGCGATGTTTCCTCCAAAATACAACTGGAATCCAAGAACATGAAATTCATTTCACTGAATAGAAACCGCGTTTCGGAAAATCCAATTTATCTATTATAAATTAAGCGGAAAAACCAAAAAGTGCCAATACTATTTTTGATCAAATATTTGTCTCGATTATTAATATCATATGCTAATATTAATAAACGTAATGTATATCGCAATGGAAAGCTTTAAAAACACTTATAGACAAAAGGTATACTTACAGTTATTTTAAAAAATAAAAATAAAGCAAGTAAAATATATATGTGCACATTTCCCGTTTTATTGTGGTTGAGATCGAAATTTTTATTCACATGTTTCGGGATTTGTTTCAAATGTACATACGGTATGCTAATATTATTAAAAATGGTGTACATCATAATGGAAAACCCCATAAATATATAATCCATTTTAATACATAAAAACGACCAATTTCCAGTTTTTCAAAATAAAGTAAAGTAAAAGTAACAATATTTGCATATTTTCCTCTTTTCCTATGTGTGATTCTGGAGATTTGCATCACGATAACGTTATATTGATTAACATTAGTGTATGATATTCATATTTGGAACAAAATTCCGAATAAAATAATGTGGAGAAAAAACGAATTTCTTAATAAAAATCAGGTATGAGATTACCTTTTTTTTAAGAAACTGTTTTTATTGCACATATATATATGTATGTACATTTATATGTACAGGGTATTTGGCGCATGGAACGACACTTTTTTGAGGGATTGGGGCGGGGCTTATTTGCTACTTTTTCCACCCTTAGAACCTATGTCCTACGTGTCACGGTAATTAAGGGAGCTTTCCAGTGTGAAATTTTCAAAAAATCGATTTTTTTTTTTGCTTTATCGAATAGTATACACTCTTCCGAATATTCCCTGAAATTTTCATGCCGAAATTCAGATTATTTCGGTTAATGTACAGCATTTCTTGGAAGAAGGCAACGGAGCGCTACAGCTACAGCGAAACTTTGAACGCGTTTTTCTCGAAACAGCATTTTTCAAAACGGTGTCCAACTTGGAGGGCAGAGTTTTAAAGCTATCGAGTTGAATTTTTTACACAATATTCTTAACGTCATTGTTTATCGTGCTATGGAAGGTTTTTTTTTTTTTTGACATCTTCCTATTTTTTTGTAAAAAAAACTGCCAAAAAAAATGCTAAAATCGATACTTTTTGTTCAAACCGGCGCCATTTTTGCAAAAAAAAAAAAAAAGCCTCCATAGCACGAAAGCCAATTATATACCGATCAATAATCTTTTTGTGTTTTTTGTTTCAGATCAAAATTGTGAACCCCAACGTGGACACCACATCCAAGTGCATTTTCTGTAACAATTGTTTCATCATTTTTATAGATATTAGTTAATAAATAAATCGATCTTTAAAAAATTGTTTTGTATTCTTCAATACCCAATTAATATACAAAAAAAAAATCAGACCGATTAGATTATTTTTTCTTTAAAAAAAAAAATCGCGAAAAACAGCGATTTTTCGGGCTGTCACACTGGAAAGCTTCCTTAAGACATGATTTTTTTTAGTTTTTTTTTATTACCCGAAATTTTGCCTTTGAATCTTCATAACTTGTTCGTTTGTGGTTGTAATAGCACGAAAATACTTTTCGTGTATTCTACAATGTATGATATATTACGAATAAACCATTGTTTGATACAATTAGTTTCAAGAAAGTGACTCTTGAGCTTCCAACCTTAAAAATGTGTAATTGTATGAAAAATGTCAACTTTTAAATTCATTATGAAAAAAACTCATTCTCTTTATCTTGACCACACACTGAATGATTTCTATGACATACTGCATACCGTTGGAAATGGTATAAACTAGAAAATGTTTTGAAACAAAGCTAAGTTCAAAATAGCTATTAGTTTTCTTTATACCGAATCTACAAGTTGACACTTTCATACACTTGCGCATTTTCAAGACTAAAAGCTCGTGAGTCATTTTCTTGACATCAATCGTATCAAATAATGATTTATGTATAATAAACGTACATACAAACGTACAGCAGAATACAAGAAAATTTATTTCGTGCTATTACAACCACAGACATATAAGTTATGACAATTAAAAGGCAAAATTTCGGGTAATTAAAAAAAACGAAAAAAATCATGTTTCAATTACCCTGGCACCTAGGACATCGGGTCTAATGGTGAAAAAAGTAGCAAATGGCCATCCCAATCCCCCAAAAAATTGTGTTGGTCCATGTGCCAAGCACCCTGTATATACATATGGATAAATTGTGAAGGAAGTATTCGCATCTTTTTTTTATATTAAGGATGTTGAGTCCCTATGAAACATGTTAATGTTAATTGTTCAATAAATAGCTTCTTAATCGTCATGAAATTTTTACACGACCTCCTGAATACTTCATGTAAAAACATACCAAATTTTCAGAATTCTGTCATCATTACTTCAACCTCCTTAAGGGTTGAAATAAAAAATGATAAGAAAATTCTGAAAATTTGGTATGTTTTTGTATGAAGTTTTAAAGAGGTCGTGTTAAAATTTCACGACGATTAGGAAGCTCGTTATTAAAAAATTACCATTTTGTTAAGAACAATTTTTAAAAGAAATAAAAAAAATATCAATAAACTTCGTTTTGTTTCCGTTCCTTTCAGTATATTGTAGATATTATAAAATTGAGAGGCCAAAAAAAACCTATTGCAAAGTTACATCAGTTTCCTTAAAACAACATTTAATTTGTGAATGTTAATTGTTCAATAACGAGCTTCCTAATTGTCGCGAAATTTTTACACGACCTCTGAAATACTTCATACAAAAACAAACCAAATTTTGAGAATTTTATCATCATTTGCGATTTGGGACTCAACATCCTTAAGCAACTCATCGGAGGATAATATTTTTGTTCACATTATTGTATTCGCCATTTTCTTTTAAATGTAAATGTCGTATACTAATGTTAATAAAAATCATGTATGTCGTGTGTGTGCATATATATATATATATAGATATATATATTGACCAGGACAATTCAAAGAACAATTATTCTCGTTCTCAATTATTCTTGAATAATTTTACGACCGCCTGTGTTCTCATTACTCGCTCTCGATACGCCGGTACCTTTGCGTAGCATTATTTGAAGTACGAGCTCGGGTATAGTAACGAGGTTTTTCCAGGTGGTCTTGAAGCAAGGTGACTTCGTCCGAGCACGCGAATATTCGCACGGTTTTATAGAGGAACGATAAGACGAGCCGCGAGCTCGTAATTTTACTTCGCATAGTTCACGACTGACCGATCGTTACATCACAACGGGACGATGACAAATAACCTCCATCTGCGCTGCGGGACCGCAGACTTTACGACGAGTCGACAAAAGACAAGAAATTTGTTTTTGATGATCGCACCCATTGTTTTAATTTTCGATACGACTAATTTCCACGCCTCGGCTACCATTTTTTTTACTACCTTCAACATTCTCCAGTGACTGTGATCTCCAGAGAAAAAACCCTAGAAAAGTCACGAGGACCTGGACAAAAAAATATTGAACGCCTCTTCGTCCGCGGAGGGGCGAATGGGGGGAGGAAGCTTCCGAATAAATGAAAATATTTAATATTTTGAGAAAAGAAAAAGAACGTCACAAGGCTGAACCTCCGTGATAGGATGATGCGTTGCTTTCTTTAAATAAACCCAAAAAAGTGTGCAATTTGTAATCTGACTACTTTGGGCTCGCCCCCGCGCTGACAAGAGGCAAAACTAGAGCTTCGAAGACAGCAGACCAATTCTCGGTCGCGTTAATATAGCTCAGGCTCCTACAGGAGTCAAGGGTTGTACTGGAAATGCCATTAATATGACCAACCTTCGCTCAGGGATAAGTGTCACGCGACTTCGAGGCAACTCCGAGCTGACGCCCTTAGTGAAAAGGTTTTTTTTTCTCTCTACTTTCTGGAGACGTGTAATATATCTGCTGTGCAAAATGAAGGGAGGGGGGGGGGTGATTCCCGTTTGCAACGGTGGCATGAGTGGTCAGACACACTTGCTAATTGGATCCTGTGGGTCACGTTATGGACAGCTTCTTCTTTATATGGGTGTATAATAAAACTGTCTGCATATTTTTTATTATCATACATTTTTTCTCACCGATCACCTGGGGCCAGGAGAGCCGGTTGATTTTCAAATTTTTTTCCTGGCCGGAGTTTTGGGATGGCGAGGTCGGGATTTTACACACACTTGATATGTAGTCTTACCAAGCTCGAGTTTTTTTTTCATTGAAGAATATCGATAAGCAATGATGTTATAATTATTTAAGGGAGGACGTCACTGTGATGGGCCGAAATAACGTCGTTTTTCGGATTTTTTTGGCTACTGGATTATTTGGTTGGCATTTTGATCAATGTAATGTTATTAAGCATACATTGAACTTCATTTAGGGAAATTTTTATTATAAAAATATAATAATTGACAACGTTATTGAAGTGTAATAAAACCCCTGTAGAGAAAATGTGGTCCGACGGCCGGATCGATAACTTGACAATGGTTGGTCTGAGAAAGAAAAATAAAAACGTTTTATAATACATATATACTCCTTGTACGTAGACGTTTCTCGAAAAAAAAATCGCTCTATGCTGGGAGTTAAAAAAGTGTGCCTTCGGTGAAATTGTTTACTTGTATTCAGGCGCTTGAAAAATACTAAATTTAAAAAACGGCTGCGTGCAACAGTTACTACCGTTACGGAAATTTTGATTTTTTTTAAATTGGATGTTGGAAAATTATGGCTAGAATTATTGTGGCCGGGTCGAGAAAAGTCGTTTCGAGAAAGACAAAATTGAAAGCTCTAGTATACGTAAAAATTATAGTAATTGAGTCTCTATTTGAATTTAAATCTGTGCTGAATATTGAAGATTATCACCTATGTAAATATGAAGTATTCATAATTATCGGTTTTTGTAAGATAACCAGCAGATTATTTTTTTTCCATTTCAAAAGCAATTGAGTTTAAATTCAATATTACATTGGTATTAAATACTGATAATTATTCATTTTAAACACACTGTTTAATTGGCAAGCTTTTGCAGGGTGACTGAGTTTTTGTTGAACATTGAAATTATTCCGAATATCAATAACTATTAGCTCAATATTACAGTGATGCGGAATACCGATGATAATTTTCATAATTGAGCTATGTGGTAACCATTGTTTCCATTCAATTGGAAGGTGTCCGATGATAATCAAAGTCGAGTATATATGTAAATTGGGTCGTAACCTTGCCAAATGGAAACGTTGATGATTAACAAACCGTGAATAATCGATAAATGATAAATAAAATAATGAGCGAATTAATAAGAGTATACTACTTGGACGATTTTCAATATTACATCGGAATTTTTTTTTTTACATTTTCTCGAATATGTATACTTTGAGAAAACGCAAAAATTCGTTGCTGCATGACCAAGTTGTGTACGTGGTTCTGGCTGCTAGTCATCTGAAATTAAAAATATAAAAAATATACTTCAAGCACAATAATAAAACTTTCCCATGACCGGATATTTTTTATAATATTTGAATATTCCCAAACTGGCAAGCTGTAGGAAAAAATCCAATTTTCGACGAAACAACAACAACGTCAATCATTCGTTATCGACAAATGGATACGTATCGACAAATTATCCGGTCTTGCGATAGAAAATAAATTCTCCGTCCGAATTTGAAAGGGCGATCTGGCCCATCACAAAAATCATCGTAACTCGCTCAATTGTCCAAATGTTTACAAAATTTTTTTTTTCAAATTAAAGTTACGAGCCTACGGGTTATGTGGACGGGTCAAAATTGTCTCCCAGTCGATCAGCGTGACTAGAAACCGGTCCCTCTCAATCGAGTAGCTGCGACGCACGTACTGCCGTCCGCGATCTTCCTACGATCAGATCGCAAACCCGATCCCGCTAATCCAGCGACAGCGCGGCGACAAGTCCTCGTATCTTTGGTCTCCGATCGAAGATTCATCGCAATTGTCCGATCTGTGCGTTAGACGTTGGCTCGCACGTTTTTTTTTTGTTTTTTTTTTATTTTTTGTTGTTTTACCTTCGACACGTTTTTCTTCGCTATGGAAGTTCTCGAGTCCGCAGCCACTTATCGGATGAGGGGCCGCGTTGGTGGCTCAAAAAACAGAAAGAAAATAAATAAATCACAGGGATAAAAATATATAAAAGGTCTCGTCCAAAATTTGTTTTATAGCCAATAGGAGTGGGGATAATGTACGACGAAAAGCGAATCTTCAGATTCAGGGCGACGCGTGCGTTGCTTATAAATCTCGCATTGCCGATAAGTCACGGGGATATCTGTAGACACAAGGAAAAAAAAATCATACCGGCACGTAGGATCTTCTGGCTCTTTTTGCAGCTGTACCTCTATCTCTCTCTCTCCCTCGCTCATTCTACCTTCCCCTCACTTCCTAGGTATAGACTTTTATATTAATACAAATTATTACAAATCATTATAAATCATTTTAAATGATGTTACATCATTTTAAATTATTTTTAATGGTTTTATAATAATAATAATAATAATAATTATTATTATTATTAATTGACTTTGTATTATTCTTTATTATTGGCTGCTCACCCTGTATGCAATTTTTGCATCAGTGATAATACTTGGTTTATATTCGTTGTTTGCCCTAAAGTCATAAGGGTATAATAAACACACTCGATCAATCAATCAATCCATTCATCTCTATTGCACTTTGTCCTTGCCCTTCTCTCTATTTCTCCCTCCCTCTCTGAGCCTCTGGCTTTTTTCCTATTTTTTCCTGTCATAATGCTTCAGTTATTCATTAAATTGGATTAGAGTTTGGCTAGGACTTAATAAACAAAACATTACTTAATCCCTTTCTGCCTCCCTTGCTCTTGTTGCTTCGTATTTGGTTTTTTTACTTATATTATTTTTATAATTATAATTATAATTATAATTATACTTATAATTATAATTATAAGTATAATTATAATTACTCATTTTGTATAATTAATTCTACTTTCTGTATTTTCTTTTATCTCATAATATTTGTATTTATTTGTACAAACAAAGTATAATGTGAATTTTATATTATATTATTCTTTGATAAAATATTGATTATATTATTGATATATTATATTATATTATATATTATATATATATTATATTGATTATACTATATTGATATTGATTATATTATATTATATTGTATTATATTATATATTATATATATATATATATATATTATATTGATTATATTATTTTTTTATAAAAAAAAAAGATTTACCTGCATTTCCTCGAATGTAGCTATGGAGGCATAATAAATCATGTCTATCCATCGATCTATCGATCCAACTCTGTCTGTCTCTCTCTCTCTCTCTCTCTCTCTCTCTCTCTGTTTCTCTTCCGCTTCTTTTTTTTCTCCCTGCCTCTCTGTCCCTCTCCCTTCTGTCGGCCGTTCGCCCATTTTTGCAAAAGCCACAGGGTAACGGCTATCACGACGCTTATCATTTGAACCGCTGATCGAAGTGATTGGGTCGCGCGTGTTGCTTTTGGCACTTCGAGATTTTTTATCCGCCCACGCTCGTCGTCCCCGCCGATGACTGATAAAGTCGCGAATCGAGACTCGGTCCAACACAGCGACGTACGTAGACGGAGCAGCATTCGATCTGATAGCACGATCGGGGATAACGATCGCGGGAAAAAAATGCAGATCGGTCATAAATTATTCATGCGAAATGTCAAAGATATATTTTCATATCGCTGTACAGAGAATGACAAAGTTCATTGTGATTTTCGTATCCAAACATCGCGACTGATTTTTTTTTATACGCTGCTGCGATACCTGACAGTGTCGTTGATCTTTTGACACTGTCAATCAATTCTGGCGGTGATTCCTTATCTTTCTGATATTAAAAAATTTAAGCGCTTTTTTTCGGATTTAAATTAAGCTGGTAGGGCCGAATTTGTTTGGGTTTGAATACGAGGATGAGGCGATATCCATCATTTTTGGAAGTTTTGTTCCTCTGCCCGTTTGGTCGATATTTGGCCGAATAAAGATAATGGATCCTTACTTTTATTTATTTTACTTATTTGTTATTTTGGCAATTTATTATTTGGATAAAGTTCCAAAAAGCCCACACCACTGATCAATTTGGGAATTCGTGTACCCATGTATTTTGACGCGCTGATCACGAATATCATATTGAACATACCCGCAAATTTGATTTTCAAGGTCGACACACGAATGATGATTTTTTAACAGTTTTTCTGTTTTATTTTAGTAAATATTCATTTTAGAGAAAAATATTTCGCACCAAAGTCGTAGCCTATGAAAATATTGATTTTTTATTACCGACGCAATTTTTGTCTAAAACCATTCCATTTCGAGAAAAATGGGATAATGTTCCAAGAAATGAAACTTGCTTAGCTTCATTAGGTTCGATATTATGTACTTACCTATAGTAACGGATCGGTAACAGCAATAATATAGATAATGTTCATTAGCCCACACAAACCCAAAAAAAACCAAATTCAAACTGAAACAAAACCAACAAATAAAACCAAACCCAAACCCAAACAAAATATGCAGAAATAGTATAATACATATATAATGTAAAAAGAAACTCAAATAAAATTCATTTTTGTTTTAAATAACCAAAAAGCGAAAGAGCAAAAAAAACATGCACTTCAAAATTGACTGGATCACAAAAAATTCAAAAATAGTATATAATACAAAAAGAAACTAAAATAAAAAAAAAAATTAATAAAAAACAAACAAGCAAAAAAAACATGCACTTTAAAGACTAAACTCCAACCTTCCCGCAGTAAAGTGCGTGAGTAAATACGAGTAATATTGAAACTAATAGAGCTAAGCAATTTGCACTTATTGGACCACTATCCCGTTTTTCTCGAATCGGGATAGGTTTAGATACAAACTGTATGAAACATAAAAGATCAATATTTTCATAGGCTATAACTTTTATAGGAAACATTTTTCCCTAAAATGAATATTTAGTAAAATAAAACAGAAAAATTGTTGAAAAATCAGTTTTCGTGAGTGTTGACCTTGAAAATCAAATCTGCGGGTATTTTCACTATGATATTCGTAATCAGCCAGTCAAAATACATGGGTACATGAAATTCCAAATTAATCAGAGGTATGGGATTTTCGGAACTACACCCCAAATGGACCAGAAGCGCGCTCAAGTTTCGAGAATCGAATTTGACTCACGACTGGGCTGGTCCTTATGGGAATATCAAAGATAGAGCGGGGCCAGCTGGACCGAGAGATCAAAGGCTAATCGACTAATCAAAACTTACTGAGCCCAAATTTATTTTAATGCTCCTTCATCCCGAGTCTATTCTTGGAACCATTTTATTGAGTTTTGGAAAATTAATTCATGAAAGTATAACAAATATTGGCATTATTGTAAAATAATAAGTTTCCGAAAAAGTATTGAAAAAAAATAGTATTCATAATTATCGATTTTTGTAAAATAACCAGCAGATTAATTTGTTGCCATTTCAAAAGTAATTGAGTTTAAATTCAATATTACATTGGTATTGAATATTGACATTTATTCATTTTAAACTACCCCTGTTCAACACACAGATTAATTGGCAAGGTTTTGCAGGGTGATTGAGTTTTTGTTGAATATTGAAATTGTACCAAATACCCATAACTATTAGCTCAATATTACAGCCATGTGGGATACTGACGACAATTTTTATAATTGAGTTATGTGGCATTTATTGTGTCCATTAATTTGGCAAGTGTCCGATGATAATCGAAGTCGAGTATGTGTGTAAGTTTGTGGTAACCTGTCCAAGTGGAAACGTTGATGATAAACAAGTAGCGAATAAATAATAAATATTCTGGTAAAAAGTGATAATCAATAGTAAATGGAAAAAATAAAAATGGCGAATTCTAATAATAGAACGGTAGATAGTAGTAATGAAATGATAAAGGGTAATTTATAAAATGGTCAGTTGTTGGTGCAAACAAAAGGAAAAGTAAAGCAATAATAAAATGGTATTTAAATAGTAATAATAAAATTATAAAGCGTAATTTTTTGAATGGTCAATTGTTGGTGCAAACAAAAGGGAAAACATTCGTAAGAATAAAATGGCAAATGGTAATAATAAAATGGTAACTAGTAATGAGAGAATGGTAATCAGTAATTTAAAAAAATGGTAAATGGTAATATAAACGATACTCATTGTCTGATAGAAAAAATGGTTCTTTAGTATTCACGTAATTGAGCCAGCAGATTTAATGCATTCCTTAAATAAAGTTAATTAGGTGTACGAAATCACAATGGTTATGCTTTTTGATTATATTGCCCACGTAAGATGTGCGATAACAATTACTTATCGAGGCACAATAATTCTTTTCTGTACGATGATCATGTGCACTTGCCATTGACATTGCCGTTAACATTTATTTTCGAATCCGTTATTTCACTTTCCCATAGTCTATAAAATGTTCCATTTTATAGACTAATGAAACATTTCTTACTATTTTTATCAATAATGATTATTTGTCACGATTAATAATGACATCAATGACATTATCATATCACCAATAAATGATAATAAATAAATGATAATATGATAATGAATGCATTTTATTATTACACAACGATCATTTCTAATTATATAATAACTAATTATTATTCAATAAATGATCATTTAAAAAATGAATTAATAATAAAATCAATAAACATTCTTTTTCATTACGAGACGCACTTTTTAGTGATTATAAATTTGTTTAGAACAATTATTAATGAAAATTATGTCTTTTTAATATTCTCTGCTTATTTTCGGCTGATTTTTCTGCGAAATTGTAAAAAAAATTATCGCCCATCGCCAGCTCTCTCTCTCTCAGGCCTGTTTATCTTCTCTCATAGATGGTTCAAAGAGCCGATGGTTATTCCCACGATTTTCTAAATTAATATAACATTCCTTACTATTTTTTACGAACAACAATTATCAGTCATTATTGATAATTACACATTATTCAAGAATTAATAATACGATAATGAACGAATTATCTTTATCATCCCTTATTATATAATAACTAATTATTATTCAATAAATTATAATTTTTTAAATCAATTAATAATAAAATTAATGAACATTCTTTTTCATTCCTAGAGGCATTTTTTAGAGATTAAAATCATTTTTAGAACAATTATTAATGAACGTTACGTCTTTTTGATATTGTCTGCTTATTTTGTGCTGTTTCGATTCTCTCGCAGATGGTCCAAAGAGCCGAGGGTTATCCCCGTGAATGGGAAAACGTATTTTCCTACGGCGACACGAAGGAGCCGACCACGCGGGGTGGGGCCTCGTCGGTCATTCCCTACGAGCGCTTCTGGTCAGCCTACAATGACCAAAATGGAAATCCTCATGTGATCGAAGGATTGGCGAGTAGACGAGCTCAGGACAACGAGGACGACGCGAACGGCGACGATTTCAACGACGAGTACAGCGACGAATACAGCGACGAGGACGTCGACGAGGACGACGACGCGATCGCGCAGGGCATCATGCAAGCTGTGACGGACGGAATCTTTCTTTCGCCGGAAGAGTGGGCCGAGACACTCCCCGATAAGCCCTTTGAAATGCCGAATAATCAGGGTACGTTCTCCAAGGATCAGAAATTCCGAACGAAGACAGGGTAATCATGGAGTATGAGGACTTTTCGGAAAAACGACGGGAACATTTTTATTTAAGGATGTTGAGTCCCAAATCGCAAATGATGATAAAATTCTGAAAATTTGGTATGTTTTTATATGAAGTATTTCAGAGGTCGTGTAAAAATTTCACGACAATTAGGAAGCTCGTCGTTGAACAATTAACATTCACAAATTAAATGTTGTTTTATGGAAACCGATGTAACTTTGCAATAAGTTTTTTTTTGACCTCTCAATTTTATAATATCTACAATATACTGAAAGCAACGGAAACAAAACGAAGTTTATCGATAAATTTTTTTTTTCTTTTAAAAATTGTTCTTAACAAAATGTTAATTTTTTAATAACGAGCTTCCTAATCGTCGTGAAATTTTAACACGACCTCTTAAATACTTCGTACAAAAACATACCAAATTTTCAGAATTTTCTTATCATTTTTTATTTCAACCCTTAAGGAGGTTGAAGTAATGATGATAGAATTCTGAAAATTTGGTATGTTTTTACATGAAGTATTCAGGAGGTCGTGTAAAAATTTCATGACGATTAAGAAGCTATTTATTGAACAATTAACATTAACATGTTTCATAGGGACTCAACATCCTTAACCGTGAAATTGTTTATTCCATTATACTGAGTGATATTCCGTCGGGGGAGGCTGACATTTTCCATAAAATCCAAAAGTTGCGCGGTTTTGAAGGTCGCGGTAACACGTGATAAAATAGGGAATTTTCAAATATTTCGACGCCTATATTGGGGAGTATGAAGTATTATGGAATTGTACTACGTTGGTTATTCTCGTGGCCCTAATAAGGGCCGATGAAGATCTTGAAAAAGATTGATGTCGAAAAGTGTCGAAATGTCTATTCTCCCTTCGTGGCTCCGATCACTTCGAAAATCATGCGAAATCGATGACGATGGTGTGGATATTGACACTTGAAGAAAAATTCACGAAATCAAAACATATTTCGAGATCACGAAATCAAAACATATCTCATCGTTCCAAAATATATATGTCATGGTTACTGCCGAAAGAATAGTAGTGCTTATGATATTTCAGCAGTTGTGTTAACTATGCTCATATGCTAACCGCAATCAACAATCCTTTCAAGCATACGTTGATTGTCAATGCTAATAACATAGTAGGTCTTCACAAAATCGATGATTCCTTACACTATCAAAAAATAGTGGTTTTTACCATACTGAATGGTATGTCTACTAAATGTATATAACATTTCGCAAATTCAAAAATTTGAAAATTTTCAAATAAGAGTACTATCTGTACGATTGTTTATCATGATTTGTTATTCCCTGACCTCCTGAAATGATTCCTATCGAAGAAAATATTTCACCCACATGGAGATTCTCTTTTACCATGAGTGTTTTTCGTAAGTACTATACACTTCTCTCTCAGTGTACTATGTATGAGGAAACAAGTAGCCGTTTAGCGAGGCGTCGAAATATCACCTGTTTCTGGAAACTTCAAAACCCTGAAAGTTTCTCGCGACGAGAAGAATGGCGAAAATATTCCATTTGTGAGAAAAGTTATGTTTTTTTTTGGGCGTAATATATCTAGATTTTTCAAAACCTTGTGGCAAAAAAGAAGAATATACTCCTCTATTTAAAAATCAATTTTTTCAAAGGCATCGTCGAAAGTTTCACGCGGCGTGCTGAGAAGAGTCCGCAGTTTCTGAGCATGTGAGATTCTCACCCAGTTTGTTCGTGCGATTTTTGCCTATAATTTTTGTGGGCTTTTTAATTATTCGTCTGGCGAAAGTAATGATTTGGAAAAAAAAATCACGCGAAATCGAAGAGTCCACATGACCACCGATTATACGTAAATTTTTATTTGTTTGTTCGTCCTTTCGTTTCATTGTTATTTCTTTTATATATTGGACTGTCATTTTTTTTGACAAAATATGATTATTCCACTTTTTCAATTCATATACACGATCCGTGAAGAAATTTTTTAATTCGAAAGTTACAGAATAAGCAAGGGGTGCTTATTATTAAAATCATTATTATTATAATTATTATAATCGTTATTTATTATATAATTATATAATTATATATATATATATATATATATATATATAATTATATAATTTATAATATAATATAATCATTATAATCATTATGATTGTTGTTATTATTATTATTATTATTATTATTATTATTATTGTTGTTGTTGTTGTTGTTGTTGTTGTTGTTGTTGTTGTTGTTATTATTATTATTATTATTATTATTATTATTATTATTATTTTCTTTGTATGAGGGTGTGATAGGTTGTAAAAAAAGTTTTCATTTCTGGGTCTTCAATTTCTTACTAGAATTGAAAATTATTTTATCCAGGAGAAAGCCAATGAACCGTAAAGGGCGCCTCGTTATTTTTGCCTTTCCGTCCATCGAGGCAGCCCTGTAGACTTTTTGCCGGGGTCCCTCTTCAACAAGAAAAAAGCTAAAACTTCTTTCAACGATACCAAAAGAAATCGAAGACTCGAAAAACCTATTCTTTTTTTGCCCACACTCTATCAGTTGAGATTTTACAACGATCGAAATATGAAGGCAAAGTTGAGCGCGCACAAAGTTGATTGGTGAATTGTAACCCTCGGATGACGTTTGTCCACAGCAGAGACCGGGATTTCCAGTTTTGGCGACAACATTGTTTTTCCAGACAGTCTGCCGAATCCAAAACCGGAAAAGCTCGTCAGTCGTCCGGTTCCAAAGTGCAAGGGCAGTACGTTCTGCCTCAAACCATCGCACTATCCTTCCAACGCTGAGATCGAGGATGCCCTGAAGAAGAGCTTCCTTCCTCCCGTCGTCGAGGTAAATTTCGAAATACTTTTTTACCCACATTTGCCACTTGTTCGTGGCCTATTGAAAAAATTATATGTAAACCATTTTTTTAAACATGCTTTTATTTAATTTAATGAAAAGTAGAAAATAAATTGTTTTACCGAGTCATCTAAATGTGACTATAAATAAAAGCTTGGGGCGCTCAACTTTTTAAATGTTTGATAAATTTGATCAATTTAGTTTCGTTAATCGTATTCGATTTGGCACAATAGTAATTAGAGAAATTATTATCACACGTTTATACACAGGCTAAGGATTTTTATTTGAGAAATCTTGGGTTGTTTTACAGAAAATTAAATACACTTGATATGTTAACGGATTTGTGTAAATTGAAGAACATATATCTAAATTTTGAGCGCCCCAAGCTTTTATTTATAATCACGTATAGGTGACTGGGTAGAAAAAATTATCTTCTACTTTTTAGTACATTAAATAAAAGCTTGGTCGAAAAAAAATGTTACACATAAATTATTGTCTACTTTTTAGTTTTTAATTGATTTGAGTTTTTATTTAAGAAGTCTTGGGTTGTTTTACAGTAAATGAAATACCGTTGATATGTTAACGGATTCGTGTAAATTAAAGCTTATATTTCTACATTTTGAGGGACCCAAAGCTTTTATTCATAGTCACATATGATGATAACAAAAATTATTTTCTACTTTTTAATACATTAAATAAAAGCTTGGTCGACAACAAAATTTTACACAAAAATTATTTTCTACTTTTTAGTCTTCAATTGATATGAATTTTTATTTAAAAAATCTTGGGTTGTTTTACAGCAAATTAAATACAGTTTATACGTTAACGGATTCATGTAAATTGAAGCTACTATTTAATAGTTATAATATTTCTACATTTTGAGGGCCCCAAGCTTTTATTTATAGTCACATATGATGATAAAAAAAATTATTCTCTACTTTTTAGTACATTAAATAAAAGCTTGTTCGAAAACGAAATTTCACTCATAAATTATTTTCCACTTTTTAGTCTTTAATTGATCGGAAAAAAATATTTTCTACTTTTTAGTACATTAGATAAAAGCTTGGTCGAAAACAACATTTTACACACAAATTATTTTCTACTTTTTAGTCTTTAATTGATTTGAAAAAAATTATTTTCTACTTTTTAGTACATTAAATAAAAGCTTGGTCGAAAACAACATTTTACACACAAATTATTTTCTACTTTTTAGTCTTTAATTGATTTGACTACAGCTCGGAATTTTTCGCAAAGATGATCCAAACGAAATCCTCCACCAAAGAGGGTCCAAATCCTTCCATCTATCACAGACGTTTTCTCACGTCCTATTGGGCCTTACCTTTTAACCTATTTTACCTATTGGACCCTTTTAACGATTGTGCGATCCGAGAGCACTCAGGGCCAATTCATATTTTCTCGTGCACTTTCCACGTAATTTACGTCTATTCAATGTTTCTCATTCTGTTCATTTCTGCTAACGCTTCATTATTGCAAGGTCTCTTTTCTGTTAGCTTTTCGCAGACCAATTTCTTTTCAAGTTGAATCATGCACCTCTTGGATGCGTGTCTGCAAAATTTCAGACCTCTAAGTAGTCTGGAAGCGGGTGAAATATCGATTGTCCGTTTTGCATCACACGTAAGGTCAAGTCATCTCGCACCAAGTCAAGTTGAATAAAAGCTTGTAACTGGCACCTGGTCCTGGTCACCTTACGAGGATCTTTCTCACTAATCTTTTATTCTTTTCAGCCTCCCTCGATCGCCGAAAGGATTAGCCCCACATACGAAAGCCTCTGCCTTTCTCGGGTATGATATTTTCCATTTTTTACCTCCCAAAAAGTATTCGGAAATCTACCAACCTATCTCACGTCAATTTTGTCTCTTTCTCTCTCATCGTCGATCACTTCCACCCCAGGAACACGTAATTCTACCCAAAACTGGATTGACCGACAGCGAACAGTGGGAGTGGATAGTGAACACTAGCAATTTCGAGCAGACTGTGAAAGTCGAGTTTTGCGAGTGAGTACCCGCAGATTCGACGATTTTTGCCTTTTTTGGTCTTCCTCGATCAAAGAGGAAGGCCAAGTTTCCGATGATCGTTACATTTCTTATTTTATTCATTAGAACGGAGAACTCACCGTGCAAGGTTATCAACAACATTGTTGCCGACGGTTACAAAACGTTTTGCAAGCAAAAGTACGTTTATCGTAATCTCGTCGCTCTCGGCGAGAATGGCACAGTATTGAAACCTTTTAAAATGCCCTCGAGCTGCTGCTGCTATGTCAAATTCGTTGGGAATCCAATGTTGAGAATGAGCCCGAGTCTGAAACAGTCTCCAGTTCAGGACGGAACCGGAAATTAAACGAATACGTGCTTTATATATATATATATATATTTTTTTTTTTACACACATACACACACACACAGTCATTTGCAATCATTCGATTTGACAAGAACCATTTCCGTAAAAAATCAAATAAACAATTTGGACAGAAAGTGCAACAGTTGAAAAAAATTTGGTTCGGGTTTTTTTTTCAAATAACTATATATATGTGTATATATATATTAGACTGATTAAAAGAAAGAAAAAAATTTCCTTCTGGATTCTTGTGCTACTGTCGGGCACTAATAAAAGAAAATTTCCCTAAAAAAATGGGCGCGTTCACTCAATTTTTAGAGGTGGCTATCTCGACTTTTTGTTATTTTTTTCATGATTTTAATTAATACATATGATCACAGTATTAGATTATACCGGAAATGGAATAAATAAAGGAAATAATATGCTTCACAGCTGTGTTGCGACGAAGAAAAGTATATCGCCCACACATTGAATCCCTAGAAAACAAAATCGAAAATATTATTATGAATCAGTAAATAAATTGAGCCCAAACAATATTTCAAACGCTGTTTAATAAAACATAATAACTTATTATTATGACGACTTGTTTTATCATCGTTAATTTAACAAAAACTGATAATAATAATGAACTAAATAATAAAAATATTTAGAAGTGTAGTATTTTGAAAATTTGAATACATGATTTATGAATAAAAGCTTGTAATTTAATTTTTCGTAAAAGGTGCGAACTGTTAATGCGTATAAATAAATCTACATGGATAACGAGAGTAGTATAGACGCCATTATTGATCCACCTGGATTTGAATTGTGAGTATTGCAATCTTTTCAAATTGTTAGAGTTTATTTTTGTTACGAAATAGCTGCTGGATGTGATTTTTATCCGTAATCCGAAGCCATGACTATACTTAAATGCAATACGTTCATAAAAAAAATTTCGAATACAAAAAAGGTCGAGATAGCCACCTCTCAAAATTGAGTGACCGCACCCATTTTTTTAGAGAAATGTTCTTTCATTAGTGCTTAACAATAGCACGAGAATCCAAAAGGACAAAAAAAAATTTTGAATCAGTCTAATATATATATATATATAAAGAAAACCGTATAAATTGGAGTAAATCGTTGTTTATGATAATTTGTTGCATATTTTGTCAATGCAACATCTTCATAATTTTTCATATTTATAAAGACGTCAAATTCATATATGTGTAGATATATATATATATATATATATATATATATATATATATATATCTAGACAAATCTGATAAACAAATTTTACCATGAACAATTACAGTGAAGAATGCACTAAATCATGATAACATGAATTGAGAGTATTTTTTTATTTCTATTTCATTTTTTCGACGAATTATATCCTCAGTTTTTCATATTCCTAAAGACATAGAATTTGCTTTTTTTTTTAATACCTCGTATCTATCTTGTTACGTGATACTTGACAAAACGAGATGATTATTGTGCCAAAGGCGACTAAAGGTCCGCGTTATCTATAAGGTCCGGTGATAATGACATTGGAGATAATTTTCGAAGAATGATAAAGAGAGCATTAAAGGTTACAATATTACAAATTGGCGAAAATGGTGGCCTGATAGGATTATCAAAAAAAAAGAAGATAATCGCGCGAATTAACCTCGCATAGCTGCTTTTTTTGTAACCTGAAAATAAACGAGAACGTTCCATAAGCTGACGAGCTTAGACAATTTTGAAAATAAGCTTTAGGTTGATGTAATGAAAGAAAGCATTATTTTTCAGTTTATATAAAAGAAAAATAAGTTTATTAGACATTAGACAAAGGCTTGTACCGTACATTGCACTTTTACGTAACCTGATAATAAGCAAGAACGTTTTATAAACTGACGGGTTTATATAATGTTTACAATAAGTTTGAAGTTGATATAATTAAAGAGAGCATTATTTTGAGTTTATATAAAACAAAAATACGTTCATTAGACGTTAAGTAAAGGCTTGTTCCATACAAATCGTAATCGTAAGAAAAATTGTTACTCAATTTTCACATTATCTCTACGAATTATAAATTAAATAGTTAGTAAATAATATTTAGACTATATTTCGTCTATTATTTCCCAAACTTGAAAAAGTCTTTTACGTGTATCCTCGAACTGGAATATTTTTTTCGAAAAACTTATCAGTGTAAAAAAAAGCCAATTTAAGAATTGAATATATTCCTCTCTGCGATTACTGCCAAGCTTCGTTCGAAATACGTCGTAAATCCGTATCCATTACGGAATTCATCAAAATTATTGTAAGTTCAACGAAGTCTGTTATGATCGACGAAAATATATCTGCAATGGCATAGTTCGTATATTCGTGTTACGAATTATGGTAATGTCACCATCAAGCTTAGATCCTCCCATTTCCCACATTATTCCCAAGGATAATAACACTTCAATCCAGCTGCGAGATTACGAGAGACTTGACAATGTTATTGCGTATAAGACTATCGTATAAAAAGAATAATTTATGTAATCATGGTAAATTATGTATTTCATATGATTTTATATTATTTTTAAAATTAATTTGGACATCAGAAAAATGCTACTTCCAAAAATATGCGGAGTAAAAAAACTGCTTTGTACTCGTCTTCATATTTTTTTCCATCGTTTGATTTTTCTATCATTTTTCAACGGTGAACCTTCTTTGAATTAAGTTTTATCGTTTTTTACACATTTATTTGGACATTTGAAATCAATATTTCTCAAATGGACAATTTATGACAACACAATTGATAATATCTGGAAAATTTGATGATAACTCATCGATATATATATATAGCCTAGAAATGATTGCCTATAATGATTATAGAGTGATAAGAAAAAACATTTTATGTACCAACTGATCGTTTGTCTTTGTTTGTAGAACTACTATTGTGCAATACAAAACAATTTAAGTACGAAAAACCGCGTATATTTGATTACTTTATAATAACTCGTATCAACAATTACGAATAATAAAACATTGCGAAACCCTTCACTTCACCCTTCACAATTCATTTGAAAAATAAATACGTAAATTAAATCGTATCATTTATTAATTGAATCTTATAAATTTTCAGTAAATGCATTTTTTCGGTCTATTAACTTATATATTTCAATCTTGTCTCAATAATTGTACATTTGTTTAATTCTTTTAATTCTCATAACCGAGAACTCGAGGCTTAAAAAAAAACTTGACGAAACAATCATTTCAAATTCGAAAATTCACGAAAAAGTCGTACCTTCCTTTGGGGAGTAAGCGATGAAAAAAAAGGACGAGTCTATTTGCCACGATACATTTTGCGAGTGATTAATGGAGTTGCCTCGCGTCTGACGTCACCACCAGAAGGAGCCCCGAGGATTCTGCCTCGAAAGCTACAGCTCCAGATAGGCGCAGATGTTGGCGCATATTTGACGCACCGAACTCTCAAAAATACAAACAGTGTACGTAAAATGTATTTTTTATTTTATTTTTTCGAAAAAGCCCCAAAAGAAGATAAAAGTCAGCATCAGTCGACAGGTCCAATTGGCACTAGGGGATAGTGATTGATCTCGTGGATAACGACTTTGCGCTTATCCTTGGAGCTTTTTTTACTTGTATTTGTTTTTTTTTTCATTTTATCATTTTTTAAATTTATTATTCATCGAATTATTTACGTAATTATTTATATATTTATATATATATATTGTAACGTTTGTAATAGATTAGAATTTATTTTTCAACCAGAACTCAAGAAAATTCTAGGAGAAAAACAGAGGCCCTTAAAGCATAATCCTTTCAACGATTTCATTAAAATTGAATCCTTATGTACCGGGTGGGCCAGTAACTATTGGCACCTCTCATGCCTTGGAAACTATAGGTGTCAGAAAAAAAATGTATCCAGTAAAAGTTGTTTAGGTTTGTTTGGGTTATCAGATGATGGTGACGAATTTTCTGTAAGTGTCGTTATTTTCGCGATACGAAGGTCATCTTTGTTTTTAAGTGGTGTCGTGTTTTTGTGTCTACTATCAGATAGGGGCTGTTGCGACAAGGTCATTCAAGGTCACTAAGGTCACTTTCGTTTATAAAGTGTTCGGAGTGATGACCCTCGGTATCGAGGTTGCAGTCTTTCTATCGCCACTTTACATCTTATAACCTCGATCATCCTTTATAAACAATAGCAACCTTAGTGACCTTGAATGACCTTCTGTTGTCAGTCATCGTATTCTTTCCTCTATATTTTTTTTCTCGAAATATCATTATTTACCTCTTTCCAACAATCTCGCCACATTTCCACAAAAATCAAAGAATAATTTTGTTCATACAAAAACGACGAATGAAAAATCTCAAGAATTTCATCGAAAGCTCCTTCGTTATTTTTTTTTTCGAAAACCGCACTGAATATTCCCGAACCTCGGGGGTTACCAGAAATCTTAAAAATCTTTATACATTTTTTAAATTGAATTTTAAACAATTGAATGACATTCTTTATTTACTGTGAAGGAGGTTTCTACTTTGTTGGGCCAAATAATGTTCGATTTTTCGCCAATTTCTTTTTCGTGAAAAATATTAAATCTGCAATGTTGACATTTGGTATGCTTACTAAGCGGTCTTTCTCGAATATGAATATATTTTTTAAAGTTTCACGAACCATCGTACCGGGAGTGGGAGGAGCCACGTGTGTCGGTGCGCCTGCGATGATATTTTTCACTTGCGGAAGTCCTGAACAGGTGATCTGAAGCTAAAAAATCAAACATATTTTTACTTTGTACAATATTGTGCAGAAATCGAATTGAAATCAAAAAGAAAAATTGAAAAATGATAAAATAGTGAGCGGTCGAAGGAAAAGTTTAGTTTTTTACCAAAATCTTTTAAAATTTGTTCATAAAATAAAAACGTCTGAATATTTTTGGATATGTTCACTTCAACTAATGAAGACGATTGTTGTACACGTGTTCAACGATTGCTCATTTGGGGCGTGTAGGAGCACTTCCGCAACCTTGGAAAACGACTCGAAAACGTTTCGAGAAAGAAAACGCGTTCAAAGTTCAACTGAAGTTTATGTGTGAATAAAATGAAAAGTTTCAATCTAATAATTTAAATAAACGTAAGAAATTTTATTTTATTTAATCATTTAAATGAAATTAGGATTTTCAATTTAATTCAGTAATATCAATTGAATAAAATCTTCAACGTAATTCAATAATTTTAATGCAACAATAAATTTCAAATAAATTCAATAATTTCGATGCATTTGAAGTAGTCAATTTAATTTCATAAAAATGTCCAGTATAGTTTGATTGAAAAATAGTCAACACCGACGTTTTCAATCATGGAAAAAGCTGGCGATGATCGGTGATCGTGTCAATTATATATATTATAATCTTCAATGTAATTTAATCATTTCAATTCAACAATAAATTTAATTTATATTCAATAATTTCGATTCATTTGAAATTGTCAATTTAATTTGATAAAAAGCTCTAGTATTTAATTGAAAAATAGTCGACACCGACGTTTTCAATCACGGAAAAAGCTGGCCATTATCGATGATAATATCAATTGAATGAAAATCTTCAACGTAATTCAATCATTTCAATTCAACAATAAATTTCAATTAAATTAAATAGTTTCGTTTTAATTGAAATTGTCAATTTAATTTAACAATTTCAATTTCATAAAAAACTCCAATTCAATTTAATTAAAAAATAGTCCACACCGACGTTATCAGTCACGGAAAAAGCTGACGATGATGGATGTCGTTGATGACAAAGCGGATTAACAATCGGTGTACGATCACGTTGTTCTGTGTCTACACCACTCGAAATCCATTACGCCTGGTGCGAGTGAAATCTTCAGACCGCCGCAGTCGTATATCGACGGCCCACGGGGGTGGGCATGATTAAAAAAGCACATTTGCGCGCCTCCTCTACCGCTCGAGTCATTAAAATTCTCGTTTGACCTCGTCCGCGGATATTCATTACATCGCTCTCGGGCCTTTTTACGGCGCGGAAGTATATGAATATCTCTTCCCGAGCACATCATACACACACGCCGGGCTCTTTTGATGAAAGCTCTTCCTACTAATATGTTCTCGTCTCTCCACTCGCGTCTCGTAACTGCGATAGAATATCTATCTGCAAATACACTTATATGTTTACACTCGACGATATTTATGGGTCATCAAATGTAAAAACACCGTTTTTGAGAACAGCTTTTAAGCTTACTTCATCGATTTCTTATCCGAGAGTTATTTTTATGGCTGATACTTTTTTTTTATTGGGACCATTGTTAGCGTTGTTTGTCGAATTTTTAAAATTCTTTTTTTGATTTGGATCGGAATGAAAACATTACCAGGAGACGATGGCATAATTTTATGCAAGAGTAACTGATACATGAGGCGCGATATGCAGCATTGAAATATATATATATATATATATATATATATATATTACCATATTGCATATTGTTCGAGAAAAATTATATTAATAATTTAAAAACTATAAAATCTCATAGCATTTTTGTTTTACATAGTTCAAGGTATGCACTGGTACAAAACATGCAATTTGTTTAATCAAACCGGAAGTTTACTGCGATTTTTAATTCATAAACTGACAACTCGCAGTTCACTTATATATTATATAGATTACATATTTTATTGCAGATAGTATTGCAGAATGTCAATTTTGTTAGTTTATATATATATAAACTAACGAAATTGACATTGACAAAATTGGTATCGAAGAATGTCAATTTTGTTAGTGTATATATATATATATATATATATATATATATATATATATATATAAACTAACAAAATTGACATTCTGCAATACTCTAATTACATTTGGAATATTCATTCAATCCTCGTTCCGTTGATAATTCGTTAGTTTCCCAGAGGCGAACACAGATCAAATACAAAATCAGATCAAATTTTTCGATTTTTGGCACATTCTCGGAACAGCGACTAGCAAAATATCGAAAATAGTTGCTGAAAATAACCAAACGGATATTTTTGTTCACGTGGTAACGACGATCATGAGAATGACATTTGAGAGCAAAAAAATTGACCGGACAATAAATGAGCAGTGCATAATAATAAAATTTTCCAACGTGGTCATTTTCTTTCCCTCAAGAGTACTCGAACGATCATTATTTTCTCGTTTAACGAGCAATCAATTTGACTATGATCATAGTGGGCAAACGGCACTCGAATATTCATCGTCAATTCTTATGCCACGCTTGCGATATTTTTGTTCGAACGGAACAGTAACGTGATCCTCTTTGGGATCGTTATCGCAGTGGATTAACAATGATCGATCATCCGCAGAAGCCGAGGGTGTTCCAGTCTGCATCTCGCGAAAATGAAAAAATAATACGAGCTGCGCGGTGGTTCGATAAATTACGAAAAAAAAAAAGAAAAAAATTGTTCTCATTCAATCGACGATTATAGACAGTGTTATGCGTGGCAGTTCTTGAACGGAAGTGTTTTTCCTTTCTTTTTCTCAATGACTCAGCATATTGTTGCTCCGCTTGCGCCTTATTGGAGAACTGAGCATAAAATTCGAGAAAAAAAACGTAGAAATATGGTTGCCACGTTTCTTCGCCATTGTGCAACTTTTCACGTCCTCGTGATTGACTTTTTTGGAGGCGGATTACGAAAGGCCCGAGGTAACGTGCTCAAACTTTATTACGAAGAAAGAAAGTGAGGATATCATCCCGGCAACAACGAAAATATTTGCCCAAGATATTGCAAGCATAATTGTTTGATATTGTATCCTCCGACACCATTGGAGGGAATCCATTATCTATGCCTCGCGAAATCTCAAAATTACTTCGACGAAAATTGAAAAAAAAAAACTAAATCCAATGATTTTCGGAAATCTCTGAATCAATATGTTAATCCATATAACTCAACCCCTAAGGGGGTGAAAGGGGTGGCAAAGTTTGCATGGGAAATCATATTTTTATGGTCAACTTTACTTAAAAGTTGGTATTAATGCTCTGTGATACAATTAATAAAACACGTGTTTCGGCGTTTTCCAATATTCAACCCTTAAGGAGAAAAGGGGTGGTAAAGTGTGTATGAAATTTTTTGAAAATCTGGTCGGATTTGCTTAAAATTTGGTATTAGTGCTTCTTGACATAATTAATGAAACACGTCTTTCAGTGTTTTCAAAAATTCAACCCCTAAGGGGGTGAAGGGTGTGGCAAAGTCTGTATGGGAAATAATATTTTTATGGTCAAGCCTACTTGAAAGTAAGTATTTATGCTCTGTGACACAATTAATCAAATACGTGTTTCGGCGTTTTTCAATATTCGACCCGTAAGGGGAGAAAAAGGGTGGTAAAGTTTGTATGGAAATTTAAAAAAATCTGGTCGGATTTACTTGAAATTTGGTATTCTTGCTTCTTGACACAACTAATGAAACACGTATTTCACGCGTTTTCAGAAATACAACCCCTCAGGGGGTGAAGGGGCTGGGAAAGTTTGTATGGGGCATAATATTTGTATGGTCAAGTTAACTTGAAAGTTGGTATTAATGTTCTGTGACACAATTAATGAAATACGTGTTTCGGCGTTTTTCAATATTCGACCCTTAAGGGGAGAAAAGGGGTGGTAAAGTTTGTATGGAAATTTAAAAAAATTTGGTCGGACTTACTTAAAATTTGGTATTCGTGCTTCTTGACACAACTAATGAAACATGTATTTCAGCGTTTTCAGAAATTCAACCCCTGAGGGGAGAAAAGGGGTGGCGAAATTTATATGGAAAATAAAAAAAATCTGGTCATAAGATTTACTTGAAACTTAGTATTAATGCTCTTCAAGACAACTAATAAAATACGTATTTTAGCGTTTTTCGAAATTCAGCCTCTAAACGAAAAGGGGTGGCAAAATTTGAACGAAGCGTAAAAATAAACGGCTGAAATTTACTTGAAACGTCGTATAACTGTTCCTAGACACAATTCATTCAATTTCAGCGTTTTTGGAAATTCATCCCTTAAGGGGTAAAGGGGGTAGGAAAGTTCGTATGGTAAAAGAAATATCCGGTCAGATTTACTCGAAACTTAGTATCAATGCTCTTCAACACAATTCTACGTGTTCCGTAATGTAACATTTCCAGAACGCATTTCATTAAGGAGCATTCGACGACCGTCTGCGCGAGCGAAGCCGCGAGCGGAAAGCTAGTAATTATTATATATTAATGCCTAATATATCAGCGAACTGCGGGTAGGGAGTGAAACGAAAGGATTCAACGGATTAGGCCTAGTTGTACCAGGCGAAAACAGCTCATTATACAAATTGTTTTTTTCGAATATAGTGATGATAAATTTCTAAGAGAATTAGGTATTTGAAAAAGAAATCTAAAGAGGACTCTGTATTATTATTGTGCAAAAATATCCAATTATCGATTATTTAATATCAAGAAAATCAACCAGATTTCGCTTGTATCGAAGGGTCTTCCGAAGGGATTTCCGAAGGGTACTCGAAGGGATTTCCGAAATATTAAATTTCACAAAAACGGCACCTGTTAAAAACCCTTGATTTTTGCGAGAAAAATGCGAATTTTTCGTTCATCAAGTCGTAAGTATACATGGGGAAAACATCCTTCAATTAAGGATGTTGAGTCCCTATGAAACATGTTAATGTTAATTGTTCAATAAATAGCTTCTTAATCGTCATGAAATTTTTGCACGCCCTCCTGAATACTTCATATAAAAACATACCAAATTTTCAGAATTCTATCATCATTACTTCAACCTCCTTAAGGGTTGAAATAAAAAATGATAAGAAAATTCTGAAAATTTGGTATGTTTTTGTATAAAGTATTTAAGAGGTCGTGTTAAAATTTCACGACGATTAGGAGGCTCGTTATAAAAAAATTAACATTTTGTTAAGAACAATTTTTAAAAGAAATTAAAAAAAATTTATCAATAAATTTCGTTTTGTTTCCGTTGCTTCCAGTATATTGTAGATATTATAAAATTGAGAGGTCAAAAAAAAAACTTATTGCAAAGTTACATCAGTTTCCATGAAACAACATTTAATTTGTGAATGTTAATTGTTCAATAACGAGCTTCCTAATTGTCGTGAAATTTTTACACGACCTCTGAAATACTTCATACAAAAACATACCAAATTTTCAGAATTTTATCATCATTTGCGATTTGGGACTCAACATCCTTAAACACTATGTTTGTACGTCTAGAAAAATCCCTAAAAATTTCAGGAATATCGATGCGGTAGTTTTTGTGATATTTTTCTCTCCGACATTGAAAAAAGTGATTTTTCGACTTTTACAACTTGGCATGACCCCATAATGAACTTGAGAAATGAAAAAAAAATCATATCGAAAACCAACGTTCCCAAAATCTTCAAGATGTTAATGTTTTTTGGAACTTTGTTGGTGTCTCGTTGGTTGTTTGCTACGCGCCAACCTCGAGTAAACTTTCGATCGACGACCATTCACGAGTTCCCACATGAAACGGAGCAAAGACCGATGAATCCGGAGCAGAATTCATTTTGACTCGTCTCGCCTGTGAACGACCTTTTTTATATTAAAACTTTTCTTTCTCCCTTTCATCTAGTCTTCATTGATGGTATTCGGTATACGAAATAAAACAAAAAGACTTCTTCGTCGCACTCAACGGAGGTTCTTCCACAAAACAAAAATCAACAAACTCAGATCGAGGATTACCGACGAAAGTCTCGGCCAACATGACTGTCCATGTAAGCCCGTTGAAATTTCATCAGGAGACGCGATGAAGATCAATGGACAAAATGGCTCTTTCTACTTTTTTTTTCGCGAATGAAGCAGAATGTTTTTGCACCTCATATTTAGCTATCATTCGACAACCGACGGGGGAGAGAAAAGACCACGATTATCATTGGATTTGACGAAATTATTATCGGAGTAGAAAAATCAGTACTTGTTTTCGTTTTTTTTTTCAAATTCCTTTCAAATTTTTTTTTCAAATTCCTTCCATTCAGTCAAATTTTTTTTTCAAATTCCGAAATTATTATCGGAGTAGAAAAATCAGTACTTGTTTTCGTTTTTTTTTTTTTTTCAAATTCCTCATCGCACGCTTTTCGACAGTGGGAGCTTGGGGCTAAGCAATTGTTTTTATTGTTATAAAATAATCGGGACTGAAGGATTACTTTCAAAGGCATTGTTTTTTATTGTAGCGTTTTATAGCCTGGGATCTAAACTTCAAGTTGCAACTAAGGTTTTGGAAAAAGTCCAAAAATTGATAGGGTTACGACGATTTTTGTGAAAGATCGGACCACCTACTGCCGTTTTTTCTTTTGCTTTTTTCTCTCAACTGTTTTGGTCGTGTCTCAAGATCGTTCGGTTCACTTCAAATTCGGACAGAACATAGTTCACAACATTTTCAAAATACGTTTACCCATTTGTTAATAAAAATTTTAAACAATAGAAATGTTTCATTCTTTAAATACCTTTTTAATAAATTTAATAAAATTTCCAAAATTTTTAAATAATACAAATGTTTTATTTTTAACTACCTTTTTAATAAATTTAATAAAATCTTTAAATATATTTTTTAATTTTTGACTTGTGGTCATCCTAGTTGCCAGAACCGCATACTTCGATTGTACATCGACCCGCTAGTTCCAGCCTAACGAAAACACTTTCCATCCCCTACAATTTCATAACATCAGTAAGATATCGCTCTGCACCTAAATATCTCTTCTTCCAAACTCGCTCGTCTTGATCGCAATTTACTTAATTTTTTTTCGAACCCCGTTTTGATCCATTTATCGAACAACCGCATCAAGGCCAACAGAATTAAATCCGATTTTTATTTCGTACACAAATTCCGCATCTCGGAATAATCCAATTTTTGGCTAGGTTAAAATCTAGGCAAAAAAATGCAATCCAATCCGAAAGAAGCTAATCGTACGTTGATAGAATGAGATTCGATCGATTATGACTGAGCGAGAAATTATCAAGATCGGCCGAGAGACTGTGCTGCATGCGTGTTATTTGCATGCAGGCTTAATCGACACACACGTGAGGAGTGTAGATCAAAGGTGTTGATGGATCGGAGCACGCCATCGCCGCTCGCCTGCCACGTTTATTTTAGTCGCTTTACCGGTATCTTCCAATCTGGCAACGCATTTATAAATATATACAGGGTGCCCGAAAAGTCACGTCCAAAAGGAAAATCTTGATGCCTCGAATAGCATATTCGAATCATCTCCGTGCATATCATCCATCCTACCATCTTTTTTAGTTTTCGAGAAAAAATAATGAAAAATTTGGTTTTCGTTTTTTCTTGTAGCATAGGTTTTCACTTTTTTTCTCTTTGGTGTGTGCACTTGAGGATGTTGAGTCCCTATGAAACATGTTAATGTTAATTTTCAATAAATAGCTTCTTAATCGTCATGAAATTTTTACACGACCTCCTGAATACTTCATGTGAAAACATACCAAATATTCAGAATTCTATCATCATTACTTCAACCTCCTTAAGGGTTGAAATAAAAAATGATAAGAAAATTCTGAAAATTTGGTATGTTTTTGTATGAAGTATTTAAGAGGTCGTGTTAAAATTTTACGACGATTAGGAAGCTCGTTATTAAAAAATTAACATTTTGTTAAGAACAATTTTTAAAAGAAATAAAAAAAAATGTATCAATAAACTTCGTTTTGTTTTCATTGCTTTTAGTATATTGTAGATATTATAAAATTGAGAGGTCAAAGAAAAAACTTATTGCAAAGTTACATCAGTTTCCATAAAACAACATTTAATTTGTGAATGTTAATTGTTCAATAACGAGCTTCCTAATTGTCGTGAAATTTTTACACGACCTCTGAAATACTTCATACAAAAACATACCAGACTTTCAGAATTTTATCATCATTTGCGATTTGGGACTCAACATCCTTAAGGTCGCGAGGTCAAACTCGCCGATTTCGATGAAATTTGACATGTTTGTAGAATGGGTAAAAATAGGCGACACGTATTTTTTTATATCTGTGGAACCCGATTTTTAAGCGGTGAAACGCACCCTCAAAAATGCGGTTTTCTTCCGTATCGCATTTGAGCTTTATTGTTATCTGCATCGTTCTCATCCCCAATGTATGGTACGCGGGAAAATAAACGTTGTTGCAATTTAATTTTTTTTATATCTCGTATCGTTAAAACGTTATCGACGAAAAACGAAAAACACCCCTATTTTGGAGGGTGTTCGCTTATTTTAAATCCGTATCGCTTATTTTTACACATTCTACAAACATGCCAAATTTTGTCGATATCGGAGAATTCGACCTCGCGACCTTTCCTTGTTAAATGTTTTTTAAAACAATTGGGAGTCACATAGCCTTGTATAAGTATTTTTTACCTTCTGAACTTTAGTGACTGCTCCTCTCAAACCTATTTTGTTCAAGGCGGGACACGACTGTGAGGGGCCTAAAAAATCGATCTTTCTGCATTTTCTCAACGTATACATATTCAAGAATATGTAAAAAAAATATTCAAGTTAAAATATTAAAAATTGACAAAGTTACAGACGATTCAGCGACAGCAGGTAGCACAACGATTTGCGTACACTAAACCTTGAAATCGCGTTTTGCTCAAAACGACTTTTCCTTTAACTAACCCTTTTTTAAATTAATATTTTTAAAGCCCCTGAATATCAGTCAAAATTTCGCCAAAATCACACTATTCTAAACATATAAACTACCTCAAAAACGTTGTTCATTTCTAATTTGTACGAATACAAATTTACACGATATAAGTTCAACGTATGCCTAATAAAATACCTGTTTGACAAATCTCGATTAATCATCTAGTAAACAAAGAAATTCAGAAAACGACCTTTTTCGGCTGGTCACAGTGGTGTGCCCCCTTAAATTTTTATAAGGCTCTAAGGCATCCACGTTAGTGTTCAGTTGGTTATTTATTTTTTGCTTTACAGTGTACTTCGCAACGATAACACAAGTGAAAATAACTGCCAGGAAAGTCCATCCACGCTAGAGAAAAATTTAAAAAAATGCTTTTACTCTCGAAAGCTGAAAACAATTGTTGAACATACATGGGGATGATTCTGAAGATTGATACGAGGCATTTAGATTATCCTTTTGGACGGCACAATTCGAGCCACCCTGCCATATATATATATATATACACACACACACATGCATACACAGGGTGTTACGAAGGTCAATGCAAAGCCTTAAGGACGTGATAGGTCACCTCGTTAGGAACATATCTAACTTAGGTTATCTTAGTCCAAAGTCTGAGCATTTCGAGTTATCATGGTAAGTAAGATTTTTTGGAAAATTTTCCAAAATTAGGTACTAACTCGTTTATAATGTTCAAACAGACAATAATTAGTAACTAAAAACTTATTTGCGTCTTAGCTTAATGTGTCTTCAATCGACAAACACCAATACAATGATCTGTATCCACACAACTAACTAAGTGAGTTGTGTTGAATAAAAACATGTCAAAAAACAAAAATACCTCTGATGATAATGCTATTTAAAAAAATAGCTATTTAAATAAATAGATATTTAAAAAAATAGCTATTTGAAGAAATAGCTATTAAAAAAATATCTATTTGAAAAAAATAGCTATTCAAAAAATAGCTATTCAGAAAATGGCTATTTAGAAAATAGCTACTCAAAAAATAGCTATTAAAAAAATAGCATTAACACAAATGAGTTAGTACGTAATTGTGGGAAATTTTGCAAAAATCATACTCACCATGGTAACTCGAAATCCTTAGACTTTGGACTGAGGTAACCTACGTTACATATGTTCCTAACTAGGTGACCTATCACCCCCTTAAAGCTTCGCGTCGACCTTCCTGACACCCTGTATATAAACACAGGCGTGTAAAGTTCGCGCTCGTATCTGCAAGCATACAAAGCAAGCCCATATACCGGAGTTTACGCAACCCAATTTACGAGGATACCCCATACAAGGAGGTGAGAAAAAAAATCGTCCGAAAACGCGTGTGCGCGATCGTTTCATCACGCCACGCGAGTATAAAACATCATTCTAACATACGGACACGCCGATCCTTCACTCGCCGCCCCGTCTCATCGCGTACACGCAATAACGAAACTTTCTTAACCCTTTCAACTCGATCAGAGACCGCAGAATCCACGGCGTGGGAATATGCTGTGAGATATGCGGCTGGTTCCCTTCGAGTTTTTCGAGTCGAAGAATGAGCATATTTCGCTTTTCATTGTTTTTATTTTCCTTACACCTTCGTACACTTTTCTACAGTTTACGAGATCCGAATTTATAAGATCTGATTTTGACTGTTGTATCGAAAAAATGTTTTCGCTCTGGCAGTCCGACCCTGATATAAATCTAGTAGGTGAGTATTAAAGTTATTGTGTTTATATATATATATATATATATATATATATATATATATATATATATATATATATATATATATTTGTTGGGGATAATTGAACATAAAATAAAAATTTGCTTATCAACGTGTACCGTTGCGGATTTTTAGGTATTACTCTCCCCAATTAAACCCATTCCTATCGCTCCCTAAAAACAAAATATTGTACGACTTTAATATTATATCTAAGGTATCCTTAATGTATGTTGGCATTAATTGATAATAAAAATCGAACCTCGGAGAAAATTTGGAATTGAAACTGACAAATTCTTTTCCATTTCATCAGGTTTAATATATACATATATATATATATATATATCATAAATAAATAATTGGAAGAAATTTCCAATGATAAAACAAAATATTTATACACGTGCTGTATTTAAAATTTGAATTGTATGGCACGGCGCGCTGTCGAACTAGGTCCATATTTATAAGCTTGATATAAACACGAAACATGGCAATTAGTGAATAATTAACCTGAATAAATCACGAAATAATCTTACTTCAACCATCAACGACAGATTTCAATATACGAAACCAGTCTCCATAGATACGTGACGATGGAGTCTCTCCATAATTTCGATGTGAAAATCATCCAGACTCCGAATCAACTCAGTAATAATAAATGGCAGTCTCGTTACGAGGTATTGCGAAGCAGCAGAAAAAAAAACTTTTTGTTTATTCACCGGAATTAGATCTCTTTAATTTCACGTTGCGCAATTACGCGGTATATCGGATGGATGTAAATATCATCTCGCACAATTAAACGAATCGATTCGTCGTTTACCTTCATAGGGTTTTTTTTTCGTTGCAATTTTGTTGGAGCTTCATAATTTCTAAAAAAAAAAACATTTCGTTATCGAACTTAATTGAGAGACCGATGCAAACAACCTCAAACGGCAGCACAAAAATTCAAACTATTTTTTATCAACTTTGACGAGAAGGAAAATCTTTAAACGAATAAAAAAAACTTACGAAGCCGGCTCGAAACGGCGTTAAATCGTCGGGATGGTCGACAGGCAGATTGAAAAAAAAATCTTAAAGCCAGGTACGAAAAAACACGACTGGAGTTACTCTTTCAATTTAAGTTGGTCTTCTCTTTTTCGCGATTCAATCTACTACAGCTATGGAACACGAGGTATTTAATTCAGTTGTTTTTTTTTTCGTTTGTTGTACTTTTCTCTTTTTAGCCGAAATTAATTTTTTATAGAGGTGGAATTCGAGCCACCTGGGGGGTTGAAGAAAAAAAATTCTTCGCTGCCGAGGTGGATTTAACCCTTGAGCTGCGTCAGACGCTCCGCGAAGAATATAAAAATGAGCCAGAGCCGGTACACGTACTTATAAACCTGTACCATATACGTGTGTGTATATATAAAGAATCTTTGTCGCGACCACATTCATGTTCTCCCTCACGGCAGACCGAAATTCCAGTTGTCGATTTTCCAATACTCCGTTTGCTGCCGGGAAACACCGGAAATCAGGCGTGCACGAATCACGAGGTTATAATCCGCAACAACGATTTTTTAACTTCCCTTACTCGCTTCTTTTTCCTATCAAGCAGTTCACAACCAAAAAAAATAATTTTCCCGGACGATTGATATTTCTTCATCCTGTCTAGTTCTGCATTTTTGTTTCGTTTTTTTTAAATAAATTGATACCTTTGCTGTCTTGTTATTCCGGTTGATTTATCTACGCGAAAAGAAAGTCATCACTACGAGGGTGAGAAAAGCTGTGGGTAAAATAATTTGCACTGATTGTCCGTCACGCTTCAGTCGGAGAACGTTGTGACTTTGTTGAAAAGTTTAAGGTGAAAACATGGCATGCATCCCCTTTGAAGCGTCAAGACTGGCTGATAGCCGAGACTCCACCACCGAGTACACACACAACGAGTCAAACTTTGGAAGAACCTGCACGAGACTCGGGGATAACGAGAGGCGAGAGCAAACAACTCTCAGACACGAACTAGACGTAGATTGCTTATATTTTCGAGACGTCTCGACTTCGCATGTGCACGCGTGACAATAGCACAAGCCCCGGGTGCATATATCTACGTGCATATATACAGTGTGGCCCAATATCGCTTTGGAGCTCCGCTGGTTAGATAGATTGCCAAAATCTGAAGCCGAAAGTCCTCATACATTTTCTTCTCCGGTACACCGTTGCTGAGATAACAACGAACAAGTAGCAGCCAATGCGCTACGCCGGCAAGTGCAGCACGGAACGCCTACCGGCCTTCCCCCACCTTACGGTCGCGCGTAGTGGTGGGGCGCTGACGCCCTTGGTTGGCTACAACCAAACGATTCATATCTCAGCAACGGTGCACCGAAGAAAAAAATGCATAAGGACTTTTGTCATTAGAATTTCGCGATCTACCGACTGCTTCATGACTCCGACGCGACTTCAGCGACCCCCTGTGCACAAAGAAAATATATGCACTGAGGCTACGGTAAGATCATGCATAATCTTCGGTGAGAATAAAACCGCTGATGTGAGGCAAATTCGAATTGGTGAAACGTCGGCCAAAGCGAGGTCGGCGTGGCGTACGAACAAAAAAAAAGACGCAAGCTACCATGAACGCTCGTACACCAAGAGCGAGTACTGACATTCGGTTGTCGATAATTCTCATATCTCGAACATGAATTCCAGTTTCTACGCCCAGTCGAACCCTTCGGCAATTCGGATATTCGAAAATCTACGTAAATATTCATGCACGTTTGGCCATCTTAGCGATGAGTATAAGGGAGATCTACCTATACGAGAAATCCTTGGCCTCACTCGGAGGCCGTACCTTTTATTTTCTATCACTCTGAACTAAAGACAATGCTCAGAAAAAATGAAGTTACAGGTAAGAATATGTCAGAAATTCACAACCCTTTTTCCAATTACAAAGCAATCGAACCGAATTTAACGAAAGTCGTGTTGGTTTCTGACAAAACTTGCGAGGCAGCGTTCCTTCAAACGCTATTTCCGAAGGTAAAGAAAACCCTAGGGAAAAAGACGAGGATTCTCCTCGAAATCTTTTTCCTGTTCGACGTCGATCAACGTAAAAGCGTATTCATTCCTTTTTTTTCCTTTGACCTTTCCCCTTTGCCCGAAATACATGGGGGTAAAGTCAATCTCACTGGTGGGCACGAAAATCGAAGACGTTCTTCTACAAATTTTCCTCCGACGTCTCAAATTTTCTAGATAATATTTTCCTTTGGCGCCGATACCAAGAATTCAGGAAAAAAAACGTTTTATTTTTATTTTGGGTATCATGGCCTGAATTACGATACAATATATATGAGGTATTCCACGTGAATCCGGTGGATTTTTTCCCTGATCCCCGCCAATTCGATTAATTTTTTAAAATCTGCTTCCATTGACTGTAAAAGTCACTCTGAATTTTTTTAACATTTTTTGAAACAACCCTTAGTCAAAAAAATTCGTTTTTCCCGAAAAAAAACGCCCCGATGTAAAAATCTGAAAAAATTCCCAAAAGTGCATGATTATATGTAAAAAATGTCAAGCTATCACCCGCAGTGGAAGTATGATTGTTTCGTTAGTAGTCAAAAAGTTCTCGTATTAATTTCAATTGAAGTCTTCAGCACAGAAAAAATCATACTTCCACTGCGGATGACAGCTTGAAAAATTTTACATATAATCACGCATTTTTGGGAATTTTTGCAGATTTTTAAATCAGGGCGTTTTTTTTCGAAAAAAAAATTGACTAAGGGTTGTTTCGAAAAAATGTTAAAAAAATTCAGGGTGTCTTTTAGAGTCAATGGACTGAGATTTTAAAAAATTAATCGAATTGGCGGGGGTCAGGGAAAAGGTCCACCGGATCACTTCATATATATATATATATATATATATACAGGGTGAGGCATATAAAGTGTTACAGAGCAATAGCACTCAAACTATTGATCATATCCAAAAATGTTTCAGGAAAATGTTTCAGTGTTCGAGAAGGCCGTCAAATTGGACCACCCTATTTTTTTATCGGTGGAAGCGCTGAAGCTACGTCAAGGTCAACTCCACCTTTTTAAATGGAGCCATGTATTTTTTTTCGACCACATTATTACCCATTTTAAGACCTTGTGTTGTAGGTCGCTCAATGCGTCTTAAAATCGGTAATAATGTCATCGAAAAAAATACATGGTTCCATTTTAAAAAGTCGAGTTGACCTTGATGTAGTTTCAGCGCCTCCACCGATAAACAACAATAGGGTCGTCCAGTATGACGGCCTCCTCGAACACTGAAACTTTTGTCTGAAACATTTTTGGATATGATCAATAGTTTGAGTGCTATTGCTCTGTAACACTTTATGTGCATCATCCTGTATATTAGGGTGGTTCCAAAAAAAATTAATTTTTTTTTTTCGTTGTACTCAATGGAAAATGTTTGTACGTTATGAAAAAGTAATTCATACAAAATTTTAGAGGTCTAAACATTTTTTAGGTAGTGCTCAAACGACTTTTAATTTTTTTTCTTTCGATTTTTCGTCAATTTTTTTTCTTCGTTAGTTTTTTTACTCTCAAACAACATATGACTCCAAAAAAACACGCATACTTGCTAGACGTTCAGTGATGTAAGCACCGTGTTCTTGTTCATCAAAGGGTTGATATAATTTTCGCAACCGAAGTACATATATTGATTCTTAATCTGCAAATACAAATTGTTCATAGTAAAAAAAATATGTAAATAAAAATTATGTATTGTTACAGAAAAAATTAAGTCAATACTTACATTGGATCACTTACATATCAAGACTTACATTGGATCATGAAAAAAGCGTTTCAGCACTAACTAAGCAATTGTTTAGAGCCCTGAAATTTTGCAAAACTTTCTTTTTCTTAACATACTCCAATTTGCCGTTGAGGAAAAAATCGTTTATATATATATATATATATATATATATATATATATATATATATATATATATAGGCGCACGTTAACTCAACGCTACAAAAAAATGACATCAATTCCTTTGACATCACGTACCTCCCACAAGCTTTCTTAAAAAAACATGAAACATTTTGTTATATTCTTCATCCTTATATTCGCGATACGCAGACTCCCGACCTTGTAATATATTCGACCCAATGCGACGTATAGCATTGTCGTCGGTTTTTACTTCACGGCGTGGATCCGGCACTTAACTAATTAATCTAATTAATATCGTCGCCCGGAGTAACAAACAATACCATTCAGATGCTTTCGCGTGCATGGACTTTTTGTATTATTGTCATTTGTGCTAGAATTCTTTAGTCATCTCGTTGCTCCATGTACACAGAAATTGTCGGAGTCACGCTTATTTTCGAAAGGTTTCTTTTGCTTCTCTACTGCTCTTGTATTACAGAGGAATTTTTGCTCCTTCGTCAATAAAAAAATAAATAAATATGGAGTAAAATAAAATAGCTAGGGGTTCTAGAATTGTTCGTTGTAGGTATTCGAGTATTCTCACAATTTCCTTTCAGATTGCTCGTATTCATATTATATAGTTTTGATCGTGTTTATAATTGATTTATTTATAGAATTATATCACAATTCATATGAAATTTAATTCAAATTAATTCAAATTATATTACACTTCAAAATTATATATATATATATATATATATATATATATATATATATATATATATTTGTGTGTGTCTGCGTACGCGCGCACGTATGTAGGTGCCATCAAATAATGAGATTTTCTATAATTGTTTGTAATATGCGAATTTTTAGAGAATTTCTCTACCGATGAACTTTAGGAAAGTTCACCGGTAACAATTATTTTGATCGTACTTTGTTTTACGCTAATAGTTCATGTGCAGATGATTTGCTGCTACCAAATGTAATGGGAGCACAATTCGGAAGATAAAAAAATTGAATCGAATTAGTTAATTAGTTTTTATGATATGTATTTTTATTTGATGAATCGAATCGAACTATTTTACGACCTTTGAGGATACTTGTATGAATGAAAAAGAATGTTTAAATGATCGTTTTCTTTGATGTGGAAATTAATGTACATTGCTCATGGTGAAAAAAGGATTGAAAAATCGATATGAAATTGTCAACTGTAAGAAAAAATGGGGAGCCAAAGTGTATCATAGTGTGAGGCAAATCATGTTAAGATAAAATAATTAATAGACGTCAGCGACAATTAAATAATAATAATAATAATAATAATAAATAAATAAAAAATATTCTTTTTCAATTTTTTTACCCAATAAATGATAACTGGATACAAAGGAAAATCAAAATAATAACAAATCGCTATTTTGGAAAAATACTAGACAGCTCGTATGCAACAATAAATGGAACCAAATAATCAATGTACGTCATCCACAGTTAAAAAAGAACGATAAAAAGCAACATCCCTCATCCCAAAAAGGACGGGGTTCTTGGGGAAAAAAATGTAGATGAAATAGTCAATATACGTCACCCATAATTGAAAAAAAGTAACCAAACGAACGAAAACCGAGAATCGTGCCTTCTGCCAAAAAGACTGCATAACTTCCACTAAAAAATTAGCGCAGCGTCAGCAACAGTTAAAAATAATCCGACAAAGATGCATCCGCCCCAACTTCGACGACTCTCTTCTCAGATTCTCCGACTGAAACGAAAAAAAAATCCAACAAAAAAAAACGTATTAGCGAACACCCACGTTTCCGTCGAACAAACAGAATTTTCGAGGTTATTAATCGTTCCGTTGACAAAATGACGAAGCACAGGAACGTTCGATTACGAGAGCGCGTTCGCAGAAATTCGAGAATCCGATCGGGACACTACAGCCAGGGTCGTGTGGAATACGCATAGTTCGAAACTTTTTCTTTGCCCTGGATCGACGAATTCGAAGTTATTACCATTCCAGCCACTTCTACACGATTATCCGGCTTATTGAAAACGAAAAAGAAGGAAGGGGGGTTCCACAGCGCTTGGAAGAAAAAAAACTTATGCCGTTTTTCCATCAGTTTTCTGACAGTCCGTGAGAAACGATATCCGCGACTTTTCAGCAATTGGAGATATAAAAAAAAAACAGTCTAGACTGGAACTTTAAAAGAAAAGGGACGTTACGTGATTGGAAATCAAATTCGTAGGAGATCAATACTGTAAACTTTATAATTATCGTGTATATATATATATATATATATATATATACGATAATAAAAAATATATATATACAGGGGGTTTCGCGCATGGACCAACACTTTTTTTGGGGGGATTAGGGGGGGGGGGGGTCATTTGCAATTTTTTTCACCCATAGACCCTATGTCCTAAGTGTCAGGGTAATTCAGATATGATTTCTTCCGTTTTTTATACATTACGAGTGATTTCGCTTTTAAATCGTCATAACTTTTTTATTTGTGGTTGTAATAGCACTAAAACCGTTTGTTGTATATTGCAATGTATATTTATTATAAGTAAATCATTATTTGATACAATTGGTTTCAAGAAAATGCCTCTTGAGCTTAGAAATGTGTAAATGACTAACAGTAAATGTCTAAAAATGTGTAACAGTCTTAAAAATGTCTTAAAAATGTGTAAGTGTATGAAAAATTTCAACTCCTAAATTCATTTAAAAAAACACTTATTCTCTTTATTTTGACCACGTAATGAATGATTTCTATGACACGTAGTACAACGTTGGAAAGGGTATAAACTAGAGAACGTTTTTTAAACAAAGCCAAGTTAAAAATAGCGTTTATGTCTTTTTTGTAATGAATTTAAAAGTTGACTTTTTCATCCATTTACGCATTTTTGAGACTTTGAAATATTATAATTTTCATATATGATTATATATTATAATATAATTAATACAATAATATAATTTTCTTGAAATCAATTGAATCAAATAATGATTTATTTAAAATAAGTCAGAGATGTGTGCGGCCGTGTTGATGAAAAGTCACTTATGATTTATTTATAATAAACAACAATGATATTTATAATATTTATAAAAATAAACAATATGATTTATTTATAATAAACATATATTGCAGAATATAACAAAAGTTATTTCCTGCTGTTACAATCACAAACAAAAAAGTTACAACGCTTTAAAGAAGAAATTTTGGGTGATTAAAAAAATCATACCTTCATTACCGTGACACTTAGGGCATAGGGTCTAAGGGTTTAAAAACTATCAAATTACCATAAATATTCAGCAAAATGTTTAAGCAAATAACCTTCCCTTGACACGCCCTTTTATTTACGCATGTGTCGGAATGTATAGAAATAAAATTCTACTTTTAAGGCTCTTGCCGTCGGAGGACGTAAAAAAATCGTTCCCTGGACACAAATTTGCTATAACTTTGCGACGTTCCTCGAGAAAGAACTCTAGCAACCAACTCCGTAGGTCGCCTCGTAATTGTTGCCTCAACCATTGAGGCACTCCTTAAGATTTTTTTTTTCCAAAGCCCTCCTTTTACGCGAAGCAAAAGCAAACTATTTCCACTCATAGTTCGAAACCCAAAGATAATTCAAACGTTTTTTTACAGCTCCTAAAATACATATATATTTCATGCTTCTCGCCGATATTTTCAAACTCTTTTTTTATATTCTGCTACGCTCGATGTTCAAAATCGGGGCAAAAAGAAATCGGGGAGAATTCATTTTTTTGGTAACTCCAAATTTATTACTCAAAAAAATTTACTCAATTCCAAAAGCAAGAGCAAACTATTTCCAATTATTCTCCAAAGCGGAAGGTCCAAAGATAATTTTAACCTTTTATGACAGCTCCTAATGTACATATACGTTGCATGCTTTTCGCCGAAATTTTCAAACTGATATTTTCAAATTCTCTCACAAGGAACATCCCTCAGGTGTCCGCCTCCGATTTTGTTGAAACTCATATATGTGATAGAGCATCAAAAATTTTGAGACACGTATTTTTTTTACCGGCGGAAAAACGGTTTTAAGGGGTGAAACGCGCCCTCGAAAATAGGGGTGTTTTTCGTTTTTCGTCGATAATGGTATCGTTCTCATCTCCAGTGTATAGTACACGAAAAAATAAACATTGTTGCAATTTGAATTTTTTTTATATCTCATACCGTTAAAACGTTATCGACGAAAAACGAAAAACATCCCCATTTTCGAGGGTGCGTTTCACCCCTTAAAACCGTTTTTCCGCCGATAAAAAAAAATACGTGTCTCAAAATTTTTGATGCTCTATCACATATATGAGTTTCAACAAAATCGGAGGCGGACACCTGAAGGATGTTCCTTGTCAGTATCGAAACTCAATCAAAACTCAAAAGCAAAAGCTCAATCGTATCGAAAAGAAATCGGAGTGAACCCATTTTTTGCTAACTCAAAATGTATTCCTAAAAAAAAATCAGTCAAATCCAAAAGCAAGTCCTACTTTGTAAAATCGTAAGAAGGAAAGAAAGAAGAACCGAAAAGTCGCGAAAAATGTGTAAAACACTTCGACGCTATTTTTCTTTTGACGGCTCACGTAGAAATGTTGAATCTTCCCACGCGATTGGAGGACCGCAGGTCACGAAATGATCGACGAGCCCGTAAAACCTCTCGATGTTCCAGCCAGGGACTATGAGGGCCACCTGAAAAAAAAAATTGGCGTCTGCTTCGCCGATCTCACGTAAGATATCCAAGGCTATTTCATGCCAAGGAGAGGGGTTGGAACCTACGACAATATTATTCCAGACCTTCTTATTCCGGTGGTCATTCATCATGGACAGGTTATTTCGTTGATGTTTGCCTGCTAGTAGCGGAAACATTCATAATTTCCCTGTGCCTCGAGCCAATAAGATACAGAACTCCGCTAAGGGAGAAGGTCGGACAAAAAGAGGGTTGGACATCGCGTACTATCTACGCGTGTGAAGAGGGGGGGTGAAGTAATCGTGGATGGTTGAAAGGACGAACAAACGTAGCGAAGGGGAAGGCTCAAAAACTCAAACTAGTAATTTCCAATGTCGAAAAAATGAATACGGTGTGCGACTAGTTTAATAATAATTATTATTATTATATAGGATGATTAATATTGAAAAAAATGAACAATAGTAAATAATCAGTAATTACAATAATAAGATAATAAGAATCAGATAAGATAATAGGTAAGAAAAATAATAATAAATAATTGTTGATAATAATAATGAATAATAGATAACAATCATAGGTGTATTTGTTACTCATTGCTCTTTTTGTTTGTAAATTTCATTGGAAAAACATCGTACTTAACAATAGAAATGCACGAGTGGAAAATAAATATTTTCGTATAGTTGTATTGAAATTGTTCATAATTGTCATTATAGTTGTTAATTCGGTTTGTTGAATTATTATTTATTATATTTACCAAGTCGAGATGAAAAAATGATGGGCCTATTCACGATTGAATGAATAAATAGTTAATAAAAAGTCAAATTGTTAGTGATAAATATGCCGTTCTATAAAAACTTCACAAATTATCCTTATAATTGTGAGACTCAATAATAATGTTGACCTAATTGATATTAATTGAATGTATAAAGACCTCCAACAAAAATTTGTACAGTAAAAAACATTGGGATTTAACGGGAAATTAAAAATCTGCTAGTTTTTATTTTTACAAATTTTGAGGTATAAGTATTGTTTTTTTTAAGTGGATATATGTATTGCATCAGTGGAGAATCAAAAATTTAAAGGTTGCAGAGTTTTTATATTGTTAAAGCTGATACTTTTATACATACGTAGGATTTTTAACATATACGCAAAATTATACTTTGTTTTCATGTACATAAAAAAATCGTATTTTTTAGCATCTGAATAATAATAGGCAGCGTCATTTTATTTATTTATCGGAAAAAGTTATAAGTAGAACCGTAAAAAAATACACAGATGTTACAAAAAATCGTCAAACTTAATAAATAAAGTGCTAAACAGTCGTCATTTTTTTCATTTATATTGATGAAAGTTCAAATTATAGTAGATTGAAATTACAATGGTTGTAGTTGCAAATCTATTTCAAATTTCGTTATTCATATTGATAAGTTATAAATAAATTAATACATTTCTTCATTTATATTAATGAGTTTAAAATACTAAGTGAATTTATTTATCTTGAAGAGTTATGAATAAAATAGTAGATTTATTTATTAAGATGATATTGACAATAAAGTTGATATTTTCATGATAATTTTCAAATAAGAATTCAAATAAAATAATAAAATCCTACACTTTTTTCTCCATATTCAGTGAAGAACAAGATCATTTACCTCAAAGTCATTACAACTATACACGTGAAGAATCATTTATTTTTGCAAGCATTTTTTTGCAGTATTTAGTGTAAGAAATATCATTGTTTAAATAGACAAGCTGTCACGAAGGAAATAGGCTTTAGCGAGCTCGCGCTTGATTCGGAGACGACTATATATCCTAGCGCGAATGTCACCCACGCTTAATAGCTCAGCAAGGTACAAGATGAGGGTAGCAACCCTAAAAAAATATACGTTATCCCGTACGAGCTTTTTTTCACTTCCACCCTGCTCTTCTTCTTTATGCATAAAAATGTTGCATGCTTACACGTTGTAAGTTTTTTCCCTTCGTATATTTTTTCCCAACGAATATACTATTAAATTTCCCGAGAGGCTAGAAAATAATGTAAAAATGACGTCATACCTGACGTAGAGTGATAACAGTCCGTTTGCATAATTCCCATAAAAATTGATGATAGAGATGTCAGATTTTTTTTATTCGCACTTTTTTTAAAGGGCCAGATATTCAGGAGAAAAAAATGACTGCCTTTACATGATTTTTTTCCAAAAAGAAAGATTTTTCACCTTCCTTGAGACTCAGGCTATGTTTTATTACTACTTTTGGCTGCTACTTGGTTCATGAAATTATTAATCTTTAAAAATGAACGGGTTGCGGCGGGATTAGTTTGAAAAAAAAACAAGCGGAAATTTTTCCCCCGTTAACACTTGTACGCAGAATGTAAACCAAGAAAAAGTGAGAAATGTTGAAAATCGATGATACGCTTTGAAACAAAAAGATGGAATTTTTCGAAAAAATGGCTACATTTTGCAATCATAAAATACTTTTTTATTTTCAATAACATTCAAGGTCACGTTTTAGACAACAAGGTCAGAACGATTCATACCAAATTCCATCAGAATCAATCGATTAGTTTTTCAGTTTCAAAATGCAGTTTGGAAGACCGTGCCATACCTCCGTCATTTTAAAAGATGAAGTATTTTTAAAATACCATATAACATCCAAAAGTAGTAATCAAAAATACCCTCAGTCTCAAAAATAGTGGAGAATCATTTGCTTTAAAAAAATCATGAAAAACAGCAAATTTTTTCTTGCGAAACCCCCTTAAGAGATGGATCTACAATTTTCACGGTCATCGAGTGTCACAGATTCCGCGAGCTTTTTTCTCCCATCGACGGGAATTTCCCTCAACACGATTGTAACAGTCAATCGAAAGTTTTTGACGTATCGTCTATCGTCGCAACAAATTCCTAAAATATCGAGTTTACCTCTTTGCCGTTTACGTTTTTTCGACACACCGTTCGTGATCGAAAATCCGATTCCGTAAAAAAAAAAAAAAAAAAAAACTAAAAAAACCTTAAAAAAAAGCTTCCAAATTGCTTCACGAGAGAGAAGAAAATATTCATCGGTACCGAGATTTTTTTCGCCTGTATTTTTACATCCGTGCAGCTGCGCGTAGAATTTCCGAGGGATTGAATTCCTCGTGAACTTTTGAAAAATGTGTTCGACGCTAGGCCTCGTCTATCGCGTGCAAAAATAAACGCGGCCTACGAGATTCAAAGTGGCCGCCAGTTGGTGATCGATACTCGGAATCTCGTATAAAGCAGGGACCGCACGTCCAGAGATACAAATAGCCGTTGATAATGGACGGCCGACGATGATTCGGGGATGGATTCGGGCTTGTGACGAGCCCCACGAATTTCCATCCGCGGACGAAGATTCGCTTCGCCGAAAGTCTCACGGCCCAGTTTTAACTTTGAACTTGGAATCGCCATTTCGACACTTGCATCTCAAGTGCTCTTCGCAACGATTGCTGACGATGAAAAGAAGAAAATGCTAATTTGATCTTCGAGCTGATCTGGCTCTTTCAAAGTACTATGCTTTGGTAAAAAAAAAGTGAAAGAGCCCAAAGGAAGTTTATATTTTCCTCGGTTTTCCAATGCTATGCAATTTCCCTTCTAAAGAAATTTACTTCGAACTCTTATTTATTTTATTTGTGTTTTAAAATCATTTGATTTTTACTTTAGTTTTTTAAAAATGTTTACTTGTTCACTGCATGATTTTAAATGTTGTCATTTTTTAAAAATATTTCCATTTATGTTATTTTTAAAATATTTTTATTTAAAAAATAACCTTAATTGTAATATATATATATGAACAGGGTGTTCCAGAACTGATGTCAGTCCCCGAAATAAGGGGTTGGGGATGAAATTCTGAGTCAATTGATATAAGGATGTCTGGGTCTCAGATCAACCCCTGAATTATTATTAATTTTTAAAGGCGGGCCAATCAGGTGCGGCCGATGAGCCGGCTGATCGGGCGCACCTGATTGGCCCGCCTTTAGAAATTAATAATAATTCAGGGATTGATCTGAGACCCATACATGCTTATATCAATCGACTCAGAATTTCACCCCCAACCCCCCATTTCGGGGACTATCATCAGTTCTGGGACACCCTGTATATGTATTGTATGAAAAACGATTTTCTTCAGCATTTCCGACAAACACGGAAGTGGGAGAAGTGAGAGAAGAATGGAAAAGCCTGTTCTCCAATCGCTACGCGAAACAAAGTTCTCTCTCGCCAGATATAAATAAAAAGAACCTGAATATTTTCCCTTAAACTCAATTCCATTCAACGATCCAAATGTCCAATGCTTTCTGATTATTTTTTTTTATCCTTTGGTGGTGAGGAACTTTGTACAAATTTCCCGCATTGAGTGCATGCAAACGCTCCGATCGTTAGTCCCCCCGGGCACAAAAATACGGAAACTTGCTAATTGAGTGAATCGCATTGAACTTGGACAATTAATTTTCATGCAATTTTTGCGTTTGCGTATCACCGACGAGATCGAGGCTCTTTCTTATGCTCCGTATTAAGATTTCGTTGATATTCACCCCCCTTTCAGGAATTTGTATCGCTTAAGGGGCTGGATAAAATTGACCTCGTGCTAATGCTTAAAAACTTTTCTTTTTATACTGCCTGTTATTTGATTTTTTTTTTGAATAAAATATTTAATACTTGACTCTGACTCATAATTTATTTTATTGTTTTTTAATTTCAGTTTAAGTTTATTTTATTTTATTTTGAATTGAATTTGTCCTTCTGTCACCACCACGCCTAGCTATTAAGAGAGGGTAAAAAAAATCTGCAAATATTTCGAATCTCCCTTTAACCACGTATATGAAGTACGGATCATACATAACGGGTTTTTTCCTCTATGCTCGAATCGTCAACAAGACGAATTATGTTGGAAGACCACGAGCCGAAATTAGATTCGAATATGGCGACTTTATTTTAGTTCGGCACTCGACATCACGGTGCTAGGAATAATTGATAATATTAAGTAAGCGAAGAACAGGTGGGTGGGTCCGACCATCGTAAGCGATCGGTATAGCTCGCGTATTTGCCGCCGATCCAAAAGCGTCTCGGGTATTACGAATAGCATCAATGATCGAAGAATTATGGAGCCCAACCCTCCTCGCATTTTGTTCGGATCGCCCGTTTACGAGAAGCTTGCCATTAACTTTAAACATAATTTTTTGTCTGCTCCGGCATCCCTCTCGTTGAACTTTATTGATTCAAGCAATTCATATTTGCGTTATGGAAATAAAGATAAGAAACTTTTGCCTCAATTTGCAACATCGGTTGCCAAAATCGCTTCTCCCGAACTAAAATCGGCCTAAATCGGGCTAGTCAAACTAAAATCCCGGCTGGTGGGTAAACAATGAAAATCGTATTTAAAAAAACGAGCATCCAACGAACAAATTTTTTTTCAAATACTTGACTTTCAATTTTGAACTTTGGATGTACAAACCGTTTGCATTGGATAATCATTTTTCGACGACCCGAATAAATGGTTCGATGATTTTTAATCAATTGTTTCATGCGTCGATGAAAAATTAATCAACGATTTTTTATTAATTGCAGACCTAAAATCACATTCGGAAGAAGGCAAATGGAGGAAAACTTTATTCAACAATTTTGAATCCAAATTTGTTTGCGTTATTGAAGTTTTATAAAAGTTCTTTTTTCAACTGCATGTGTTTTTTCAGAATAAACATTTACCAACCCAAATAAATTCTTCGCGCATTGCTTCTACACTAATAAATACTTCCGACTGGACGATGAAATTCAATTCGGATATTAAATTGAAAAAAGAGACGTGCAACGAAAAATATTTTCTTTCTCTAATACCAATGCTATCAAATCAAAAAGGGCTGTCATAAATAATGGTTTACATTGGACGACATATTTCCACTGACCCAAATACATTTTTCAATCACCGCCGTTCAACTGACCAGCACATCTGATTGACAGATCCAAATTGACGTCGGATCACGAATCGAGCAGCAAAAAAAAGAAAAATATTATTCTGCTCTCGATCGAAGCCAACAGTGGTAAATAAAAATGTACGTCGAACCTCTATTTTCCCATACTTCTGATCTGTTCATCGATCGACGCTACTGAATCAACGAATGCTTCTTATTCGCCAGTCAAAATTGTTGCTTCCACCTTTTCTTTCACTGGCTGTAGTTTTTGTTATAGGAAAATCGAAGCGGGTGTAAAAATTTCGTCGATTGAGGAACTTTATGACAGAAATAAAATGTTGGCTATTATGGAGTGTGATATTGAATATTTGACGCTTTTTATCAAATGCTTTTCGCGAATCTGCCACTCGGAGGGTTAAGGGAGCTTTCCAGTGTGAAATTTTCAAAAAATCGATTTTTTTTTTTTGCTTTATCGAATAGTATACACTCTCCGAATATTCCCTGAAATTTTCATGCCGAAATTCAGATTATTTCGGTTACTGTACAGCATTTCTTGGAAGAAGGCAACGGAGCGCTACAGCTACAGCGAAACTTTGAACGCGTTTTTCTCGAAACAGCATTTTTCAAAACGGTGTCCAACTTGGAGGGCAGAGTTTTAAAGCTATCGAGTTGAATTTTTTACACAATATTCTTAACGTCATTGTTTATCGTGCTATGGAAGCTTTTTTTTTTTGACAGCTTCCTATTGTTTTGTAAAAAAAACTGCCAAAAAAAATGCTAAAATCGATACTTTTTGTTCAAACCGGCGGCATTTTTGCAAAAAAAAAAAAAAAGCCTCCATAGCACGAAAGCCAATTATATACCGATCAATAATCTTTTTGTGTTTTTTGTTTCAGATCAAAATTGCGACCCCCAACGTGGACACCACATCCAAGTGCATTTTCTGCAACAATTGTTTCATCATTTTTATAGATATTAATTAATAAATAAATCGATCTTTAAAAAATTGTTTTGTATTCTTCAATACCCAATTAATATACAAAAAAAAACCAGACCGATTAGATAATTTTTTCTTTAAAAAAAAAAATCGCGAAAAACAGCGATTTTTCGGGCTGTCACACTGGAAAGCTTCCTTAAGTATCTCCAGTGGCAAGGAAAGAGAGAGGAGACAGAGGGGGAGAGAGAGAGAAAGAGAGAGAGAGAGAGAGAGAGAGAGAGAGAGAGGGAGAGGGGGGGGGGACTCGGAGACTTCTCTCGACGCGCAAACCGCACCGTTGTTTCAAGAGCGGGGTCGCGCGGCGAACTGTTCAGTCTGTTTCGCGCCGGTACCGACGAAAGCGGCCCAGCCGGGAGCTTGCGGAGCTTGAATCCTCGGCACCGCGCGGATCTCCGTCTCACGTCAGTAATGCCGGACTCAAGTGTACCATACGTTTTCCTCGAAATCTGAACGCTAATTTCATCCTCTTCCATCTAATTTTCCAAAGTATTGTACATCGATTGTATCTCTTTTCAGTCAAACATCGATTATTTTTCCGTTCAAATTTCGACCCGAAAGAAATGTCTATATTTGAAATTCATTCTGATGCACACCTGCTGAATCTTCGGGCAAAAAAGACGTCACGTTGAATTCGGTTGATGCTTCGATCGCGTGTCAGGACTTCGGCTCGGACTTACTGCGGAAATGGACTTTAGGGTCGCTTTCGATTAAGGGTCATTATGTACGGAAGTTAATGTGAAAAAGAGTTTTTCATGTATGAAAAACAAAGCTTTTTCAAACAGCAGATAAAGGTTTCTTTATGGATTGAAAACGTTTTTTTTTAAATATATTTTAAAAAACTTGTTTTATACAGTTAAAAAAAATCCCTTTTTTCATATTTTAACCCGTTAGAAAAATTCTTCGACGTAAAAATTCCAAAAAAATTAACTATTCTCACTTAAAATCATAATTATTTCATTTGCCAATGTTTTTTTATCAAATAAGCGGTGAATGCCCTTCAAACGCTGTTGGCTAAAAAAAAGTCCCACAAAAGGTATCCATTTTGAGATCAGAAAGAGCCGGCTCACGATAAATATTTTTCGAACGGTTGTGACGGATAAATTGGCGGTGCAATTAACAAATGCTCACATTAGTCTCTACGTACAGAGAAAACTTTAAAGCTTTGGTGGGATCAATTTAAGCCCTGGTGACCACGGGTTATTAATAAATCCTCGTAGTCAGATCAGCAGAAAATGAAATTAAAAAATGAGCCAGAAATGAAATAATCAGTCGTTTAATGAAATGATATATTTGATAATAAAATAATAAGTTACATGTAGGCATAAGAAGTTAAATACTAAAATAGTAATTTAGATAGTGGAATAATAATTTAGATAATGAAATAATAAGTCGAATGATAAAATGATAAGTCAGATAGTTAAATAAAACGTCAGGTCATGAAATAACAAGCCAGATAATTTTTAAAAAACTAGTCAAGATAATAAAATAAATGAAATATCGACACAACTGATACACCTCCTTACGAAAATAGGCTCTGGAAAAAAAGGAATAGAAAAATATTTCCCAAAATCATAAGTATCATCTCAACATCGTATTTTAATCGCGACGTTTAACTTCATCAAACTTCTCGTAGGTTTAACTTCATCAAACTTCGGCACAAAGTTCATTATCCACCCTCGTCGTCCCTCGCGTAGGGTCTCCACGTAACGACGTTTCTCGGCAGTTAGTGAACAGTGTCAATGTCACCGGACGAACAGAAAAGCGACAGTGCACCGTAAATCTCGTTGGGAATCGAGAAATCGCATTTTGAACGCTGTGGACATTTAAATTAAAAAATTTGTCGTACTCACATCTCGTGCGTCATTTTTTCCCGCCTCTATTGCTGGGCAAAGTGCAACGACTCAGTGACAAATATGCCGACGATGTTGGACTTATTTGAGGGCGAAAAATTCATTATGTCGCAATCGCTGTATGGACCAGTCATCTCGTGGTTCTCCTCGTCACTCTTCTCGCGACAGCCCGTGATATGCATTTTTGCCTTCTCGTCGGCGTTGAAGAAGGGAGTGCAGGGGAGCCTCATCCTCGCGCTGGGAATACGTAATGGATAATGCAATCGGAGTGCAACGGAGGTAACATATATCTAGAGCTTGGACTGTCGGAGCTTTTTTCCAATACCGGTATTATTTCGGTATTATCAATTATCCGAAATACCGGTATTTCGATATTTTCCGATATTTCTGTGAAACCTTGATTAAGGATGTTGAGTCTTTATTAAAAGAGTTCTTTATTAAAAGAGCTGGAGGGGATGAAAAAACGAAATATTTTTACCCCTACGAACACACCCAACCACAATTTATCGGACCGAACGATCTCAGAATAAAAATCGTGGTAAAAATGAGGATTTATTAATTGTACACAAATGAACGAGTCCGAACGATGCAATTTTCCACAAATGAAAAAACAGGAATTCTTCGTTAAAAAACTTTTTTCGTCCACTTTTTCTTTATTCTCGATTTCTGGGCTCGCTTTATTATTTTTCGAGTATTTTATGGAAAAGGTTGACGGGGGTGGAAAAAAAGATTGCATTGGAAGAATTTACGAGTTTATTTACTTGCGAAGTGTGCTCTCGCGTTTGTTTGCACTCGCAGGAATTTCGAAACGGACTTTGCAGCGGCTTTGCTGCTATGATACTTTCGGGAGATGACGTTTCTTTCGAGCATACATTTCCGGAAGTAACGATCGTACTTAGAGCTGCGGAGGCGAACAATTATCAAGATGGCTCCTGTAGCCTCGTTACTAAGAATTTTTTTAAATCGAATTTCACTCCCCCAATTTTTGTACTACACTTATTTTCTTCCCACGCGGAATCTCCATTCAATTTATCCGAGCGTGTGCTCGGGGCCTTTCTTACTTTGCGACGAGGGTGGAGAAAGTTCCGAGATTTACGACACGCCGCGGAGTGTCCGGTGCAAAGATTTTTTTTTTCGCACTGGCGAGTCGAATAGCTCCAGCTTCCGGCTTTTTCCGAAGACTGAGCTTCGAACTTCCGCCAGCGGGAAATCCGGTTCTGAGAGAACTAAGTTCGCGGTCCCTAAATCACGTGCTCTCTGAGGACTTATTTTTTTTTTTACTTACCTTCATTGGCGGAGAAAAAGTATTTGGCTCATTGATACATTTATTTTTCTCGTTCGATACGAACGCGAAGTTAAGTAGTTGCTCACACACGCATGTCGTATGAACATTTGAAAAAAAATGTTCACAGATGATTCGAGAATATTCGAAAGCGATTCAAGAATTTTCAAAGGCAAAGCCAGTTAATAAAAACGTGGTGAAATCATCAAAAGCGATGTAAAAATATTCGAAAGCAGTTTGAGAAAATTGGAAAATGTTTAAAAATATCCAAAAGCGATTGAAGAATATTTTAAAACTATTTTTTTAATATTCAAAAGCGATTTGGAAGGAATCTGTTTAAGTTTCATTTTGTTTTATGTTACTTGAATAGTTTGAAAACTATTTGAGTATAGTCAGAAGTGATTTGAAAATATTCAAAAGCGATTTAGTAATATTCAGAAGCGAATTAACGGTGTTCAAGAGCGATTTTCAAATATTCAAAAATGGTTTACAAAGATTGTGTCTCTTGGGAATATTTTGGGTGACAGACGAGAAAATGGTCGATTTTCGGCTTTTTTTTACAATAAATACGATTAACAATTGTCTAAATTTTTTTTCTATCAACTTTACTTGTGCTTTACGAGAAAAAGAAATATTTCTAAAAGAAAATTTCAATTACGTTTTTGAGCACAGCAAAATAAGGCCTCGAAAAATGGTGCCTGATGGTTGACAGCCCTACTTCTCTCAAAGTTGTCTGCAATGGAAACGAAACGGATTGTTATTCAGTGTAAAAAAGTGTAGACTATTATGGGGGACTTTTATTCCATGAAAAAGAAAAAAATAGCGGCCGAAATCCTGTTGGATTCCAGCCTCATATATTCGTCGAAAGTTCCGATTCGATTTTTTTTTCAATCCGATTGCAATCTGTCTTAATTTCGATCTACCAAAAAACATCAATATTCTTTCTCCGCCTAACGTCGAACTGCCGAATTTTTTAATGGAAATAGTCTCTTTGGGTCTTTTCTTAAGATTCCCTCCTGAGGCTCGATAAACGTGAAATTGTTATGCTCTCAACCCAAACCAACGTAACTTCGAAAAAATAACTCGTGTTAAAAAACTTCCAAAAACATTTTCTTTAAAACAATTTCGTTTTTTATGATTCGCAAAAGTACTTTCGAGCCGATGTTTTGAATGAATGCATTTATAATAAATAAATCAATCAATTGATAATAAACGAATCAATAATTCATAAATAAACAAAATCATAATAAATTAGGCGAATTCAGCACATTTTTTCCATAGCCCATTTGTCATCATTTTTTCGCCGGACGTTGTTCCAAAAATGATTTTGTCGAAACTGCTTCGACATGAAGCCCATTATTGGAACGCTTCGCTCGAGCGTAGACAATTTTCTGTCCTATGCGACGACCTACTCTTCATATATTGGCCGACTCAGCGACTGGAGGTTGCAGCATAAGGGAATATAGATAGAAAGTGGATTGGCCATACGAGGACGTTGAAATTTTTCTTTCCCTCAGGATTCGCTCTCCTCGCGGATGAAAGACCCTTGTCTGCACTTTCCAGTACTCACCGCTGAAATAATACGCTTCGAGCACTGTTTGCAGATGCACGGTCGATCGACGCAGGCGGCTCCGCTGATATTTTCGATACCAGACTGTTTCTCGTTCCAACGAGCTTCCTTGTACGAATACATTCATATTTAAAGAAAAAAGAAGTCAATTTGTGTATCGAATAACGTAGCTGATTCAATTTTCATTTTTCTCGACCTCTCTGGATATTCCAATTACACGGACTGATTGGCTTCAAAATGTTAAGAATGCAAAAACGTATGTATAAAGCTAATAAAAACCATGTAATGTATGCATCTCGATGGGAAATAGGTGAATATTTTATATATTCATAAAATATTCAATATTTATAAATAAATAATCAATATATATATATATATTTCACCCACAATGGAAATATGATTTTTTCGTTAGCAGTCAAAAAGTTCTGGTATTAATTTCAATTGAAGTCGTCTTCAGCACAGAAAAAATCATACTTCCACTGCGGGTGATAGCTTGAAAATTTTTACATATAATCACGCATTTTTGGGAATTTTTTCAGATTTTTAAATCGGGGCGTTTTTTTCGGAAAAAAATTGGACTAAGGTTTGTTTCTAAACAAGTAAAAAAATGCAGGGTGTCTTTTAGAATCAATCGAATCATATAAAAAATCATGGATAAAAACAATAAATCGAATTGGCGGGGCTCAGGGAAAAAGTCCACCGGATTCACGTGGAATACCTCATACATATTGTGATTTCGAGCACTCGTAATTCTCGATACGCCTACGGCTCTCTCCTCACGCGTCTGATCAATAACTGACCTGCACCACTGCAATAATCCAGCTCGGTTTTTCGCTCTGGCAGCGATGCTAAAATTGTTAAATCGATCATTACGATAATAAACCCGCAGGGTGTCCTGCTATCAATGTATAATCGTCCGAATGTCCATACAGATCGTGTTCTACTATGTGCTGGGATTAATCAAAGTTCCACGGTTTTCGAGATAAAAATCATCTGCTTTTGGTCTTTCGCATGCCATTTCTACAAATCATTACTTTTTTTACCCGGTTTAAAAAAAAACTCTTGGTTGTTTGTTTTATCTAGAAGAGTCTTCTTTTCAACCTCAAATGTTAAGGAAACTTTATGAAAAAAGATCTTATGCAGAATTTTCATACAAACCAATTCGAACATCTGACTTTGATAGCCTGCGGTGTAAAAAAAAATGTACTACGCATACAGTGCCGATTACTTTAGGAAGTTGCTTAATTATTGGCGATTCATATCATTTGTAGAAATCGCGTGGGAAAAACCAAAAGCAGGTGATTAAAAACAATAACATAAAGCCCAAAATCTGGAAAACCGTAGGACTTTTACTAAACTGTAATTCCAACACGTAGTAGGACATGATTTGACCTATCGACAGTTGCAGGATTATCCATTCATAACAGGACACCCGGTATATATATATATTTATATTTAAATACATGTATCAGCATCTTGACACAAAGTATGAATAATTACATTGTTTGAGTATTACATATGTTTTGGTATATGGTTGTAGTAGTGTCCTAAATTCTATTGCACAGAGTCTTCCCCCTATTATACATTCCCCACCATATTCCACACACCCCGGATCTAGTAGTATTTAGTGTTTGTAAGTACGCGTATGTGAGTGTGTATATACATGTGATTAAAAACGACTTCACGAATAAAAAGTACAATATTACATAAAAAAAAACAAAAAATCCCCAAGAAAATGTTCTTGTACTTTATTTAAATAATTTCATTCTCAAATCACTCTTTCTAAATTCTCTAATTTGAAACATGAATGAATCTAAATAACAAATTTTTTGGTAGATTTTTATCCGACTTGTATTCTAATATTTGATTACAATAATCATTTACATCGTTTTATTTGGATCAACGTCGTGTTAAGGATGTTGAGTCCCTATGAAACATGTTAATGTTAATTGTTCAATAATTAGCTTCTTAATTTTCATGAAATTTTTACACGACCTCCTAAATACTTCATGTAAAAACATACCAAATTTTCTGAAAATTTGAAAATTTGCTGTTTTTTGTATGAAGTATTTAAGAGGTCGTGTTAAAATTTCACGACGATTAGGAAGCTCGTTATTAAAAAATTAACATTTTGTTAAGAACAATTTTTAAAAGAAATAAAAGAAAAATTTATCAATAAACTTCGTTTTGTTTCCGTTGCTCTCAGTATATTGTAGCTATTACAAAATTGAGAGGTCAAAAAAAACTTATTGCAAAGTTACATCAGTTTCCATAAGACAACATTCAATTTGTGAATGTTAATTGTCGAATAACGAGCTTCCTAATTGTCGTGAAATTTTTACACGACCTCTGAAATACTTCATACAAAAACATACCAAATTTTCAGCATTTTATTATGATTTGCGATTTGGGACTCAACATCCTTAAGGCGACTTTTTATGTGTGCATCGTTCTTTCAGGCTCAAATGAATAGGTTTCTTAAGGCTTATAGGGTTGAAATACGGTACTGCGACAATGTCTATCATTTTTTGGATAGTTGGTTAGTATGTCTGTTCAAGCAAAGCTTATTTCTGACCTTTGGTATGTGAAAATAAACGCTCCCAGAATTTCCCTGCAGCTTGTTTCATCTAAATCCGTCAAGTACAACCCAAAAAATGGCGTTTTTATTTGACGGATCTAACATTTACCATTCTTTATTATCGGACTCAATTTGATGAGTTTTTTTTCTAGTGATGTGATTGCGAGGATATATTAGGTATATAAAAAACGAGTTTTCTTGTACACGTTATATATATATATATATATATATATATGTATGTATCACCCAAATATATATATATATATATATCTTACAATTAGGCTGATTCAAAAAAATTTTTTTTTTCCTTCTGGATTCTGAAATTTCTGTAAAAAAATGCGCGCAGTCACTCAATTTTTAGAGGTGGCTATCTCGATTTTTTTGTATTAAAATTTTTTTTAATGAACGTATTGCATTTAAGCATAGTCATGGCTTCGGATTACGAATAGAAATCACATCCAGCAGCTATTTCATAACAATAATAAACTCTAACAATTTGGAAAGATTGCAATATTCACAATTCAAATCCACGTAGATCAATAATGGCGTCTATACTACTCTCGTTATCCATGTAGATTTATTTATACGCATTAACATTTCGCACTTTTTACGAAAAATTAAATTATAAGCTTTTATTCATAAATCATGTATTTAAATTTTCAAAACATTACACTTATAAATATTTTTATTATTTAGTTCATTATTATTATCAGTTTTTGTTAAATTATCGATGATAAAACAAATCGTCATAATAATAACTTATTATGTTTTATTAAACAGCGTTTGAAATATTGTTTGGGCTCAATTTATTTACCGATTCATAATAATATTTTCGCTTTTAGTTTCTAGGGATTCAATGTGTGTGCGATATACTTTGCTCCGTCGCAAAACAGCTGTGAAAGCTATTTTCTTTATTTATTCTATTTCCGGTATAATCTAATACCATGATTATATTTATTGAGTAAAATCATGAAAAAAATAACGAAAAGTCGAGATAGCTACTTCTAAAAATTGAGTAACTGCGCCCATTTTTTTAGGGAATTTTTTTTTTTATCAGTGCCCAACAGTAGCCCAAGAATGCAGAAAGAATTTTTTTTTTTTGCATCAGGCTAATATATATATATATATATATATATACAAGGTCCATTATGAAAGTAATGCGCATGATTTAATTGTGATGCGACTATCCATCACAACGCGCTCGGACAGGTCGGAAAATGTGGTGGAGGTCTGCCCGTTCAAACGCACCCGCGGTCTCACTTCGCTCCGAGCAGTGAGAGCGAAAGGACGTGTCTTTGCGTGAAGGGTGCTTTTTGCCTTCGTAACACGGCGTGATGGAGGGTTCGCTTGAACAGCGGTACGTTATCAAGTTTTGCGTGTGGCTTGGTAAAAATGCTACCAAAACATTCCAGATGCTTCAACAGGCCTTTAGGGACGACTGCATTTCAAGATCACAATCCGTGAGGTGACACAAGGCGTTCAAGGAAGGCCGGGAGGAGGTCATCGACGAACCCCGTTCTGGATGCACATTTGTGATGCATGGGATTGTGACCTTTTGCATTTGCAAAAGATCACAATCCCATGCATCACAAATGTGGACAAGTTTGGGGTGTCAGCGATTTGTTGGATGCTCAATCGGTGGTTGGAACGCAAAACTTGTGCATTTGGAAAAGGTCACAATCCCATGCATCACAAATGTGGACAAGTTTGGGGTGTCAGCGATTTGTGATGCAAAACTTTTGCAAAACTTTGCATTTGCAAAAGGTCACAATCCCATGCATCACAAATGTGGACAAGTTTGGGGTGTCATCGATTTGTGATGCATGGGATTGTGACCTTTTGCATTTGCAAAAGGTCACAATCCCATGCATCACAAATGTGGACAAGTGCATTTGCAAAAAAGGTCTTTGCGAAGCTTGTGCCGAAGATGTTGACAGACGAGCAGAAAGAATCTCGAGTTTCGCGCAGTACCGAATCGTTGGGTTTAATTGAAAATGATCCGGATTCTTCAAACTCTGTCGTAACCGGAAACGAATCATGGATGTTCGAGCACGATCCAGAAACGAAACGGCAGAGCTCCGAGTTGCACACAAAATCCTTTCCCCGCCTTAAAAAGCGCGCGTGAGCAACTCTCGCATCAAAACCGTGCTCGTTGTCTTCTTTGACGTCCGAGGAATCGTCCATTTTGAGTTTGTTCAAGTCCATTGGCAAGGACAAAGTGTCAACGCAGCCTTTTACTTGGAGGTGCTCAGGAGATTGAAACGCCGGGGCGCGCGCGTGGGGGTGACATCAAAGACACGGTCAAACTCCGCCACGACAATACCCCCAGCCACACGGCCTTCGTCGTAACCAACTTCCTGGCCCGCAGCAGCACCCCAGTGGTCCCAGCCCCCTTACAGTCGCGATTCAGCTCCCTGTGACTTTTTTTTCGTTTCCCCGACTGAAGAGAGAGCCGAATGGAAAGCATTGGGAAACCGTGGGAAACATCCAAACGCATGTTACAACGTTCTTAAGGGGTTACCCCCACATGCGATTTTGAAAAAAATCGATTTTTTTATTGCATTTTTTTGAAGTATAAGTATCTGAGAATATGTCCTGAAAATTTCAAGTCGATCCGAACAAAATTGACTGAGATATGAGCGTTGAAAGAGAAGAATCCGTGAATTGAAGAACTGAAATTGATACTTTAAACGCGTTTTTCTCAAAATGGCATTTCTGAAGTCGTGACCAAGATTACTCGAACACTAATGAACCGATCTTCTTGAAATTTTGCAGGCTTATTTAATACATAAAAATGTAGTCTTTAATCGTTCGATTTTTTTTTTCGAAAAAAAATGGCCGTTTTATAGCCAAAAAACGGCCGTTTTTTTTCGTTAAAATCGAACCATTAACTTTGACTGTCCGCCATTTTGTGAAAAATGAATATTTTTTAAAATCCTTCGATTAAAGACTAGTTTATACTTATATTTGACTAAATCCATCCGCATTTTTTTTCAGATGATCCACTTCGCCGCAATGTTGGTCACCGCAAACCGTGTATATAAAAACATTATTTCATTGACGGCCATTTGCCACTAAACAATGTAATATTTTTCAATCAAAAAATTACTGAAAGTTCTTCAAGATGTGTTCTTTAAGATGATATATTGATCGATTAAAAAAGTTTTGTAGTTTTCTTTAAAAAAATTCATGAAAAAGGCCTTTTTTTGCACCTCAAGTGGGGGTAACGCGTTAAAAGGCATTCATGTGGAGGAGTTTCAGGGTGCCTTCCAGGCGTGACAGACACGTCTCCGCGGAAATGCATTGATGCAGGAGGAGACTATTTCGAAGAATTTTAAGCATTCGTACCGATAACATCAATAAATCTATTTTTTCCCAGAAAATGCACATTACTTTCTTAATGGACCCTGTATATACAGGGTGTATCTTAACTACTAGTTTTCCGTTCGTGAGCATATAGGGTGTCTCTTTCCAAGCAAAACGCTTTTTTTTCAATTTCGTGCGACAAAAATTGGCCGAGATGTTCACGAGTAAAGTACAACGGTGAGTGAACAATGGCACAGTAGTTTCGGCGTCCGAGCGAGCGCGGGCGTGGATTCGAATCCACATACGGGCAAGGGGATTTCAACTTTCAAAATTGAATTTTGAAATATAGTTTTGAACGTTAGCCGTTCGTCCAAATGCGGTATTCCATAGTTAATAAACCGTTTAAAACAATGTTATTCATTGTTTACTCAAAAGATCTTTAGATCTTTCAAGTGAACAATGGAGGATATTGTCTAACACTTTTTATTTATTATTTAATTCTTTATTTGGGTAACCGGATAAGGTTCGAAATTCAAATTTCAACATTCGAAATTGAAAGGTTCAACTTTCAATTCCAATTTCAGTTTAACAAAAATCAATGGATTTGAATATCTCGGCCAATTTTTGTGGCACGACATTTAAAAAAAAGCGTTTTGCTTGGAAAGAGACACCCTATATGTTCACGAATGGAAAACTAGTAGTTAAAATACACCCTGTACAAACACACATACACACATGTATATATATATATATATATATATATATATATATATGTAATTAAAAAAAATTTATATACAGAAGAGGTTATATATATATATGTAATTAAAAAAAAATTAGTATACAGAAAACGTTTTTTCCATGTATAGAAAAGAGATATTTTTTGTTCTGCTTTCAATTCTCATCGAACTCGTTTCCCAATACATCTCCCGATTGTAATTGGCGAGTTCGATGCACGAAACCAATTGTACTACGAATCCATGCCCGCTGGCAAAATATTTCTCAAGCTCGTTAAGCTTGCCGTGCGTAATCCTTGAAATGAAAAGAAGAATTGGCCTTCGTGGGTCACAGCGAAACGTAATTCTCGGCAGTATTTTCCCGCACAGGCCAGACTGAGTTGCCGAGGATTTCAAAGCCTATAGAGCGTCGTTTTAATTACAAGGGTCGCGTCAGTCAGTAAGAAACGTCCGTTCATCTCCGGCCAACGAAATGAGTCTGGCATAGAGGGGCTTTGGAACGGATCTTTTCGTTTCAACGTGTAGACGCAACAAGTGCCGAACGCGTTTGGGAGCTTTTCCATCGGGAAACATCATTTTTAGGACGTTTAGCAATCTTTTTTGAAGAATAGGAGTAAAAATATTTTTCCCTGTCGACCATTTAATGAGAAAATAATTAGGAGTTATTCCCTAAGTATACGGAAAATTATTATAGGGATTTTAATTTTTAGGGATATTTACTTCCTATTTTTATAGGGGAAAAAATAGGGGTTGTTTTTCCGTATTCACAATTCAGTAGGGAACAATATAGAGCCTTGTCCCCTTATTATAGGGGAACATTCATATTGATTTTAATTTTTAGACATTTTTAATCTGTAACTTTTATATGAAGAAAATTGAGGATTATTCCCTAATTACTGGCAACACTTTTTTGGGAATTTTGATTTTTTCGGGATTTCAATCTCTACTTTTGTAGGAAAAATTAAGGGATTATTTTTTCCTATTGACTATGGCAACCATTTTTATCTTCATTGGCGATTTTAACCTCAAATTTTTTATAGAGAAAGAATTATAGTTCATTCCCAAAATACAGGGAAAATGTTCGCAGAGGTTTTAATTTTCAGCTATTTTAACGCCTTTTTTGTAGGGAAAAATTTCGGGGTTACTTGTTAAGATCGACAATTCAATAGAAAAAGAGTAGGGCTCATTGCCTAATTATAGAGAAAATTTTAAGTCATTTTATGTTCTAAAGATTCTAACCCCTAATCTGTATACGGAAAGAAAGGATTATTCCCTGATTACAGGGAGAATATTCATAGGGGATTTAGTATCTAGGGATTTTAACCTCCAATTTTTTATACCGAGAATTGAAAAAATTAATTCAATTTTTTTAATTACAGGGTAAATATTCATAATGATTTCAATTTTCAAATATTGTAACCCCTATTTTTTCCCCTGAAAAAAGTAGGGGTTACAATCTTTAGGAATTTTCCTTAATAACCAGGAGAAGTCTTGCAGAGTTTACTTTTTCCTATTGATAAGTCAACGGGGAAAAGATTAGAAGTTATCCCCTATTTACAGAGAAAATTATCATAGGGATTTAAGCTCCTAATTTTGAGACTAATAGAATTACTTGTTATTTTTTCATATCTACACAATTCAATAGGGACAAATAAGGCTATTTGAACATTTTCACACTGAAACTTCCTCAGCCTAGTGCGTCGCCAAGCGGTCACCCATCCGAGTATCGACCGGACCAACGTGGCTTGACACCGAAGATCGCCGCAGTAGCATTCGTGCCCATTTTTACAAGCTTTTATTTAACTGAACATGGTGTGAGATGCAAAACGGAAAATCGAAATGTCAACCCCTTCCCGACTACTGAGAGCTCTGAAATTTTGCAAACCTGCATCCAAGAGGTGACAATACATGATTCGACGTTAAAAAATGAATAAATAATTTTTTTTTTTATGACCAGTTTCTGTGAGATGCAAAACGATAAATCGATATTTCACCAACTTACTGACTACTTAGAGCTCGGAAATTTTGCAAACATATTATACATCCAAGAAGTACATGATCCAACTTTTTTCTTCAACTCAATTGAAGACTAAAAAGTAGAAAAGAATTTACATGTATTTTTTTTAACCATCTTTTATTGAATACACTAAAAAGTAGAAAATATTTTATGCGTAATTTTTTTTAAACAAGCTTTTATTTAATGTACTAAAAAGTAGAACATCATTTTTTTTACCAAGTCTCCTACACGTGACTATAAATAAAAGCTCGGAGTGCTCAAAATTTAGACATATGATCTTTAATTTACATAAATCCGTTAATATATCAACTGTATTTTATTTACTGCAAAACAACCTTAGAATTCTTAAATAAAAATCCTAAAACTAATTAAAAACGTGTGATAATAATTCCCCCATTACTATTGTGCCAAATTAAATGAGATTAATGAAACCGAATTGATCAAATTTATTAAACATTCGAAAAGTTGAGCGCCACAAGCTTTTATTTATAATCACATATAGGTGACGTGATAAAAAAAAATAATTTTCGACTTTTTAGTACATTAATAAGAAAAAAAATGCTTACATATACATTTTTCTCGTTATTCTACGTTATTCAAAAGAGCCTACTCTCCCTCGACAGATCGGTCTGTGCCGAAGTGGAACCGTTAAAATAAACGGCAGTTCAGCCGTGCAAAGAGTACGGCGATAAAGCTCATGAAAGGATTCGCTGGAACGTCGCGCGTAAATACGGCTTTGAATCGATCGGTTTCCCGTTGGCATCCTATTCCTCGGCAACTTTTACTGCCCCGTTTCTTCGCACTGACGTAATACGCTGGACGCTTAGAATCGCATCACCAGAGCGAGAAAACATTGAGCTTCCGCGTTCTCAGCTTCCGGTTCATTGATTACACCCCCCCCCCCCCCCCCCAAATCCAACCTTCCCGCTCCCAGAGCTCCCGTATCTTTTTTTGTTTCATTTACCCACGCGTAGACATTTGTCCCATATTTCAAAGCTAAGAAATTTTTTTCATTAATTTTATTCCAAAAATCGAAAGGATCTTCGGAATTAAAACCTCCTTTGGATGTTTAATACTTAAAAAAACTTATTTATTCATTTAGCCTCCAGCGGATTTTTTCGAATTTTTTAATTAGACAGGAGAAATGAAAAAAAAAACCAAAGCCGCTTTCGCAAAAATCTATACAATTTTTTACAGATTTTTGCAAAAGCTCCTTTGGATTTTCGGAATTTAAAAAAAATGAATTTCTTTATTTAGCCTCCTTTACATTTTTGGATTTTTTTTATTACACACGCGAAATGTTCGAAACATTTTGTAAATCCAACGCAGCTCTCGCAAAAATGTGGACGATTTCATACAGGTTTTTTTGCAACAGCTCCTTTGGATTTTGGGATCAAAAAAATTTGTTTTCGTTTGGTGTTCGTTGGATTTTTGGAATTTAGAAAAATTTATTTATTTATTTAGCCTTCTTTAGGTTTTTTGACATTTTGTCATTGAACGCTCGGAATGTCAAAAAAAAATTCAAAAATCCACGGGAGCTCTTGCAAAAATGTGTACGATTTCATACAGGTATTTGCGAGAGCTCCGTTGAATTTTTGGACATTTTTTTTTATATCTGACGTTTTGGCACATACAAGAATCACGCAAGAATCGATGTCACGCCTGTAGGGGGAGCACGGTGGCGTAATCGATTCTGAGAAAATGATTGTTTTCGGCGCGAGTGAATGATTAATAGATTCGTGGGAAATCAATGAGAATGCAAGAGACAAGAAGGATACAATGGATGATACGCATTAGGGAGAGAATAATGACGAGGGTGAAATAATAATGAGAAAAAAACAACGAGGTATTAAGTGGATCTGTTATATCTGAACTATATCCGAATATACATGACAATGAAATAATATAAAAAATATATCCATAAATATTTCTACGTCTACTATCGTAATAACACAACATATAATTTATCGAAAAATGTTTGAATATGCAATTTTATACATATGCGTTAATTGTAATTGAAAAATGTAAAGTATAAAAATCGACGTCGTTTTATATTTGATTTATTTAATGAACTTTATATTTGAATTTACTTTATTTATTATATTCCACATTTAAACGAAGCAGACGCATCGAAATATTTTCGTATGTATTGTAGAGCCACTTTAGATCCATATATATAGATTTTTTATAAATAATATAAAAAATATATCCATAAATATTTCTACGTCTACTATCGTAATAACACAACATATAATTTATCGAAAAATGTTTGAATATGCAATTTTATACATATGCGTTAATTGTAATTGAAAAATGTAAAGTATAAAAATCGACGTCGTTTTATATTTGATTTATTTAATGAACTTTATATTTGAATTTACTTTATTTATTATATTCCACATTTAAACGAAGCAGACGCATCGAAATATTTTCGTATGTATTGTAGAGCCACTTTAGATCCATATATATAGATTTTTTATAAATAATACAAAAAATATATCCATAAATATTTCTACGTCTACTATCGTAATAACACAACATATAATTTATCGAAAAATGTTTGAATATGCAATTTTATACATATGCGTTAATTGTAATTGAAAAATGTAAAGTATAAAAATCGACGTCGTTTTATATTTGATTTATTTAATGAACTTTATATTTGAATTTACTTTATTTATTATATTCCACATTTAAACGAAGCAGACGCATCGAAATATTTTCGTATGTATTGTAGAGTCACTTTAGATCCATCCAGAGTAATGCTGAGTCACGATTTTTTTTAAATCTTAGACAAGCAGCCAACCCCGAGATTCCCCTTCTCGCCCCTATGACATTCGCGTACGTACGAAATGTCATCGTCGTAATTTCTCATCTGTCTCGTGCGATCCTCGTGCTCGTAAAATCCATTTCTTCCACTTTTTTCCTATTTCGTATTTATTTCGCTGCCTACTGCATCGCGAGGATATTCATTTTTCATCCTCGCCGTGAACTTCCACTCCGCAATCCTTTTTCGGAATTATGTCATGTCTGGCGCAGCCCCCCTCCCCATCTTGCTATTCTTCAACCCCTTAAAGAAAAAAAAACTTTGATAAAACGTCACTGTGAAATAATTAATTTTCGAAAAAATGAAAAAGTCAACTATTGCCAATCGATTTATTTACAGCTGTTCAAACGACAACATTCTTTTTTTCTTAATCGCTGCCTATTAATTTATTATTTGAATTGCGAAACGGAAAAGTAGACGCGGTCAAGGCCAAGTGGGAATCGCAAACTTTGGTTATCCCGTTCGAAAGGTCTTTCGTTCTCGCCCTACTTCTGCCTCATATCCGTTCTCGTGTTCCAGCGTTCGATAATCCCAGACTTCAAGCACGGTTGCCTCGACGCGAAAACTCATATTTACGTTATCGCAGTTTTCCGAACCGCACGCCGGTAAACATGGTGCTATCTACTTCCGGTCTCAGCATGTAAACATTTTTCCTTCTTCCTCGTTTACTCTTCCGTGTGTTGCGTAGGCGGAAGCGGAATTTAACGCATACTCGGATGCATTTTCACGTGTCAACTTGTGACAATTTGATCGGATTCTATACGTTTCACCACCGTATAGAAATAACGGTGGTGAAACGTTTTTTTTTTCAATTCACGATTGCTTACATCGATTTTGTAGAATTTAATAAGACCTTAATGATTTTAATTAAATTTAGTTAAAAACTAACATACCTACAGCAATTCTTATTTTTTAATAATATTTACTCCGTTATTTTTGTTGAGTATATTTTATACGTATACAATGTAGAATATTTTATTTATATCTTATATATTTACTTATCATATTTTAGTTGAATATGTTTTATAGTTAACTTTTTGTAATTACTGTCTTTTTTTCTATTATTCTCTTCTAACAACTAGCTTCGCTACTACTATTGTCATAATCATTTTTTGATCATGAAATAATAATAATAACAAAATTTTTGTTTCTTCGAAATCACATTTTTTCAAATGTTATATAAAAAATACTAATAATAGTAATTAGTCAATTAAAAAGTAAGTAGTCAATAATAATGATAATAACTATATTATTCTTGTTGTTTTTATTATTATTATTTACTTTTTACAATTGAATTTTACTGTATAAAAAATTAATGAAAATAAAGCTATTATTTTCTCTAATAATTATTCTCTCTAATCATGATAATAACAAAATCTTTGTTTCTTTTCAATTACATTTTTTTAAATGTTATATAAAAAATACTAATAATAGTAATTAGTCAATTGAAAGGCAAATAGTAAATAATAATGATAATAACCATATTATTCTTGTTGTTTTTATTATTATTATTCACTTTTTACAATTGAATTTTACTGTATAAAAAATTAATGAAAATAAAACTATTATTCTCTCTACCTCTTCTATTATTCTCTTTTTTATCAACTAACTTTTTCAACACCACTGTCACTGTTGCTACTTTATGATTATATAATAATAATAACAACAATAAGGTTTAGAAAAATTGTTCTGCAAAAGATGTCTGTAAAAAAAATACCGATGATAGTTCATAGAAAAATTCAATATCGAATAGTAAACAAATAATAATAAGGTAATAACTATTACTTTTATATTATTTTATATTATTATAGATGATTTTATATTATTATTATTTATTTAGCCATTCTCGCCTCTCGGGGTTAAGAATTTTCCATCGAGTTACAGCGGTTACATCCTTTTATCTTATCCTACTCTTAAGTCTAGATATAATCTTGTCTTTGGTTTCCTTCGCTCTTCACCTCCAATACTACATTTCTAGTGCTAATTAACTTTTTGTATTTTTGTTAGTATTTTTTGTTGTTTAAATATTTAACATATTTACATAATTATTTTGGGCTATATATTTCCATAACTTTTGCGTAATTTCATTCGAATTTTTTATTGCGCAAATGCAGTTACTATTCACATAATTATTTTGTTTGCATGTTATTAGAACCCTTTCGTTATTTTATTCGTATTTTTGATCATGCTAATACTGTTATTATTGCCATTATTATTTTGGATAAATATTTCCATAACTTTCTCGTGATTTTATTAGTATTTTTATTATGCAAATATCGTTGTTATTTACGTCATTATTTTGGTTAAATATTACCACAAGTTTTTCGTTATTTTATTAATATTTTTTATTATTCAAATACTGTTATTATTTACATAACTATTTTCGTTAAACTTCTATTCATTTTTTTCGTTATTCCGTGAGCCTATTAAATGCAGCTATTTACGGAACTAATTCTCCTATAATTATTTAATCAATACTTACCTTACCTACTGGAAGACATACGTACCTCGACTACTTACGCGCCAGGCATGCTCCGCCCCCACCACGGGCCTCGGGAATCGCCACACGCACGCGGTTAGCCCGGCGCTCCGCAACTTCGCACGGCAGCCGCTACGCGGCGCACGGTCAACGCTCTCTCGCTGGCGCACTACGGCGTCCGAGAGTATAAAAGACGGGCCGACGATCATTTTAGTCCGCCTCTCCGCCAGGCAGCAGACAACCATACGAACTCGATTTTCGTAAGAAATAGTACCGCAATTTCTCACCCTTGTTACTTGTTGATGATTCCATCGAGTACGATTCGAAGGGCGAAAGGGTAACGATGGACGGAGACCCACCACCCTTGTATGTGTAGCTACGATGGGCAAAGGGCGTCAAAGTAAATTCGTGCCTTTCTGCGACATTCGGAGGTCCCTTGGAGACCCCTACATCGTCCTCGTCTGAGCGTGGAACAATTGACCGTCTGGTTGCCTCGGGTGTTCCGTACTGCCTCTCCCTGACGAACGGTATAGCCACAAGTTGGATAGATAATCCTTATCGTGTATGATGCGGGCCGACCCGGTATCCTCGAGGCTCTGTATCGGTTGTTCCGTGTCGAATGGAATGGAAAAAGTAGAAACTCAAATGGCAGACGAAAAAAGGCAGTGGAGCATTTAATTTTCTTTATAGCGTTCTTTTTAATCGTTAGGAAAAGAGTTATTCGATTTTTGGTGGTTATGTATATTTTTTATCGTGTTCTGTGGAGTGACGGGGGCGTGTGATGTTTTTTCTTTGGGTTCGTCTGGGCTCAATTACTATGGACTATTTATTTTTGGTAGTGCTCAAGGGATAGGAAAATAAAAAAAGAAGTACCTAAATTTAATTTTTTTCGTACTTTGATAGCTTTTTGTATAATTATTTTCCTCATTTAAAAAAAAAATGATATCCCAAAGTTATATTAAATTTTTCCTATATTGAGTGACAAAAGTACTTGTATACGAATATATTTCATTTGGTGTATTTTACATAATACTCATTTTATGAATTATATTATATGAATAGATAATCCTTATATTGTATAATTATAAATAATTGTATTGTATACTTTGTATGTACGTAAATTATAAAATACTCCATATCCTCGCAATCAATCTTTTTTTACTTAAAAAAACTTGATTTTCCTTACAATATATTAAATAATGGCGCATTAAATTTGGACAATTCTGAATAATTATCATAGTGCGATAATGGACAGTAAGAAATCGATAAATAATCAATAAAATAACTGTTTAAGCAATATAATTTATTGAACGGCTAATATCTTATAATGAATCAAATTAAAGACTAGAAAAATGTTCAAAGCTGCAAATTTTTTTGTGTTCACTAGCAATTTTGATACAAATTTAACAAACGTTACGGCTCGTGGACTTCTTAATTTTTTCCTCTCAGGGTGAACTTGTCCTCTGTACTTTTTTCCCCAATTATTCCAATTCCCTTCGAGCTCTCAACAAACCCGAACAAACCCGAACAGCAATTGTTTCCTTGTAGAATATTTACCCTTTTAAAAATTGTTGTCTTGCTTTCTTCACTTCTTAATTTCTCCTTTCTTTTTTCCCAGTTTGGCAAATTACTTTGCCTCCGGATTCGCAATTTTTAATTTCCAAAAATTTTGCGACGACAAGAGGAATAATTGCGAGTTACGTGAATTAAGATCTCGACAATTTGTCGTGACTGGACGCGCAGGGGAGCTCCAAATGAACTTTCCAAAACTATCGCCACCGGAAAGGTTGGCGAGTTCTCGGTGAAGATTTTTATCCACCAACGCGCAAGAGCACAAAGTAACGTCACATTGCTTTGTTAGCCTCGTCTCTGTGAGTGACACGCGTTCCCTACGCAGCAACGCGATAGCAATTTAATCACATTGGTACATTTTTCGTAAAAGCAAGCTGTCAAAACGCAAAGTCTTATCAATTTGGTAGGTAAAAAAAATCGCAGCGTCGAGTAATAATCAAATTTGTTTTTTCACTCGATACGACAGTTTCGTTTCAATCTGACAAAATTGGCAATTGAGGAATACGAAGAAAAAACCCCATAAAAAGGGCTGTTGTAGTGGTGAAAAATTCATTTTTGTCAAGGTCATAGTTTTTGCATTCTCAAGGTCATCAACGGTTCTTCAAATGGGAACATGTTTTTTTTTACTAAGACGTAGCCGATATTCAAACGAATGCAACGACCTGTGATGTCATGACCTTGAAATGATTTTTCACAAAAATATTTCAATATTTTGATTTGGGTTTGGTTGAGTCCGTTTGGCTTCGTTTAGGTTCGTTTGGCTTCGTTTTGCTTCATTTAGGTTCGTTCGGGTTCGCTTATGTTCGTTTGGGTTTGTTTAGGTTAGTTTGGGTTCGTTTAGATTCGTCTGGGTTCGTTTGGGTTCGCTCGGGTTAGTTTGCGCTTGTTTTGTGTTCGGTTGGGTTTGGGTTTGTCACTCTAAAGGCAACGGAGATATTTAGGGTGGTCATGTTAAATGGTCCATCCTGTACATATATTTGTGTATATATATATATGTGTATATCTATTTATATGCACGCAATAAACCTGTAAAGGTTCCTACGTCTATAATTTTGTTATATCACGAAATTTCCTTCCAGATCAGCCATATAAAATAAAACAGGTATAAAAGTGTATATAAAAAAATGATCCATCTGTTCATTCATCCGTACAATCTCTTTTTCGCACTGAAAGTGAGCGGGTAGGTAAAAAATTCGGAAGTATTATCGCTCATTTTGCACAAGTTTTCCAGTTTCCCTGTGCCCCTATGCTGATGCGAGCCATTAGAAACTAACCCTACGTGGACAACACTCCAGGGGATCTCAAAGAAACTAAAAATTGAAGTTAAGGATGTTGAGTCCCTATGAAACATGTTAATGTTAATTGTTCAATAAATAGCTTCTTAATCGTCATGAAATTTTTACACGACCACCTGAATACTTCATGTAAAAACATACCAAATTTTCAGAATTCTATCATCATTACTTCAACCTCCTTAAGGGTTGAAATAAAAAATGATAAGAAAATTCTGAAAATTTGGTATGTTTTTGTATGAAGTATTTAAGAGGTCGTGTTAAAATTTCACGACGATTAGGAAGCTCGTTATTAAAAAATTAACATTTTGTTAAGAACAATTTTTAAAAGAAATAAAAAAAAATTTATCAATAAAGTTCGTTTTGTTTCCGTTGCTTTCAGTATATTGTAGATATTATAAAATAGAGAGGTCAAAAAAAAACTTATTGCAAAGTTACATCAGTTTCCATAGAACAACATTTAATTTCTGCATGTTAATTGTTCAATAACGAGCTTCCTAATTGTCGTGAAATTTTTACACGACCTCTGAAATACTTCATACAAAAACATACCAAATTTTCAGAATTTTATCATCATTTGCGATTTGGGACTCAACATCCTTAAGTGAACTGACAGTGGCGAGGTAAAAGTTGAAAAGATTGGATCGTAAAAGCGTACGAGGCTAGACGAAGAAACGTTCGAAATAGAAGGAAAAAACAAATCAGCAATCTGCCAAGCAGTTGAGGATTCGCGAAGTGCCCGTGACGTGGCGTTTGAATCCTGCTCGATGTTACTTCGCGCCAGCTCAAAAGGACAAACTTTCAAATGGAATTCCGGACCGAGAAAGCAAAGAAATTTCGTCAGTCTTTCCAGAAATTGCACGTAAAAGTCTTTCCTCTTCTTTTTCTCCTCCCCCTCGTTACTTAAAGCTCGTTTGCATTTTTTCATACACCTTGGTTCTGTCCATTAACTAGGCGATGGCCGGGGTTTTTTTATTTTTTTTTTATTTTTTTTTTTAAATAACAGTCCACTTTCACCAGCTGCTTCCGATTTTAGCTTTTCTTTCGTTCGTTATAAATGGATAAGAAGAAATGCTGTGAAAATATGTATAGCGGGGGATTTAAAGTGTCTGAGAAAAGTTCTCATGCTTTTATAATAATGACGCAATGCTCGTGGATAAAGTGCCGAGGCTATGGGCATGGGAAAAAAGGGTGCGGGGGCGGAGGGAAGGAGGTATCGAGGAAAGATCGTTTGCGCTGACTTGGAGCTCAAGAAGGATGACGAGGATAGAGATAATATTGCTGCTCACTTGATCCAAAAGCGGAAAGAACAATCTTTCGACGGAAACATTCCGGAAGTTTATCGCAGCACATTGGTAGTTTATTCCTGGAGCACCAGACGCAGATACTATCCCGCACATTTTTATCCAACTGTTTACGTTTTTGGGTGATCGAAAATTCTTCGTTATGGGTTAGGTGGCCACGGGGTCTCCTTGTAACACATTCATAATTGGCAAAATCACATTTTTTATTATCTTTTTGTATTATTTAGTTGAAATGTTTTTCTATTTATTTTTATTTAGCCATTCTTGTCTCTCGGGCTCAAGAATATTCCATCGAGTTACGAAGTGTTTTTCTATTATTGTATTATAATATTTTGATATTATTTTATTACCATTTTGTTTTTATTATTTTGTCATAATCATATTATTTTATTTTGTAATAATATTTCAATATTGGTCAATTAAAATATGTTTTATATTGTTTTATTATAATACCTTGGTATTATTTTATTACGATTTTTTAATATTATTTTGTTATAATCATATTATTTTATTTTATTATAATATTTCAATATTGCTCAATTAAAATATTTTTATATTCTTTTATTATAATATTTTTTATTTTATGATATTATAATATTTTTATATTATTTTATTGTAATATTCTTATACTATTATATTGTAATATTTTGATATAATTTTTTTCTGTATTGCAACTATTTTATATATAATATGATAATAATTTTCGTACCGCAGGAATAACACAACATTTTAGCATAACGATCTCGAGGCCATCACCAATAATGTTGGGTCAGCGTGGAGAAAGCACTATCTTTTCGTTTGTTTTTTTTTATTATTACTAAGCTGCTTAAGCCAAATACGTGAGGGTCCAAATGGGACGGCAGGAACGATGAAGAAAAAAAAAACGTTTGCCAAGATCATCAGACATGTATGGTATGCACGGTGCGTGATGGCGTGACCCGAATACTTTCGTGGTGCTTGCAGGGGAATTCATAAAGTAGAAAACTCGTGTCCCTTCTTTTTCTCGGCTCCTAGACGCGTTCGTCATTTACGTGCCCGGAGCCACTGAAATGGTGGAGAAGAAAAGGCGACGAGCCACTTCCCACTCCATTCGAATGCACTGATATTAAAACGACGAGCGTCGAAACCTCGAAATTCTTTGAGAGGTTCATCCGAGTGTCACGAAAAAAAACCAGTCTAGAATTATAATGGAAAAATATCATACGCAACGAATACTTTATCAGCCCTTTTATTTTTATTTACGTCCATTGCAGAGTTTAGGAAAAAATGCAAATTATTTTGATGACCCTGGAATTTTCGCATTATTATTGTTAAATTTTCTTGTATTATTGTCATAATTTATTTAATCGTTTTCTACTATTTTGAAATTATTATTATTATTATCGAAAGAACCTTTGGGAATTAAAATTGTTATTGGGTTTGCTTTAGGCTCATTTTTTTTTGTAAGTATATAACAAATATTTCGGATGAAATAAAAATTATTCAGAAATGTTGTTGTTAATCTTTAAAATTTGCGGTAGGGATTATTGGTATCAGCCCTTTATGTATTCACAGGTGAACATTCTTTCTTCACTCTTCAAATTGTTAGGATATGATTACTTATGGGTTATTCGAAATTTTCATTATTTATTCTCCCGATTTTTACTAGTTCACAATTATTATTGTTTTTCTACTTTGAGGTTATCGTTGTTGACCCTCTATGTATCGGAAATATCTCTGGGAATTCAGAATTTCAACAAGCTTACTCTTAAAAAGCAGCTTATTGCAAAAGTTCAAGTATTTTGGAAAGACGAAAATAAATAATTAATTCTCCCGTCCCACTGCCACAATTATCAATCGAATATTAAGTTTATTTTCCTCTCGTGGATTTATCGTTAAAAACAACTTCAGTAGTTCAGAATTAAATGAATAAACAAAACACAAATTAATTCGAAAAGACTTTGCGGAGGAATTATTTCTACTGTACAATTATGATAAACAAATACGTGGAAAGATGCTGAATAAATGGATTACGATAAATACATTATGATGACTAAATTATGATAAATGAATTGTGATAAATACACCAGTGGAATTCATTTCGGACACTTTCAATAGAAATTAGCTTTTTTGTTACATTTACGCCAAAAACGTACATTCTGCTACGCCGAAATGATACTGTAATATTTTTATTTTAATCTACAATGTCTCTACTTGATATTTGCCTTTAGAAGAATTTGTTAAGCATATAACAAATAATTGACTATAACGTAAAAATGATCAATAATAGCAAAATTTTTTTAAATTTGAAAAGTGTCCAGAATCAATTCCCCTAGTGTAAGTTGTGATAAATGTATTATGATAAATAAATTGCGATAAAAACTATGATAAATAAATTATCATAAAGCAGTTATGATAAATAAATTATCATAAAGCAGTTATGATAAATGAATGATGATAAAGCAATTATGATAATTCAATTGTGACAAACGAATGATGATAAACAAATTGTGATAAAAACTATGATAAATAAATTATCATAAAGCAATTAGGCTAAATGAATGAAGATAAAACAATTATAATAATTCAATTGTGATAAATGAATGACGATAAATTAATTATGATCGATAAATCGCGATGAATTAATTCCGATAAATCATTAAGAAAGAATTACGATACATCATGATAAATAAGACGAAAAAAACCCCGATATATATTGAATATCTGCGAGAATCGATTGGATGCTAATGAACGGTGGGAAATCCCGATAACGTTGTACTAACCTATCTTATTGTGGGCGACAAGTACACTGTGATCGCCGCCCAGTCTGGCCGAGACAACCCAAATCCCATTGTCGATAGGGAACAATCCGCACAGGCGCCATTAAGCGAAGCGTTCACAGAGCCAGAGAACGCGCACGCTGACCGTCCCGATCATTCGTGGCTTTCGAATTATGCCGATGCTATCGAATGAAGGGTCTAAGTATCGTCAATCGTTTCCCAGGAATGATTCCCAAATTATTGGGTCATTGTTCAAACGCAACGTGAGGTATCGCATGCTCCACGGAGCATGCAATATCGTATATCATCGTAACTCGAAACGATTTGATGCAACGATCAACTCAACACTGTGGACCAGCACGCAATTTGATGTGATTCACTTCACTATAATTCTCATCTACCTACGATTGGGACAATCAATTCCAAATGCACTTTTTACTCGCAATATTTTTCGTTCGATTAATTCTGGAACGTCATTCGTAAAATCGGAAATTTAATCAATATTTTATTACAAGATATAATAATAAATAGTAACTAGTAAATAGTAAATAGTAAATATATAATAGTAAATGGTAGATACAGAATAGTAAAATAGAAAATAGTAAATATAAAAAAAAAGTAACATAAAAATTAATATAAAAAAATAGTAAATATAAAAAAAGATAGTAAATAGTCAAGGGCGCCTTCCCTGCAATTTTTCGTCATTTCCGGTTATTTTTGTTTGCAAATTGTTTGTGTAGACGAGACTGAAAAATAAGACTGGAAATAAATGCATTAAAAAAACTACTCGCCTGTATTTGAGTTTCATTCTAATGACGATAAACAAGTTAAACAAATTAACACATTCTTACAAGCAATAGATTTTTTTTAATAAACCAATGTTTATAAACAATACAACACAAAATATATATATATATATATATATATCTATAAAATGTTCAATCGCAAACTCCACACAACCGGAGCTTGAGAGAAGTAATCCAGCGAGCAATTCACCGAATCCCTTAGTTTCCCAATCCAAAATTAATTAGTTCCGCAATTCGGAGACGACCTTACCCCGAAAAAAATAAATAAATTACTCCTGTCCGTTTCGAAATGTGGGCCATTAAAATTCCAACGCGTCACGAGCTTTTCTCCCGGGCTGCCGAAGTCCTGCCGAAAAAAGAACATTAAGGGTCCAAACCATTGGGAAAACTCTTCCGGCTTGTCAACTTTAGCTCTTCACCCTGGCCACGATACTTCTTTCCGTCGTATCAAAAGTGATCAACTTCTGATACGTTCGAAGCGAAGGTAATTTCTTATACCGATGGTCAAAGACGTGCTACCCCCCCCCCCCCCCCAAAAAAACCTCCAGGAAACATGACTTAATTCGCTTCCGGTGGAATGGACGATAATCTTGGGTATAGGCAAATCTTGGCCAGGGGCCAAATCCTGCCGTTGCAAAAGAGATTGAGACGAAGGGAGCAAAGGAGACCACAGGAGGCCACGAAATAAGGATCCTTCGTACCTCAGGAAATTTTTTCGTTCCCGGTAGATTCAACGTGCCTAGGGCAAACTCGACATACCCCTCGAGTGAGCCCACTAACAAGATTAATCCGAAAAATAGTTGCATCCCGTCGTTCACGTACACGTACATAGAGGCTGGCCCATTCGGAATGTTACACCAGCTGACATCCCAACAACTTGCGCTATAATAAGGAAAATTTCAAATTTCAAGGAAAGTTCCTTGGTTTCTTTTGGAAATTTTCAAATGAAAGTTTTTTTGGGAGAAAAAATGATCCGACTCGGAATTCGGACTTGGTTCAAAATTCCAAGGTCACGTGAAGGTCAACGTCAAATAATTCGATTAAAAACCATATCTCTCGGGATTATCATTATTTGCATTGCGATATTAATAATTAATGAATGCATCAATTATTAATGATTAGTAGATAATCGATAAATTAGTGGTCAATGAACTAATAACCAAGAAGCTAATAATCAATATATTTATAATTAATAATTGAATGCAATACATAATAAAAATTGATTATTATTAATTAATTTCTTTGTTTATTCGACTATCTCTCTGCATTTCTTGCAGAGTCCCTTTTTAGCTCATCAATTATTTATTCGTCGTATTAATTATTTTTGGACCATCATCATCATTATTAATGATTAATAGATCATCGATAAATTAATAATCAATAAATTAATAATGAATACATTAATAATCACTAAGTTAAAAATCAATCGATGAATAATTAATACATAAATGCAATTAATATTCAAAATTGATTATTATTAATTGATTTCTCTATTTATTCGATTATCTCTCTGCATTCCTTTCAGAGACCCTTTTTAGCGCATCAATTATTTAATCGCCATATTAATTGGTTTTCGTAAGGGGACGACCATCATTTTGAACATCTTTCGAAACATAACATAATTCCCAAATAAAACAACTATGAAGACAAAAGTCACCTGTTTTCTTACCCAAAACAATTTGCCGCTATAGAGAATATAGATTTCCTATTTTTTAAGGCCGACCTGCTTGGGATCACCTTCAAAAACGTCCAACGAATCAAAAAGTCGTGTTGCAATTTTACTCCTCGTTTGAATATACCCCATACGTGCCTCGGAATCTTTCGATTTATTCCGCTGTTCTTGGGTTATTTCGACGTCTAAAGATAGCTGGGACACCCTGTATGTATAAGTGCGCATATACATGTGCAATCCAGCCATACGTATGTATGTATATGTGAGACTGTTTTTTTTGTAGCGGAGAAATCACGGGGTGGTTTCCGAATAGTCTCTAGGGAGTTAAAAACCTACTAAATGTTCAATTTGGCGAGTCGCAATGAGGGGGGAGGGGGCTAAGAAAAAACTCCCTTTTTTCACATTAATCTTGTTATCTTGTCACATAAAGTGTCTGGAACAAAAAATTAACACACACACACACACACACATATATAAATATATATATATATATATATATATATATATATATATATATATATATATATATATATATATATATATATATATATATATATATTTATATATATTGTGTGTCCCCGAAATGGTCCCGGCTTAAATGTCTCCTCATATATATATATATAGAGTGATTCACAACTGTTAAGGTCCCCTTGATAAGCATTTAAATTGTGCCATTGCGAGCAGCGGGCTTTTTTCGAAATGGCACGTGACGAAAATTCGTCACGATATTCGCGTTCAAAGTCCGACGCTGAGTAAACAATGGCACAGTAGTTGCTCACGCACTACTTTTTTTTTTCTTCACGTATTAGGACACCAAGTGAATGTCTGAGAAAGTTCGATTTTTCGGAACTTTTTTTGATACTACATTATTTATTTGAGAGTTGGAAAAAAAAGGTTTGCTATTAAGCACATACGTATCTCGCGTAAATTTTTGTTTAAAAAAAATTGAAATCAACAGCGTTACCGAGGTAAATAGAGCCTCTGTATAAGACACGTGGTCCAACGGCCGGATCGATATCTTGACAATGGTTGATCTGGAAAATAATAAAGGTTCATAATCCATATAAATGTAGTACTCGCTTTACGTGGCCATTTTTCGATAATTTTTCAATCACAACATGGCATGTGTTGAAAAAGTGAAATTTTGGCGAACCTTTTACGTATATTCGGGGGCCTAGAAAATAGTAAAAGTGGTGTAAAAAAAATTGTCATTGTTTACTACTTGGACTTTGAAGGCGAATATCTCGGCGAATTTTTGTCGCGCGACATTTTTCAAAAAAGCGTTTTGCTCGCATTGACACACCCGGTATGCTTTTAGAGGGCCAACGGTTGTACATCACTATGTATAAATAAAGAGTATGCTGGAAATGTAGCTCATACATTCGCCTGAGCGAACACAACTTTTCTACCTATAAGTCGAAATCGAAATACGACGGACAACCTAATGAGAATCATCGAATGTGCATGTACATGACTTCTTTGCCCTCGAGTGTTGCAGGAGTATCCTGTAATCAGATAGCTTCTCGTCCTGGATCGAAGTCCCGCAGACTGGAAGCTTGCTCGAAAGCCCATAAAATATGAGCTGGATCGGCGTAGGGGAAGTAGGAGCAAGATGAGAGACCTTGAACTCAAAATATTGAAATAAAACAATAAAAATGAATTTAATTATTCTTGAATTATAAAAAATTAAAAACAACTGCAATTATTCTTAATTTTTTAACTTTAATTCAACTTTGATTTAAAAATCTTCAATCAAAAACAACTTTTATTATTCTTTTAAACTAATCAACATTGATTCTTTGATACGATCTTTGATCAATCAACATTGAATCTTTCATACGAAAAAAAAAATTTATATTCGCACATGATTTTATACCCGTTACTGTGGCCTAAGGCCTTAATGCTATTAAAAAAAAATAGCATTAATACGAGAGGTATTTTTACTTTTTGACAACTTTTTAATTATTCAACACGTCCCATTTAGTGCGTTGTGCGGATACAGATGATTGCATTGGTGTTTGTCGATCGAATACACATTAAGCTAAGATGCAAATAAGTTTTTAGTTATCAATTATTGTCTGTTTGAACATTATGAACGTGTTAGTGCCTAATTTACAAGTTCGATAGACTCTACCAAATTGCACAATAATAAGTTTATTATTGTGCAATTTCGTAGAGTCTATCGAACTTGTAAATCGCGAAAAAAACAGCATCAAACGTGACGACAAATTGTTAATAAATTAATACATTAATTATATTAAATTAAACTAAATAATAAATTACATTAATAAGTTTGATAATTAAGTTTAATAAATTAAATAAATAGTTAATAAATCAAAAGTTATTAATACCTTATTTATTGCCAATTTGTCGTTACGTTTCGTGCTGTTTTTCGCGATTGACAAGTTTGGAATTTTGCACTCCGGGAATCCGAGGCTACAATTTGATTCTACGTTTGGAGAATTCTCCATTCGAATGTTTCGGAAGAAGCTCCATCCGGAATACAAATGGAAGCAAAGTAGACCGTACATCTTGTAAATTCATTGCACCGGAAGTAACTGTATAACGCCCTTCTGGAGCTGTCGTCTACCGCACCGCCTAGTTCGCTTTCCACAACGATAACTCTTCGAAATGCATTAAAGGGGCGTGGGGGGTCGTAGGTGCAATACCCCCGGGGAGGTATCTTGCCGTCGCTTCTGTACCAATCCGAAAATCAAACCTAAGTCGCAGCAAGCTCGAATAAATTTAATCATAAATTCAAATCTAATATTACTACTTTTGTATATACCGGGTGTCCCATTTTAATCTCACACCTGATGTATCTCGAAAATGACTACTCTGATCGAGTATTGAGTATGACAAAACTCTCAAGGTTAAATGGGGACGTGCAAAAAAAAGATTTTTTGGTCCGCAATTCAAAATGGCGCCGTTAACCCCTTCGTTGGCAGAGAGAATTCGACAAAAAGTGCCCAAAATGGCAGGAAATTTTTCGGAGTTTTATCAAGGAACTCAAAACATGTTCACACCCTAAATTTAAAGATGATCGATCACCATTTAGCAAAAAAAAATTATGGAAGAGGAATGATTATAGCCTATAATCGATTTTAAAAAATGCACTATACAGTAGAGCGTCGATTATCCGAATCAATTGGGACCGGGCGCCTTTCCGATAACCGAACAGCAATATTCCGTGGGCGAAAAAAAATATATTGATAAATACAATGAACATTAATATGCTAATAATAAAAGTACATTTTTAGTGAGGTGAAAATAACCATTGTATCATTTCATGATATAGAACGAAGATAAATATGTATTTAAACATAATGAACAGTCGTTTATCTTTGAGTTCATATCCATTTATTTTTTAAAAAGTCGACGATTTTCTTCTGCTTCACAACGCAAGCTCGTTTCTTTGCTGCCAAATCTCAACTGCTAGCGGAAAGCAAAGTGCGCGCGAGCACAGATCGAGAAAGTGGAGGGGACGTACAATAATAAATACATCGTGCAACATATATAGGGCGTAATCGTTCGAATAACTGAGCATTCGGATGAACAAAATTATTGTTTAGCTACATGATATTTTGGATAACCCGAATCGCCATTGGGATAATTGACGTTTCGGATAACTGACGTTCGTATAATCGACGCTCTACTGTACCTATCGGAACCACCCCTATGTATGTTCTACGATATTTTTTTACTTTTCGAGAAAAAAAACATTTTTCATTTTTCTCTTTTCTCTACGTACTTCCCTCGCGATTTCTTTTTATTTGTCCTATCGTTGCGGAGTGCACTGCTGAGCAATAAATAAATTACCGACTGAGCACTAACGTTGATACCTGAGATTCTGATCAAGAGTTAAACAAAATAGGTTTGAGAGGATCGGCAACTAAAGTGCAGATGATTCAAAAAAATACGTAAACTGGTCCAAATGATTTCCAATTGCTTTTAAAAACATCCAAGAGTAAAGTACGTACACAGAAGAGATAAAAAGAATAAGGTTTGCTGAAGGAAAACTCGAGAACGAAAAAGATCCTAGCACATACATAGGGGTGAATAGGATAGGTCTTGCTACGAGGCATTTAGATTTTTCTTTTGAACGTCACTTTTCGGGCCATCTTGTACCTACAGGGTGTCCCAGAACTGATGGTAGTCCTTGAAATGGGAGGTTGCGGCTGAAATTCTGAGTCGATTGATATCAGCGTGTATGGGCCTCGGATCAACCCCTGAATTGTTATTCATTTTTAAAGGCGGGCCAATCAGGTGCGCCCGATGAGCTAGCAGTCGGTGGGCGGTACGCTGGCTGATCGGGCGCACCTGATTGGCCTGCCTTTAAAAATGAATAACAATTCAGGGGTTGATCCGAGACCCATACATGCTTATACCAATCGACTCAGAATTCCTCCCCCAACCCCCCAGTTCAGGGACTACCATAAGTTCTGGGACACCCTGTATATGTATATATATATATATATATATATATATATATATATATATATATATGTATTGAAGCCTGGCCGATGAGCTCAAAGGTTCCTTTTCTCAGTTGAGAGCACGTTCCGGTTTTATCGGGATTACCAGTTGATAATGCCACCCCCGTGGAGACCTGCGCTCGTCATAATATACGGCAAACGAGCAAAAGAAAAACTATAAACAATAAAAGGAATGAGAAAATGTAAGAAATACTGGTCTGCATGGGTCATTTAGAAGGATCCTCTTTGAAGTCGCACATAAGTGTGCGCAGGGGATTAAAAAAAAGAGAAACAAAGTTGGATCGCACATTTTTCCCGAAATAGAAAATCTGTCGAAGAATCCCGCTCGCATATTTCACGTTATTTATTCGGCGTAAAAAAAAACTACGAGGCGGAAAAATAAATGCGAGAACTCTCAAAGCGGTATTTCATTCGAATTGATGTTTTTTTCTCTCTCGCTTTCTCTCTTATCCGTTTGATTGTTTTCGCGCAATGAGGCTTAAGCAGATCGAGCAGATCGAGCGCGTGCGAAGGCTTCGCACGCGCCGCACTTAACGATCGTTTGGCTCCGAAAAAACTTCAAATTTCTGCCTCGTTTCGACAAAAGCCCTTCAGCCCCGATACCCGTTAACCCCCCAGCAAAAATTCAATAAGAAATACCCTTGTGTCTTATTCTGGAATATTTATGCACGAAGTTTTTCACCCTCGGCTCCGAAAATTCACGATACTCAATTGATGGCATTAATTTGAATTGGGAATTTGGATGGTGATCAAAATCGTTCATGCCAACTCGATAAATTATGGATCATTTAAATAAACGATTTGACGTTTGGAAAGTTACTATACTTTTTTTAAGGATGTTGAGTCCCAAATCGCAAATGATGATAAAATTCTGAAAATTTGGTATGTTTTTGTATGAAGTATTTCAGAGGTCGTGTAAAAATTTCACGACAATTAGGAAGCTCGTTATTGAAAAATTATCATTCACAAATTAATTGTTGTTTTATGGAAAATGATGTAACTTTGCAATAAGTTTTTTTTGACCTCTCAATTTTATAATATCTACAATATACTGAAAGCAACGGAAACAAAACAAAGTTTATTGATAAATTCTTTTTTATTTCTTTTAAAAATTGTTCTTAACAAAATGTTAATTTTTTAATAACGAGCTTCCTAATCGTCGTGAAATTTTAACACGACCTCTTCAATACTTCATACAAAAACATACCAAATTTTCAGAATTTTCTTATCATTTTTTATTTCAACCCTTAAGGAGGTTGAAGTAATGATGATAGAATTCTGAAAATTTGGTATGTTTTTACATGAAGTATTCAGGAGGTCGTGTAAAAATTTCATGACGATTAAGAAGCTATTTATTGAACAATTAACATTAACATGTTTCATAGGGACTCAACATCCTTAAATGAAAATAAAGCTTCTTATCGGTAAAGCTTTCCTTGCACAAAAGAAAATTGTACCTATATACATATTCATTGTCCATCGAGCCATATTTCATTTAGACGTCCAAAAGAGAATGCCTTTCAAATATATGTTGCGGTTAAAATCCGTCTTTATTTTAAACGCATTTTCACTCGTGCAAACTAGTCGATACAGTTTTTTTAACTGATAAATTCATGTACTGATACATACATTTGAATGACAGTTAAAACTCATCCCAAACTCGAACGAAGCTAAAGAAAATCAACCCCAATTAAGACGCAACCAAAACACAAACAAAACGAAACCCAAACATTTGTTTCCCGATTCATTTTATTAAAACTAGTTCTTTCGGGTTTTTAAATAAATTTAGTCGGTTAGTTTGTTAGGTAGTTAGTTATAAATAGTTGTAACGAACATTCATATTTATCTATCTAGTTTATCTAAGAAAAACTAGTTTTAACGAAGGCATTTAGTCAGAACTAGTTTTTAGTAGGTAAATCATGTTGAAACTGAGCACGGTTCGTTTGTGTTTTTTAGTTGAAGTCAGTTACTTAGTTTGTTAGTTACATGAAGCTAGCGTCAACTAACATTCATATTTATTTGTCTGTACGTTCTATTTTTCACCAGGAAGAACTAGTTGAACCGGAGGCGGGTAGTCAGAATTAGTTTCCACTTGGCTAAACGCGTCCACACTAAAAACGGGTTAGTTTGGGTTTGTTAGTTAAAGTTGGTTAGTTGGTTTGTTAGTTACTGATTTGAAACTAGTTTTAACTAACATTGAAATTATTTATCTGAACATTCTCGTTCTCACTAGGGAAAACTGGTTGTAACGAAGGTGATCAGTCAGAACTAGTTTTTACTAGATAAATCGCACTTAGACTAAACACGGATTTGCTTTGGCTTGTTAGTTAAAGTTAGTTATTTGAAACTAGCTTTAACTAGCATTCGAATTTATTTATAGTTAATTGTAGTTCTCACTAGGAAAAACTAGTTGTGACGAAGGCATTCAGTCAGAAGTAGCTTTTACTAGGTAAAACACGTTTAAAGTGGAATTGGGTTTGTTAGCTAAAGTTCGTAAGTTAGTTAAAACTGGCTATAACGAAGATATTCAGTCAGGGCTGATTTCAACTAGATAAAACGCGTTTCAACTGCAACCTATATATATATATATATATATAACCTATACTAGGGTGGCCTAGTAACTATAAGCGTCTCCAATATCTTCGAAACTAAGAATGTCAGAGAAAAGTTTGTCTAACTGAACTTACATTGTACTAAAAGAATCATCGGATGGTGATAACGATTATTTTGTACGTGTCCTTGCCGCCAAGACACGAAGGTCACCTTTCTTTTTTACAAATGGAATGCTGCGTTTTTGCCTCTACCATCCGATAGCGTCTGTTAAGAGGAATACAATGACCTCCAGCATAAGGTTACTCAAGGTCATCAACGTGGCTTTCGTATTTCATATAAGAGGGTGTTCGAATTCGTAAAACGTGCGACTGAGTCGACGACAAAACGATTCGTATCGCCTTGATACCAAGCCTCATCACTTCCAATCCCTTTTATAAACGAAAGCAACCTTAATGACCTTGAACGATTTTGTGTTTTAGGTCATTGTATTTGTCGTCCGAACAGCCGCTATCGGATCGTAGAGACGAAAACACAGCATTCTATTTGAAAAAATAAATAAAGGTGACCTTGATATCTTGGAAGCAACTCCACCCACAAAAAAACTCGTTATCGCCATCCACCAGATAGTTGCTGGACCACTGGTAAACACACAGCGAACAAATGAATTACATTGATTTTCCGCGATGCAAGTAAACTTGCGTTTATCCCTCATCACTGCTTAAGGAAGCTTTCCAGTGTGACAGCCCGAAAAATCGCTGTTTTTCGCGATTTTTTTTTTTAAAGAAAAAATAATCTAATCGATCTGGTTTTTTTTTTGTATATTAATTGGGTATTGAAGAATACAAAACAATTTTTTAAAGATCGATTTATTTATTAATTAATATCTATATAAATGATGAAACAATTGTTGCAGAAAATGCACTTGGATGTGGTGTCCACGTTGGGGGTCACAATTTTGATCTGAAACAAAAAACACAAAAAGATTATTGATCGGTATATAATTGGCTTTCGTGCTATGGAGGCTTTTTTTTTTGCAAAAATGGCGCCTGTTTGAAAAAAAAGTATCGATTTTAGCATTTTTTTTGGCAGTTTTTTTACAAAAAAATAGGAAGATGTCAAAAAAAAAAAAAAGCTTCCATAGCACGATAAACAATGACGTTAAGAATATTGTGTAAAAAATTCAACTCGATAGCTTTAAAACTCTGCCCTCCAAGTTGGACACCGTTTTGAAAAATGCTGTTTCGAGAAAAACGCGTTCAAAGTTTCGCTGTAGCTGTAGCGCTCCGTTGCCTTCTTCCAAGAAATGCTGTACAGTAACCGAAATAATCTGAATTTCGGCATGAAAATTTCAGGGAATATTCGGAAGAGTGTATAATATTCGATAAAGCACAAAAAAAAATCGATTTTTTGAAAATTTCACACTGGAAAGCTCCCTTAACGACGATTTTGTATACGAAATTGTATTCGACGTTCTAAAATTATCTCTCCATTACGTACCGCTACGGATGTCCCATAAAAATACCGTGACAATCAGGACGCTCAACATTATCTGCTCGCAATCGACGGGCAAAATTTCCACGCGAATATAAATTCACGCGTCCGCTCTTTGCGACCGAATGAACGTAACGTATTGATCGTTTTATCGATCTATCGTACTGGATTCGAACGCCCCAATAATTCACTCGTTGCACAACAAACAGGAGTGAGCATATTTGCATCGAGCGCTCGTTCGATTCTCTCGGACGTGACGAAAAAGCTCGACTTCGCGCGAGCTTTCGTTCTTTTTTGCTTTTTCAAACTGGAAGATTTATTCAACCGGGAAACTGTATTCACTTCGATAAATGTATCGTTGCCACTCGTGCCCAATCTCTGCCTCGTAAGTGTGCTCCAATTAAATGGAAAAATCACCCGAGTAGGAGGGCGTGCAGTGGAACAAAAAAAGACAAAAAAAATACAAAAAAATTCCCACGCACCGAGTGCCAAATATGGGGATTTTTTTCGTTCGAAAAATCGGAACCGCTTAATTTATTTTCAGTTTCTCTTCGACGAAGTTCTCGATTTGAGCTCAACGTAAATGATACTTTCAGACCAAAAAAAATAATTTCGTACTACAATCATGAAAAATGAATACATTCATCATTATTTTGGTCGTCGATGGATCATAAATAAATAAATAAACTGAACTATAATAACAGAATAACAATTGAATATATGAAAAATAATAAAAATAATTCAAGAAAAAAATGCTCAACGAAACAAATAATAATTCATTGATTTATAAATAAAAACATACGGGATAATAAAAAACAAATTAACCATAATAATATAATAACAATAAAACAAATAAATGCTAATATAATTAATGAGAAATAAAAATAATAGGACAAAAAAAGAAAATAATAAAGAACGAAATAAATGATAATTAATAAATAAACGAATGAAATAATAATTGTAGACACGCAATAAAATAAATAAACAATCATTAAGTTTAAAATTTATTTAAGAATGCCGATAGAATAACGAAAAAAAAATAAGAAAAATATAAGAACAGCGAAAAAACGCGACTGTTTTATCCCTCTAGCCTTTTCTGCACCATTTCGGGGACGATATCCAGGTACACAAAAATTCCGGTAGATTTTTCACTCATCAATCCGCATCAAAAAATCGTTAGCGACAAAACCTCATACCCGGGACCCTTCACACTTGTCGCTGTAAGCCCGCTCGAAAAGAGAAGTCTCAATCCCGTACGGGACGAAAATAAGCTCGAACCTTGTGCATAATTGCCATCGGCGCGTCGTCAGTGAGATGAAAGCTCGAAGTACACGTCGATTCATCATATCGTTCACCCTACGCGTCGTAACACTGTGTCGATATTGTTCACTCCACTCTGTGAGACAGGAAACTCGCACAGTCCTTTGAAAACCTGAAATCTTACTTACCGGAAGTGACGCATCAATCTTCAATTTGCCATCTTTTTTCCATACTAATTTTTCCCGTGGGCGATTGATCGAGCTTTGATATTGTTAGGACCAGTGATAAATGAGAAAAGTATCGCTCGTGTAGTAATATTAACAAGATAATATTACAGTATATAGGTCGAAGTAATTCAAGATCGAATTGATATGACAACGATATATTTATAATAATAATAATAATAAGGTTTAAAAAAATAATAAATAAATAATAAATATAATATAATAAAATAATATTTTATAAATATTTTATCAAATAAATTTATAAAATATAAAAAAATAATAATATAATAATATAATAAAATATAATAAATAATAATAATGGTAATAAAGATTCATATTATTGTATAATAATATGATTTTGGTTTAATACTATAACACGATTACAACACTTTATAACTGTTGTTATAATATATTGAAATTTACAATTGGTATTATAGTATAATAATACCACATACAATATTCATATAATTTGTGTATTATAATAATATTGTAATATAATAACAATATAATAATAATTTGGATGGAATATTAACTCAATAATAGTGTTTTAATATAATAACAAAATAACCACCATCAGTAGGTAGTCAGCGGACGATTCTGCCGTTCTGCAACGTCAAGTAGCCTCGCTCCGTGCCAATACTCGGATGGGTGACCGCTCAGCCACACAGTGGCTTACGCGCCGATTACTGGCTGCCAGACAATTGTTCTGAGCTTCCACAGTCAACTAAAACTCCGTGGAAATATAGCCCCTTGTATCGACACGGGTTTTGCGCAGTTTCCCTGTGCCCTCTTGCCAAATCGACACAGTAGTGCGTAACGGAAGAGCAGCCGCGGGCAACACTCCGAGAGGGCCGCCGCGAAACCGGAAATTGTGTAGAGGCAAATGTAGGGTAAAGATAAAATGGGGCGTCGTAAAAACCTCCGAGGGAGATTAGATAAACATACAGTAAATACTTTTCTACTGGAGGTTTTTAATGCATGCTATGTATATTATAAAATATAGTTTATGCATTGTTATGTATATAGCATATATCGAATAATAATAATAAAAAATGGCAGTAAAAAAAAGAACGTAAGGAAAAGTTTTACATTGAAAAGGGTAACACGTAAAAACCCGCAAGGGTATACGTTGAAACCCATAAAATGGAGAAAAAAAAGCATATGTAAATTCGTCGTACGAACGTATGAAAAGAATTCACAAATTTTCACTGTAATCCGGACTTATCGTCTGAAAATCGATAAAGCAATTTCTCGCCACCTTTTGAAAGAAACAGGATCCTTCGATACGCAAGTAAATGTTGACGTTCCGTCCTTTCCTTCCCCGTCACACGTCACACCAAATTCGGCAAAAGTCTCAACGAACCAAACCAACGGTTCACACAGACCCACACGAGCACACGGTATCGAGATGTAATCTTCTCAATTCAGTTATTCATCGCTTTATGTTCTCCCACGAAATAATTTGCAAATAAATTGAAAAATTTCCATGTTCGATCACTCGTCGTAATATCTCGAGTTTGAGGATTGAGGATGTGCGGGGGTGTATGTATGTTTATATATTTGCATCGCGAAACCAAATCCATAGGATTCGGACACTTCGTACCGTTGACGCGTTGACCAGAAAATACAGAGTGGATTTCAAAAGCATAATATTCATACGGAACCCTAGAACAGGCGACGAATCCTCGAAGTAATCATTCAAAATCGCACAGCCTCGCACCCATCCTCTCTTCTTCCTATCATTCCAACCTTCGTTCTCGTGGGAAAAAAAAGCAACGCGAGCTTTTAATCCAGCGGTAATTAACGGGATATATACCTAGGAGCTGGAAAAAAGGTCATTTTTGTGAATTTTTTCAAGGAAAACTATTTGGAATTTCGGATTGGGGTTTTAATTATCTCAAAGTATATACATTCCAAAATACGTTTAATTTTCTTTGTTTAAAAATATCAAAAATATACAAGGATATTGTATGATCCTTGGAGCGTCGTAAAAAAATCGGTATCCAAAATTTCGCGGATACCAATGAACCGATTGCCTTGAGGTTTTTTGTGGTTATTCTACACACCGTTATCTAGTACTTGTCATAGGATTTTTTTTTTGCGTTACTTAGTTTTTGTTTTATAGGCAAAATAGTAACTAATTTTTGGCTCAAAAATCACTATTTATGTTCAAACGTCCGCCATTTTGTCATAAATCGATATTTTCAAAATTCGCTATGACAAGTACTAGATAATGGTGTATAGAATAACCACGAAAAATCTCAAGGCAATCGGTTCATTGGTTTTCGAGAAATTTTTGGTACCGATTTTTTTACGACGCTCCAAGGATCATACAATATCCTTGTATATTTTTCATATTTTTAAATAAAGAAAATTAAACATATTTTTGAATGTATATACTTTTAGATGATTAAAACCCCAATTCGAAATTTCAAATAGTTTTCCTTGAAAAAATTCACAAAAATGACCTTTTTGTGTGGGTTTGTTACACGCTCCAATTATACGAATCGCTGTCCGAATTAATTTTGAATATTTATTCGAATGAATCTGAATGTTAATGATCACTGAAAATGCTTACTAAATAGAATAAGATTGATAAAAAAATCGTAGGCATTGAAATGTAGAGAAAAAATCATTACTAATTATTTATGGAGGATTTGTTGCTTCGGTTTTGAAAAATATTCATGTGTATAGGGAAAAGACGAAACAGCGGGTGGAAAGCTCCCCTTTGTCGGCTTTGTAGCAGGGAGGAAGAAAGTTTGGAATACGTACTTGAATGTGTCAAAATTAAAGAAAGAATGAATAGGGGAGTTATATGTGGTGGGGAAAAATGGTGAAAGAACTGTAAGGGCCGGGGGGAAAATGTGAAATTAATAGAGGAATGAAGGGGAAACCGAGAGAAGAATTGTATGAATATTTGAGACTGTTTAAGTGGGTGGTAAACGGGACGACATAAGGGAGAAACAGAACGAAGGACTAAAGAAAAATACAGGAATAACAGAAACGTAAATGAATAATAGAAAAGGAAACGTGTAAAAGTTGCAAAATTCAATACATGGAGGGACTATGTTAACGATCTCAACAGTTTTTGGAAATAAAGAACGAATCACCTAACTATACATATACGTTGAATTTTCAATGAAATAAAAATGTACAGTGCTGAGATAATTCGTGAGGTCAAAAAAATGCTATATTAATAAAATTAATAAAACAATGAAGTTGATTTTATAAAATATCTCGATTATTATTGTTTGTTTTTTAATTTTTATTGTACATTTTTGTTCCTTAAACTGTTTTTAGGCTGGAAAAAGATTACTTTGCGATTCAAAAATAGTTTCTTTGTTTTGTACCGTTTATTTATAACTATTGTGCTTTTTGTCGTAATAACGAATAAATATTGGCGCGAATTTCAAACCGAAGGCCAAAGTGCCACATAAATATTGGGAGTTTTTTGCCCCTCTGTTCAAATCTTGCGATTTTTTATTAGTAACATTAATTCGAAAGCCATCGTCATGAACAGTTATTTCATTTCAATCAAATTTATCAATTACGATATTAGAATATTTTTTTATTTGGTACAAAATAAAATGCGCAATAAATTTACTGTCCATTGCACAATATTGAAATCTCTTTCTTACTTTCGGTTTTTCTTGCCAATGGAATTTTTCACTCGATCCAAACGTCCGCGTAATGGCAAAAGGCAAAGAGTGCAAGTTGGAGGTCGGTGGTTCTAAAAGAATGCACTTCGTGAATCTTTCAATATCCTTCGTTGTAACTCGATAAATGTGAGGGTCAAGATTGTTCACCGAGTGAACTGCCATTTCGCTCGTACGCGGTTCTGGACAATCGACGATCGTGGATTGTCTACGGCTCGATTTTTCGTGCTGAAAACTTTTACATCGCCGACGTCTCCGAGATTGCGAATATTCGATTGTCGTTCGTTCCGCCTTTTCGGTCTCGGAATCCCATTTTCACAAAAGAGACGTTTATTCTTTTTCCTCTTCTTTTTTCTTACGTGGGGAGTGCTGATCGTTATATGTACGGCATCCATTTATAGACCGAAGGTATTGAAACATTAACTTTTATTCGAATAAACAATGTGAAAATGATTGTTATTATTTTGGTCATTGCTGTATAATAAATTAATGAATCAATTAAATAACAAGTAAACGAATAAAGAAAAATAAAATAATACGATAAAAAAATAGAATAATAATAAACTGAATGAATAATAATTCGTTATTTGATTGATTAAGAAATATGAAGAGGCTAACAATAAAGATATATGACGTCTACTTATGGACCAAAGGGGTTCAAACTTTAATTTTCATTCGTATAAACAATACTAATATGATCGTTCGTATATTGGTAAACGGTGGATAATAAATTAATTGAGTAACATAATACTAATACTAGAATAACAATATAACAAATAAATAATAATAAACATAGGTCTGTGCGAACACCGTTGAGAGTATACCATGCAAATAACAAACTATTACTACTAAGAATAATAAAAATAATAAAACATAAAAATGAAAATCTAATAGTACAGCGAACGGGCTGTGCTATTAGTGAAATGAATGAAAAAAAATTAAATGAACAATATCAAAATGAAAAGCATACCATAAGAATGTAAAAAATGCACTAAATAGATGATATTGAATTAATTCATCGGTCAAATAATAGAGCATCAACGACACAAATAATGATAAAAATAATACGATAAGAAGAAACAGTGATAAACTGAATGAATAGTGATGAATTAATACATCAATCAAATGAATAAATTAATAATTAATAATAAGATTAATACAATTTATGGACCGAAAGGATCGCAACTTTAGTTTTTATTCAAATAAACAAATAGATAGTAAGTTAATAAATAAAAAAGGTAATAAATATACATATATATATGTACTTATACATTTTTCATACAATTCACTTTTTAAATTATATTACTTAGAATGTGACTTTACTGTGTTATCAGTACATATTTTTATCTGCGATCAAAGTGTATGTGGACTGGCCTCTCCTTTTCTTGTTTCGTCACCCCTAAATGTATATATACACTCGTATATCTTTATATATGTATAAAGCTACCATCAGGACCCGTTCAACTTCCGGCATTCGCGCAAATTATCTGCAATGTAACAAAAACAAAGTTCATTTATGTTTCTTAAGTACGTAACTTTTTTTTTTGTTTTTTTTTCCTTTTCGAGCGAAACAATCTTCCGAATGGAAATTAGCATAATCGTGAATAAATATATTTATGCCGCATGAGGATTTGCGATGAAGACACGTTTCCTGAACTCAATGTATGCGTGCCTTCGTTTGACGCCGGGCGAAATCTTTTTTTTATACTCGTGACGTCAGCCCCGTTACTTTATCATTTTTTAGCCCGCCCTGCATCTAGGGGATTGTTGTTCGGTAATTTTTCTTCACCCCCCCCCCCTCCACTGCCTCTCTCTCTCTCTCTCTCTCTCTCTCTCTCTCTCTCTATTTCTCTAAACAACCCTAAACGTGTACAAAATCCGAGACTGCAACATGGAGGAGTGGTGAAAAAGAAAAATTATCGAAAACGCCTCACGTCAAACACATGCACCCCCCGAGTCTTCCCCAGGGGAATAACAAAATACTTGCGGCCAATACGGAAGTGCCATATTTTTCCGCGGGTTTGATTCGCGCCCTTTTTTGTTTTACCCTTCGCCCTCTTTCTCAAAGACTTTCCGATAAATGGGATTCTGCTTTCTGCTTTGTCTACTTCAGAATCATCCGCGACTACGAGTGATTATTTTTCAACGGAAATTTGCGCCCGATCAGAAAAACAGGCAGATAATTAATGAACGAAATGTGAGAATCGGAAATGGAGATGAAAGTGTCCGGTTCGATGGAGTGGAAATGATAAGTATACTATAACATTGGTTTTGAAAAAGTGGTTTTTCGACTATTACAACTGGGCATAAGGCCTTGATAAGTATATACATACACTGCCGGCCAAAAGTTTGAGTACACCAGTCGAAATTTCTTGCCGCACTAAAAGTTATATAGCGGACTCAAAAATAAAGATAATCAAATTTCCCAAGAGGCGTTACAAAGGGGACAAATTTACCGTCATTTTGCCTTTTTAGAAAATTTTGTAGAATTTTTTTTGGGCCCGGTACGCTTTTTTGAAAATGGCGATTTTTCAGCTTTTTTCTTGCAAGTCTAAAACTGCCCGCAGAACTTCTGGCGAATTTCTTCTCTCGTTTTTTCCATAACGAACTTGAAGAGGGTAGCAAGAAAGTTCGCAGTTCAATAACTACGGGGTTTCAGAGAAAATGTCCAGAGGGTAAAAAGTTGCATAGGATTTACACTGGAGTAGCCAGAATTTTTTCAGATTTTTTTTTGAAATTTCTTTTTTTCTTTTTATTTGTTGGCCGGGATTCTGATGAGGGAGGGGCTCTATGTATACATATATATACAAGTAGATATATGTACATATATATATGTAGATGATGTCCTATTATATGCTAGAATTTCAGTTTAGCTTATTTGTTTTAATTAAACTTAATTAGCGTTTTTAGGAGAAATTATTTATAGAGTTCAAATTTTGTGCACGAGCTCTTGATATGAGCAGAAACGAATATCCGAAGAATTGCCACCTCTCCGGTGGATGCATCATCCCCTAAACTGAGAAAAATCACCCCCGACAGGTACTGTTTTTTGTTTTTTTCAATTTTGCTAACGAACCGTAGCTCAAACGAAAAAAAAATATAGAAAGAAAAGTGTTTGCCATAAAATTTTTCATAAAAGATGTTTCTTTGACTTCTCGGCTAATCAGCTTTCAACTCCCACAATTGGCGTTTAAAGCGAGGGGTAGTTTGGGGCGCGCAGTCAAAAATTGGTTGAAACTATTTTTTGACAGCCGATATCACGAAAACGGTTTATTTGACGAAAAAATTTCATAAGAACGCACTTGTAGAGCGGAATCCCCTTTTCTACATGGATATTTTTCGATTGAAAAAACATATATTTAAGGTGGTTTTTTCCTTTCTTTGTTTTGCAAACGTGCATTTGTTATTTTGATCTGGCTTTCATTTTTTCTCCAATTTAATTAATTTTATGTATTAGAACGTACTTTTCATGTTTTTGTACACATTTGTACACATTTGTTTTTGTACACACGTACATATATAGTATATATGTGGGTATATATGTGTCAAGTGGCTATGTTTTATCGAAAAGACGAAATATCACTTTTTTCGAAACCAATAGTATAATTTGCATATAATTCCCACTCCATCGAACCTGACACTTTTATTTCTATCTCTATCTATAATAAAATCCTAATCAAATACAAATAAATATGAATGATAAATATGGAAAAATCTGACGGCGGATGTGACACTAGTCGACACTGAAAATCGAACATTTTCAAGACCATTAGAAGTAGTCACGATGACCATTTCAATATCTCCAATTCGCGAGAGACGTTCTCCGAGCTTATTTGATTACACACGACGGGAAATATATTGGGTTTTGGTCGACTCAGCTTTATTTCCGCTCGCGCCATTCGTGCCAAGAAAAATATCCACGTTATCAAACATCAGCTCGGCACTTCTTGTACAACTCCCGGGGCATGTTGCTCGACCGTCGGCTGAGAAAAGGGAATCATTCCCGACTGAGCTCGCCGTCCGTCGATGCACCTCAGGAAACCATCGAAATTGCGAGTACTCGAACCACTTTCTATCGTATAGCCCGGGGCTTCAAAGCGATCCCGGAAATGGATAAAGAGATCTTCACTAGATTGCAATCATTCTCGAAATTCGGCGTTTTTGCTATTTTTAAAATTTAAAGGTGTTTCTCGTTCAAAAATGTCATGGTTTGCGTACTTTTCTTTCCAATTTGCCAAAATATTTCGTTTTTCGACATTATTTTTAAAACGTTTTCAAACGTTTCGTCGATACTTTATTTTTCTACATTTTTTCAAACCTCGCTAGTAATTCGAATTTGCAAATTCATTTTCTAATTTCTCGATTTTAACTTTAAATCAATTTTTTTCAAATTCATTTTTAATTTGAATTCAATGTTTAATGAATCTTTTGTAATTTTAATTATTACTTCACTTTAGACTCAATTTTTGTTTAATCTTTTTAACTTTTATTTCTACTTTGACTCAAATGTCAATTATTTTTTCATTCTTTATTCATCTTTGAATTTTAGTGCACGTTTCGTTCGATTTTTTTTTCGTTGATAAATTCGTTTACTTGGAAAAATTCCTCCGCGTTTAAATCGTTATGAATTTTGTTTCCAAAATATCTGTGTCAACGAACCGAAAATTCCGTTTGACCAAAAAATGGAACGAGCTCCGTCGGTAAAACTGTTCGCAATAATTTCCTCAATATTTCATACGACAGATCTTCGGTGGCCATCGAAACGCCACTTTTTCCTATGAAAACAATTTTATTTCGTAAATCTCGATGGGACAATGTGAAAAAATGGTTGATTCAATAACGGAGTGATTCGGTCGGTAAAACAGAGCAAGCTGGTAACCTCGGGCCTCGTGGAGGCCCGAGGCTCAATGGCCAAATGTCGACAATTGTTTGCTAACGAGTGAGCTCACCGCCATCTGTTTACTCGTAGCCCGGACCGCTTAATCCCATCGGAAACCCTATCCCATTGCAATTTAAACGAGAGTTCGTCATCGATGGATGGAAATGGCCTGCCGATAGGGCTCGTACGTACAGAAACGAATTGGCCTACCTTAAGCCCCTTCGTAGCCTGCGGTATAGAGCTCGGTACAGAAACCGTACAAAATGCAATTAATTAAATCCGCACGCTGATCAATCGACGAGAGGCTCTCTGTGCTATTACGAAACGTCCTCGCCATCAATTACTAGCGTAACCAAAGTCGATAGTCTTTCATCGATCTTCGATTCTCTAAATGGAATCGCGCAATCGTAAGGACCAAATTCCATAGCTTGGCACTACCAATATTGAAATGATGTAGTTTCGAGCAATATTCATGAGCATGATCAAAGCGAGTGGCTTCAAACCCACTTTCAATCAATACTAGACTATACGTTTAAGTCAATTAATAATTTTTGTACACGTCATCATTCTATATTTATTCAATAATTTCAATAATAATACATTTTAAAACACTAGAAATAATTATTTAAAGATTTCGCGGATTAATTTCAATGGTTATACACTTTTAAACACTGAAGACCATTTTTTTTATATCTCTCGATTTAATTTTTGAATTCATAGTTGAATTTTGATAGATAATTCCTTTGAACGAAAAATATAATGCTGGATATGCTAGGCATATCTAGATATGCCTGTTGATTATTATAATTTTTTGAATCATTTTTATTTATTTTTAAGTCAATACTGCTTCAGCTCGATTCTATGTTGCATATCTAGAAGTAATGAAACAAAAAACCTCATCACATTGAAAAAAACATTGTCCGGGGTTTGTGTGGGTTTGTCATTTCTTTTTCACTTTAGAATTTTTTTCTAATTTTCTATTCAATATTTGTTTACCTCAACCCTGTGGAATTTTTGCTTAGGAAATATAAAAGAAATCGAACACCCAGATACTAGATTGGCCTGAAAAAAAACTCTTTTCAAAAATTGTTAATTCTTATCAAACTAATTTGATAATTTTTAGCCAATTTTAACAAAAAAGTTTTTATTGAATATGCAATCGTCCTCATACCAATCTAACGACGATTGCTGTGTTGGTAATCGCATTTTCGAAATATCAACATTTCCTTATGGAAGTACAGCACGAAAAATAATATGAAAAATCTTCGTTCCGTGCAACTAGAGCTCAGTGGGTTGTAGAGGTCACCAAAATGAGCCTTGCAACTTTTTCGAACAAGCATTGCCTCGGGCTTTTCGTTAATGAAAAAGAGGATCAAAAGAACCCTTTATTCGAGCATCGAATCGGCAATTTTCCATTGAGCTCGATTTTGTCTATTTAAGGAAACTCCAGAATTCTCCACATTTCTCTTTCCCATTCATGTATCCCTCCATTTGATACCCTCGTTTCAATTCCCTTTCATCACTCGGCAACGTAACGAGGGAGCACTCGGGGAAGTATATAATTCTTTCGGCAAACTTATTAATTACTATTAAGCCTGTTCTGAGAGCTTATATAATTTTTCAAACTTTTCGAGTCCATTGGTAGATTCTATTTACGCCCTCGGGATCCAGGGACTCGATGTGAAGTTCAAATAGTCCGAAATTATTTAACGAAGGGAAATTCTCCATGGAATGTCATGGACCAACTTTTACCGAACAAGTCGGCCGAATAAATAATTATAAATAATAATTTTGAAAGCATTTTAAATAACTACCAATAATGAACTGGAGACAGTTTCAATTTGGTCGCTGTTTTTACTGTTCCGAAATAATCACTTCTAGTTATACATAATTAGAAAACATTAGTATTGATAAAATAATACGTCCCGATAAATAATAATAATACGTCCCGATAAGACGTCCCGATAAAATAAAATTATACGTCCCGAAAAGAAGGCATTGCAATTTTTTCCACACATTTATTATTCCTGTTTGTTCAATAATTTTTTGAGTCACTCTCTTTACTTTGTTCTTTTTATCGGTCATTATATCTACAACCTCCGAATAACCTTAACCTAAAATCCAAATGTACTGAATTCTACTTTGATTTCCGAGAATGCCTGCTGTAAACGATTAACTGAGTGGCTCCATTGTCTCTTTGATTCTAGGACACTATGGTAGAAAGTACAACGATAAAATGAACGTCACCATAGCTCTGGACGATTATGGGATGGATGTATCAGCTGGAGTCACGGGCACGAATCACGTTTGGCGAAATTCGAGTACATACGAAATCCCATTGAGCTGCGATGAATTTTTACCCATCGATAGCGTGCTCGCAGCTACTTGGTTTCAGACGACCGTCTATTTTCTTTACTCGATCATATTCGTGGTCGCATTGTTGGGCAACGGTCTTGTATGTTACGTCGTATACAGTAGTCCTCGGATGAAGACGGTGACGAATTTTTTTATCGTCAATCTCGCGGTAGGTGACATACTGATGGCTGTATTTTGCGTACCTACGAGCTTCGTCAGCACTCTCATACTGCAGTACTGGCCCTTTGGACACGAGCTCTGTCCGATTGTCAATTATTCGCAGGTAAACAAAAGCAACACTCATTTATCGACGATGTTTCACACTACAGCGAAAAGTTGGAAAGTTAAAATATCGATCTGCAGTTACAAAACCATTCCGGTACGCATGGTATGCTAGGGATACAGGGTAACCAAAAATCTCATCAGATCTTTACAGGACAGATTGCTCGTGAAATTCTGAAAAGAAATGTCCTTATGCATTTTTCTCTCCGATTCACCGTTGCTGATATATTGGTCAATTGGTGACAGCCAATCCAGCACATCAGTCGGGGCGAACGCGCCAAGTGGGCGTGGCAGGCGTGCAACGAGTGGATACGCGGCGCCCCTCCTAGCCGCGTCGAACGCGGTGGGGAGCCATTCGCCGCGTTGGATTGGATATCATTAAATGATCGATATCACAACAATGACGCATCGCAGAAAAAAATCGATCAGGACTTTTCTCTTCAGGATTTCGCGGTTTATCTCTTCTGTGAGGTTGCGGGTCGACCTTCGGAGCATCCTGCATATCTTCATTTTCAATCGCGTAGCACAGGCTTGTGTAACGTAATATAAACAGTCACTATAAGATTTGGGTCGTCTTACAGCAAAATCGATCAATCATACAGATAGGTTTGGGTCGTCTTACAGCAAAATCGATCAATCATACAGATGGTAACTTCAAGGGCATGGCTTTTCATTATACATAAGAGAGCTATGGGTGTTAATCTCAACACCAATATATGTTCAGGCAGTGTCGGTACTCGTGAGCGCTTACACACTGGTTGCCATCAGCATTGATCGATACGTCGCGATAATGTGGCCGCTGAGGCCACGTATGAGCAAGACCCAAGCAAAGCTATCGATTCTGGCGGTATGGTCGGTCGCGCTGATAGCTTCATCGCCGATTCCTGTTGTCTCCCGTCTTCATCAGCCCAACGAACGCTACCGGAAGTGCGATCAATACATCTGCCAGGAGTACTGGCCATCCTTACAGCAGAGGTAAGACAAGACCCTTGCCTTCCTTCTCCACCCACGGATTGACACTCGAGTTGAGGTTTCGAAAGCATTTTCACTCTGTAAGCGTAACCGCACCATTTCACAGCTCTCAAACTTTTCCACTTTTCAAGAAACATTTAACATCCTGCCAGCATCCTGGAATGCTAAGCTGCTTAAGTACCTCGCGAGAGCTACAAGTACGAATGATCGTACTTCACTCCACATGCAAGCTTTGTCCCAGATATTCCTAACCACTTCTCAACTAATTGCCTACTTGAGATGGCTGTACACTATTCTTTGCTTTTAATGAACTGCATCTTGATGTCCGTTTGCGGGATTGACTTAAATTGAAATACAATGAAGACAAGCCCATGAATCAGCTTTTTTAGCGATCGTCCTTTTGCGTGTGTGCGTGCGTGTGTGCCTGTACAGGAAAATATAATTTTTTTTGCAGATATTACTACTCAATAGCACTTCTCGTTCTGCAGTATCTCATCCCGCTGATCGTCCTAATGTTCACGTACAGCAGCATCGCGATCAGAGTGTGGGGTAAACACCCACCGGGCGAGGCGGAAAATACAAGGGACCAGAGAATGGCACGATCGAAAAGAAAGGTAAGCGAGACACATTAGGTTCTAGCCTACTCGTGACATCAATGTCAGAAGTTTCTCGGACACTTCGGCAGCATCGAACAATATTACCCATGTTCGTTAAGTCAAGCAGCGTCGACCTAGGCCGATACTTGGATGGGCGAACATTTAGACACGTAAGGGAAAATGTAGCTGCCTGGATGGGCGCAGGTTTTCGACAGTTTCCCTGTGCCCTCGTGCAAATACGATACAGCATTAGGAAAGACTGGCAGCGCTTCCGATCTTCAGGATACTGAAAACTCTAATCACAATTGTAAGCTAAACGGCCAAGGGATCATCAAAACTCGCAGACATATGCTGAAAAAGAAAGTCTCGGGTTGACTGAATCCGTCCTTGAAGGACTTCAACGAATTGCTCATCGAAAAAATGGACTCCTCGGTTATTTTGGGAATTACTCATTCCAGCAAACTAACGAGTAGTGGAATTCATCAATAATTTAGTCTTCCATCTCAATATTTCCTTGGCCACCTGGCAATGAACAATTCCGTTGAACCAAGGGACCTTTGTTCGGGGTGGAAAGGAACATTAGAACTTGGAAGCAAAGCACAACTATGGCCAGCTTTTTCTAACTACGATCAGTTCACCAACTAACGTTTTCGTCTTGTTTGGGTTTGTGGGGGTAGAACGAATACCAAACAAAAAAACAAGGTGACTCAGGAATTATTCAAGGGTGCCCCATTCATTTCCAATTGTTGGCAAAGAAGTTTCACCCTTCCATGGACCCACTGATTTTGCATTCAGTCTAGGCCATCCATTACTTCGTACACTCAAGGAGTCTTCGATACGCACCTATAAAAACCTTCACCTCCATCGATTCCTCCACCTTTGCAACTTCCATATCCTTAAGTGCTTATCGACACTTTTTGGCCGATAAAGAGAGGGGAAAATATGATTGAGGATGAAAATGTATTAATTCGCGGATGGCACGTTCGGGAGCGTTTTAACGCGTTACCCCCACTTGTAGCGCAAAAAAAAGGCCTTTTTCATGAATTTTTTTAAAGAAAACTACAAAACTTTTTTAATCGATCAATATACCATCTTAAAGAACACATCTTGAAGAACTTTCAGTAATTTTTTTATTGAAAAATATTACATTGTTCAGTGGCAAATGGCCGTCAATGAAATAATGTTTTTATATACACGGTTTGCGGTGACCAACATTGCGGCGAAGTGGATCATCTGAAAAAAAAAATGCGGATGGATTTAGTCAAATATAAGTATAAACTAGTCTTTAATCGAAGGATTTTAAAAAATATTCATTTTTCACAAAATGGCGGACAGTCAAAGTTAATGGTTCGATTTTAACGAAAAAAAACGGCCGTTTTTCGGCTACAAAATGGCCATTTTTTTCGAAAAAAAATCGAACGATTAAAGACTACATTTTTATGTATTAAATAAGCTTGCAAAATTTCAAGAAGATCGGTTCATTAGTGTTCGAGTAATCTTGGACACCGACTTCAGAAATGCCATTTTGAGAAAACGCGTTTGAAGTTTCAATTTCAGTTCTTCAATTCACTGATTCTTCTCTTTCACCGCTCATATCTCAGTCAATTTTGTTCGGATCGACTTGAAATTTTCAGGACATATTCTCAGATACTTATACTTCAAAAAAATGCAATAAAAAAAATCGATTTTTTCAAAATCGCAAGTGGGGGTAACCCCTTAATCGGATTCCCAGCTGAAATTCCATCCCACTAGCATGAATAGCAGCATGATGGAGTATCCAGCGCGGAGCTCGATATATTCCTTTGGGATGTCGATTATTGTTCCGAGCATGCTCTCGTGGCGACCAGTTCCGACGTCGATCTTGTCGTACTCGATAAGCTGCTCATGGAGACCTCCCTTCGTTAGAGCTGACGTTACACAGCACTCGACTACGGTTCAAATTGCCTTCACCGAGTGCCATCGATGTTCGATTATTTTCTTCTTGTCCTCCGATGAAATTTAGCGCTTCTTTCATTCCTATTTTTGCGACATCTTGCACTAGATTTCGGCACTTTCGTGACATTTTATGGATGTCGAGTCCCAAATCGCAAATGATAATAAAATTCTGAAAATTTGGTACGTTTTTGTATGAAGTATTTCAGAAGTCGTGTAAAAATTTCACGACAATTAGGAAGCTCCTTATTGAACAATTAACATTCACAAATTAAATGTTGTCTTATGGAAACTGATGTAACTTTGCAATAAGTTTTTTTTTTTGACCGCTCAATTTCGTAATATCTACAACATACTGAAAGCAACGGAAACAAAACGAAGTTTATTGATACATTTTTTTTATCTCTTTTAAAAATTGTTCCTAACAAAATGTTAATTTTTTAATAACGAGCCTCCTAGTCGTCGTGAAATTTTACCACGACCTCTTAAATACTTCATACAAAAACATACAAAATTTTCAGAATTTTCTTATCATTTTTCATTTCAACCCTTAAGGAGGTTGAAGTAATGATGATAGAATTCTGAAAATTTGGTATGTTTTTACATGAAGTATTCAGGAGGTCGTGTAAAAATTTCATGACGATTAAGAAGCTATTTATTGAACAATTAACATTAACATGTTTGATAGGGACTCAACATCCTTAAGGGCTTCGAAAAAACTGAAAAAAGAGTATGCTTGGCACACACTTTCTCTAGCCAATGATGCCTTTTCACGATTTCGTCCTCCAACGTATGAATGAATTATTATTCATACGGTATAGAATAATAATAGTTGTGGGTAGAAATAATTAAAAATCACGACTTATAGTTAATAATGATAAAAAATTATAGCTATTCGAAAAATTCGACTCTAAAATATCAGTACCATGTTTTCCCGAAATTTTTCAACTGCCATTTTTTGCCCCGATTTTCAAAACATTCTCAACACGCGTCTGAAAATAAAGTGCAAAATATACATCGAAGCGGAGTCGAAAAAAAATTGTACAACACAGTTTTCCTCTGAGAGTAAGTCGAACCATTTTTCAAAATAATCTCCCAGAGGAATTCATTTGTCAAATAAACACCGGACTCTTTTTATTGCTCGATCGAAATTCATTTCCGTTCCAATCCTTTTTTTTTCGCCCCTGGAACGAACGACCGAAGAGAAACAAAAAGCTACGCCGATGGACAAGTTTTATGTGGACATGGGTGATAAACGATTGACGTTCGAAGCATGATTCTAGTTGTATGGTTTTGCCTCGAAGCCGTGGATTTTTCGTCGGACCAGCAGATTTTTCGGATGGTACATTCAAAGTTAAGGCTGGCGGGCGCCCTCCTCCCCTAGGCCGTAGGGTGCCGAGGGAGCTGTGACGAGGCAGTAAGATCCTTTCCTGAAACGAGATGAATCTCTCGCTACACTCGCAATAAGGGACATATATTACATTGAGAAAGAAAGCCTCGGGGAGTTTTTTTCTCGCACACGAAAAAGCGATTCCAATGGTATAAAAATTTGTACCGTTTAGCTAAATCGTCTATCCTGGGGATGATTAATTTGGAAAGTGTCAAATTATCTTCATTGATGAAATTTTGCCTCGATTGACGTTTTCGTCGTTTTTTTCAAATCGTGTTTTTTGTACAATTGGAGACGTTTTTTTATCCAATGGTCTCGAAGGAACGAATGATAAATTCGATGTAGACACAGATAAAAGAATAATTGACCTGATTGCAGAAATGAGTCACTTCATTTGACACGCGAATAGACACGTAATTTTAAATTGGATGGATAATGGAATCGCCGGAAACACGATAATTTAAGATGGATTTTTTCGGTCAATCATAACGAACTGAGAATGTGAGCTTTGATAAAACGATTATTTATAACATGGTAATTGAACTGGCAAAGGGAATATTCGACAATGATAATTTAGGTTTTTATCGAAGCATTGTTACTACTTTATATGCAACCAAATTATGATCAAACCTTCAATAGACCTTAATAAACCTTTGATGTTTTTTATTATTGATTATTTAAATAAAATAACGAAGGATTTGTGGTGATTAATAAAATCACAAGCTTATTTAATCAAAAATATACACAATTAAATTAAAATCTATGAATTAATTTTCAATGTAATTATCCCTTATAAAAATAGTTACAAGTTATTTGTTAATTGTTAGCCCGAACAAATAAATAATTCGTTATTTCGTTAAAATATCGAATTTTTCGTAGTCATCGAAATAATCAATGAAATATTCGATCATTTTTATCGTGTAATATTCGCAAATTATTATTCCTATTCAATGGACAATACAATATCATTTGTAACATGGAAAGGATAATACACAGAATACAAAACGAAACTCGAGCACGAAATTTGAGGATTTGAACAATGTTGAAAAATCGACGTACTGTCCACTAAAGTGGGACGAGTAGCACAGACAGAGAAGGATTGAGTGGATTTAAATGCAAGGGAAGAAAAAAAATAGTCTTGGGCGAGATTAGGGTGTGGAAATGTGGAAAAAGAAGGAAATAAGGGGCACAGTGATAAATACACGAGTTGTGAAAAAGAAGTGAAAAACTTACTGCGTATATGTACGTGCAAATAAGCTAAGGAAAAGATTTAAAAAGAAATAGTAGAAAAGGTATAAAGATTGATAGGAGACGAAAAAGGAAAATCGAATCGACAAAAAGATACACGAGGCGTTGAAAAACAAGCCTGTGTATGTTGATCAAGCACTTCGTGAATACAATTTAAAAAATTGAGAATGAAGAAAGGTTTGCGAAAGAAAACAAAGAGCAAAACGACAGTAGACAATAAGTTCAGAAATAAGAAAATATCGTAAAAGGAAATATATATGCAGGAAAAGTTTTCTGTGTAAACACCCCTAATGAGTATATCCGGAACGAAAAAAAAATAAGTATAATTAGTACTATTTTAAAAATATAGTACTTCCGATAAATACAAATACTATGATAGAAATAGTAAATAATTATCGATATTATTTGTTCTTTATATTATTTGTATATTATTCATACATGAAGGAATGGCATTCAGTGGGAATGTAATAAAGAGGAAGTAAAATAGAATCTACGATGAAAAAAAATGTTGATATTATTCATAAGATTACTTAATTAATAAATGAAATTAATGAATTATCAAAAATATATGTAATCAATTGATTGATAAACGAAAGAATTGAATAATTCAAATATATCATTCTATAGATAAAGATAAATATTCTTTTGTACATGACATAATATAATTTCATAAAATAACTTTATAAACAATATAAACAACGATTTACGATTTTCCGGAAATAATTATTGTTAAAAGAAAATATCAGTACTAGTATAATTCGTAACTATGTTTAGTCAATAATAATAATCTTAATACATCAAAATAATAACAAAATATTATAGCCGAAGAAGGATGTTGCGCATAGTATCCGAAGTCATTTAAAGAGGTACGATCATAACTACGAATCCAATTTTCGGATTTGAAATTTTGATATGATTTTGCCAACATTGCCAACATAATATAATTTCAGCTGATGCGTTTGGCAAACATAATCCAGCTTATTTTTTAAATTAATTTGAATAGAAGCCGCCACAAAATACGCAAACAACAATTTATGGAGTTTTATCATTTATCACGTACCAATAATATGTATAATTATATTCTGCCTATCGTGTTAATTCCGCTGAGGTAATTCAAGCCTATTTTTAATAGGTTTCCGGCTGAATTTTTTTTGTCAATTTAGTCCATTTTTATGCTAGGTTTGTTAATGTTATTATTACGAAGATTGCTACCGAGTCGTTGGCAATCTGATTTTTCAGTTTTTATTTCTTCACGCGCAATAAATTCATCATTTACCACAACATTTGGTATAATCGATAATACGAATAATCAACACAAGTGAACATCAATCAGAGCAGTTGTGGGTAAAATAAATTTGGACTCTTTTTGACCCCGTGGAAGTGATCGTACTCTTTAAATTTCAAAAGCAATATATACGATGATACGATACGTACGAATAAAATGCAAAAATACTGAATGAAAATGTATACTAACGCGTCCCTTGGGGTGGCGTATCCCATAACAATGGCAGAAGAGCTGCGTCTTTTCCTGGCGAGATTGGAACACTTGACGGCCAGAAAAGCTCGTTCCTTTGTCAAGGACTCGGCGTAGAAAACCCAGGAGCGATGGTGGCTGCAAAATTCTGTAGCGGACAGGCTGAATGATGATTGAATGAATAGGACTGACTTAAGGGGGGATTGTCTTTTTTTCGCAATATTTACCGCTTTTTGGGAATTTTTTTGTGAAGAAAGTATACAACGGAAAACTTGTGAAACTTGGCATATAGTTTTATTGATCTGTTTACTACATGCAAAAAAATTTTTAAACAATTTCATAAAAAAATCCGCCTCCCACCCCCCTCGACGCGCGATGGTCCTTTTTGATGGTGTGCACGATTACAGCCTTCACGTTCATCCTCCAACAAAAACCCAAAAAGCATTTTACTTTAGACACATATAGCTATCGTTCGATGAAGGGAAAAAAAAATGGACGATTTGGTGACGTTTTGAACTTGAAGTATCGATTTTTCGAAAAAAATTGATCGATTTTTTGTTATAAATAAAAAACTATTAAACGTATTACTTTTTTGCTTCATCAAACGATAGCTATATGTGTCTAAAGTAAAATGCTTTTTGGGTTTTTGTTGCAGGATGAACGTGAAGGCTGTAATCGTGCACACCATCAAAAAAGGACCATCGCGCGTCGAGGGGGGTGGGAGGCGGATTTTTTTATGAAATTGTTTAAAAATTTTTTTGTATGTAGTAAACAGATCAATAAAACTATATGCCAAGTTTCACAAGTTTTCCGTTGTATACTTTCTTCACAAAAAAATTCCCAAAAAGCGGTAAATTTTGCGAAAAAAAAAGACAATCCTCCCTTAATAGCTATTGACGCACTTCGCTTCGGAGCTACGATATATTGTGCGCCGAAGTTTGCCAAGCGGAGCACTGGTCAGACTGCCAGCAGCAATGACGGGGTGGAAATTTTCATCTCACGGAAGTACGAGAGTCAGGATGGAGCCATTTAGGGGACGTTTTGAAAAATATGCCTTGGGAGAATATATCTTTGGGATTTTTTTTAAATTGCAACAAAATCTAAGAACTCAATTCAATGCCTCTGACGTTCTTCGGAGATCGGGGTAGATAGGTCTGTAAGGAAATAGACAAATGACGAGTGCGGATTGAAAATGAGAGAGAAAATAAAAAAAAGGCCGAAAAGGGCATACGAATGAACATGAAAGAAAAATAATAATAAAAAAAATGTACACCATTGGAGCGTGGGTGCTAAAATTTTTTTTTTAATATGAACATCACATGGGAAAAAGATGAAGTTTTAGAAAATTATGGACACCATAAGAACATGGAAATTTAAAAAAAAGACTATAGAAAAATAAAAGATAAAAAAGATTGAAAAAATACTGGACCCTATAAGACCACAGACATTATTAAAAAATCAGAAAACAATGAGCACCGTGAGAACATGGAAAACAAAAAAAAAGAATGTAACAATACAATACCATGAGAACATGGAAAATAAGAAAGAAGAAAAGGCCGAAAAGGGCAAAGGAAGGAACATGAATTTTTTTTTAAATGTACACCATTAGAACGTTCGAAGTAAACATTTTTTTTTGAGTCATGAAAATCATAAGACCATGGAAAAAGGAAATTAAAAGTTTTACAAAATTATGGACACCATAAGAACATGGAAAATAAAAAAAAACGGACTCTTTAGAAAAATAGAAGATAAAAAAGTTTGAAAAAATAATGGACCCTATAAGCCCAAAGACATTTTTTTTTAATCAGAAAAACAATAAGCACCATAAGGACATGGAAAACCGAAAAGTAAACATTGTTTTTAGTTATGAACATCATAAGACCATGGAAAAAGGAAATTAAAAGTTTTACAAAATTATGGACACCATGAGAACATGGAAAATTAAAAAAAAACGGACCCTTTAGAAAAATAGAAGATAAAAAAGTTTGAAAAAATGATGGACCCTAAGAGACCACAGACATTTTTTTTAAATCAGGAGAACCATAAGCACCGCAACAACATGGAAAACCAAAAAAAAAGAATTTAACAATGGATACCATGAGAACATGGAAAATAAGAAAAAAACGTTCGAAAAAGCAAGGGACACCATAGGAACATTGGCAATGAAAAAGTTACAAAAAATGATCGTGGTCGTACGGAAAATCAATCGTACCGTCGTTACTGTAAAAAGAGTACGACATGGGACAACCCGGCTGAACTCTTCGTCCACCATTCGGAAGAAAATCCACGCTGCCCGTCATTATAGCGATGCCGTAAAATCCGCAATCCGTGTGCATGATGTCGACGAACCGAGCATCCGAGCGCCTTAGATGATGACCGAACAAATAAAATAACGGACCTGCCGGATCCAAACCTTTATGGAGGAAATAAAAATAGTGAAAGCAAATTTTTCTTCCATGCATTCACAATTTTAGGTCTTAAGCCCATGCCTGTCCATGGGGTTGCAATATCAAATTTATCACAAAAAACATGTCAAAATTATATTAGAAAAATTGTTCGGTACTCTGGTTCGTTTAAGTAAAAACATGTTATTTTCGTGCAATTATTTCGTGTTCATGAATATGTCATTTTGTACGAATTACGATATTGATAACTATTCTATTACATTTTACATATAGATACTATTCATTATTGTATTGATTTTTTGTACCATAATCAATAATTATATGTAATATGTGATCTTCATAAATAATATGTTTATATATAATTATAAACAATATATAAATATATATCTACCTTCATTTATTGTTATCGTTATGTCGTATTAATTATTCACTAATATTTAAATGATATATACATTTAAACAAACTTTGATGTTTTAAATCGAACTTTGGTTCACTTGAAAGACAGGTTTTATGTAAGTTCAATTACTTTACGTATACAAAATTCAATACTTATATATTATCATATTTAATAGGTCTTTGTTCTGTTATTTCTATACATATTGCTTCAAAAGTTATAAGCAATATAAAATACATAAATATTCGACACTCAATTTATGACTACAAATGATCTCACCAGAATAAATAACCCAAAAAAATTTAATAAATCCACGAATATAGGTAAATATGCGAAGTAAAATACATTTAAATAATGTGTAGCAGAAAAAATATAAAAATCGCAATTGAGTATTTATTTGCATATATAAAAATATGAATTTATATTTATAATTTTTTTTTCATGAAGTATATGTAACATTTGAAAAAAGCTCAAATATATATGAGGTATTCCACGTGAATCCGGTGGACTTTTTTCCTGACCCCCGCCAATTCGATTAATTTTTTTATCTGATTCCATTGACTTCAAAAGACACCCTAAATTTTATTTACATTTTTCGAAACAACCCTAAGTCAAAAAAAAATTCCTGAAACAATCGGCCCGATTTAAAAATCTGAAAAAAAATCCCAAAAATGCGTGATTATGTGTAAAAATTTTCAAGCTATCACCCGCAGTGGAAATATGATTTTTTCTGTACTGAAGACGACTTCAACTGAAATTAATACCAAAACTTTTTTACTGCTAACTGTTCAAGGTCCATGATTGTGATTTGGTTATTCAAAAATGGTCAAAAAAGGCATCGTGGGTATCAAAATATTTAAGTATCCGCCCGAAATAAGCGGTTCTTGAATTTTTGGACTTTTTTTTAACGTTAATCGCTCAGAAAGTACAGAAAAAATCATACTTCCACCGCGGGTGATAGCTTGAAAATTTTTACATATAATCACGCACTTTTGGGAATTTTTTCAGATTTTTCAATCGCGGCGTTTTGTTTTTCGAAAAAAAAAATTTTTTTGTCTGAGGATTGTTTCGAAAAATGTAAAAAAAATTTAGGGTGTCTTTTAGAGTCAATGGAATTAGATTTTGAAAAATTTATCGAATTGGCGGGGGTCAGAGAAAAAGCCCACCGGATTCACGTGGAATATCTCATATACGAGTAGCGATGAGCTGAGAAAACTCGTATTGCGTGAGATCCGTACCCGTGATACGCTGAAGAGGAAAGGAGACATTCCTAGCCACGTATGCCGCTACGTGAGAACCCATTGAGTGTGAAACCACGTGAATATTTTCCGAGGGTAAACCCGCCTGAACGAGATCGTTCAACACCATCGCGCCAAAAGTCCCAACCAATTTCACATCCATGGCTACTTGCACGTAACTCGCGTTGGCGATCTCGCTCCAGTCGATAGCCAGTACATTGTGGTCTCCTCGTACCAGATAAGCTGACAATATGTTTGCCGATGACGTAAATTAAACATTTTTTTTTAATACAATTATTTTGTCGATTATTTACTACGTCGTGTAGTAAGTGTTGTACTGAGTATTATTCAATTGGGTTTTGGAAAATGTTAAAAATATAGTAACTCTGTCAAAAAGATTCGGATATTGTATTCATTTTTTATAAATAATTCTCAATAGGTATGAGACATATGTTTTTTTAACACATCATCGTAAATAAGATATGTTTTTGAAAACTTTATCAGTTTCAAATAAATAATTGGTAAACAAAAAATACTTAAGGCGGGACACCACTGTAAAGGGTGAAAAGAAAAGATTTTTTTTGCGGTCTTGAAGTATGGGTATTCAAGATGATTTGAAAATAAATTTAAGTTGACATATTGAAAATTGACCAAGTTTCAGGCGATTCAGCGAGAGCAAGTAGCCCAACGATTTACTTAGGTATAATCAAATTGTTTATCGCGTTTTTCTCGACACGAATTTTCTTGGGCTGGCCGGAATCATAACTCTAGCTATAATTGCTGATTTTCGATGTTAAAAAACCAAAGTCATTTGTTTTTGAAATTTAGTATTTTCTCAGACCCCGAATTTCAGTATAAATTTCGCCAAAACTATACTTTTTGTAACACTCGGCATTTTGTGGTCTTTTTTTCGAAAAACCTCTACGTATAACGAGTACTACATTTATATAGATACGAAAACGTTTTTATTTTAATTTTTCCGACCAACCATTGTCAAGTTATCGATCCGGCCGTTGGACCACATTTTTCATAGAGAGGCTTTATTTATTATACCTTAATTACGTTGTTAATCTGTTTTGTTTAATAAAAATTTACACCACATAAGTTGAACGTATGCTCGATAACATACCTTGTTGCCAAATCCCAAATAAATAATTTCTTTTCACAGTGTTCGTCACAGTGTCAAGAAAGTATTTTAATAATTAATAGTTATTATAAAAGACTATGATATAATAATCATCATTATTATTACGAATACGACTTAATATTAAACCATTTTCAAAACTTAGGAAGATACAACTTCGGAACATATTTTCTCTCAGAATTTTATTTTCTCCGGAGAATTAATTAATTTTTTGCTTTTTCAGGATTCGTAGAAGTATGCGAGTATCTAGAAATCGGCATTTTCAAATTCCATTTGAGCTAAACTGATAAATTAGATTATTATTTTTTGAAAAATGTATGTAGTTCCCAATACGGAAAAACGAAAAAATACTGTAGAGTATTTTAATTATTAATTACTATCATATAATAATGAAATATAACGATAATTAGTGATATTATACGAAACCAAATTTAAGGAAAACTGGAGAGAGAAGCAGACAGCGGCAGGAGGAAAAGATGGATGGGAGATATTAAGTATAATAAAAAAAAAACAGCCATGGAAATAGGCATGGTAAGAAGGGTGAGGTATAGGGCACAAGGTGAAAAAAGAATGTATACGAAGGTGAGGGACCAACGGAAGCCAGTGTGGAGAATTCTGCACAAATATGTCAAAATTGGGGGCGAGCAAGAAAAGAAAAAACTGGTCGAAGCCAGAAAATAACTAAAAAAGATGAGAAAACAGAAGCAAATGGAGATTTGGGAAGAAAAATGAAAAATGGTAGTCAGGTAGAAACTTGGGGGAATTGTGGAAAGCGATGAACCCATTCAGACCAGGGAGGGTAAACATGGGCAAACAAATTAGTAAGGAAGAGTGGCTATCACCCTTCCAGGAACTATTAGGAGAGACAGAGAGAGAGGGATGCAGTGAGAGAAAATGGCGGAAAGGGATGCAGTATGATAAAATGGCGGAGAGGGCTGCAGTAAGAGAAAATGGCGGAGAAGGCTGCACTGAGAGAAAATGGCGGAGAGGGCTGCAGTGAGAGAAAATGGCGGAGCAGGCTGCAGTGAGAGAAAATGGCGGAGAGGGATCTAGCGTGAAAAAATGGCGGAAAGGGATGCAGCAAGAGAAAATGGCGGAGAGAGATGCAGTGTGAGAAAATGGCGTAGAGGGATGCAGTGAGACAAAATGGCGGAAAGGGATGCAGTGAGACAAAATGGCGGAGAGGGATGCAGTGAGACAAAATGGCGGAGAGGGCTACCGTGAGAGAAAATGGCGGAGAGGGATGCAATGAGAGAAAATGGCGGAGAGGGCTACAGTGAGAGAAAATGGCGTAGCAGGCTGCAGTGAGAGAAAATGGCGGAGAGGGATGTAGTGTGAGAAAATGGCGGAAAGGGATGCAGCGCGAGAAAATGGCGGAGAGAGATGCAGTGTGAGAAAATGGCGTAGAGGGATGCAGTGAGACAAAATGGCGGAAAGGGATGCAGTGAGAGAAAATGGCGGAGAGGAATGCAGTGAGAGAAAATGGCGGAAAGGGCTGCGTGAGAGAAAATGGCGGAGAGGGATGCAGTGAGAGAAAATGGCGGAGAGGAATCAGGAGGGGGGGGACGCGAAATGGCTGCAATAAATAAACAGAGAAATGGAATGGGAGGAAATGATATTAAAGTGCTTAAAAAAGATGGAAAACGGAAAAGCAGCAGGAAAGGACGAGCTGAAAGCAAAATTCGTAAAAAATCTTCCCAAAGAAGGGTTGAGGGAAATGAGGGGAATACTCGACGAGCTATGGATGAAAAGAGAGATAGGAAGAGGATGGGAAATACCGGATATAAAAATGTTGCAAAAATGGGAAGATAAGTATATAAATTGTAAGAACCAGTATAAAGGAGAAGAGAAAAGAAGAGGGAGTATATGTGTAAACCTTAATCTAATCTAAAATTAATCTAATCTAAAAAACACTCAGGATCTCAAACTTTAAAACATACGTTTTCTCTCGGAATTTTTTTTCGGAGAATTCTTTCATATTGACTTCCTCGAGAATAATGAAATTCAAATATCACAAAATCTGACATCATTTTCTATTTTACTTGGATTAATTTCGACCAAAAAGAAAACTCGAGTTTTGTTATAAAGAAAAAAATTATAATAGAAATATGTATTTTTTAACAAAGATCGACTTAATTTTCTTTCCACTTTCGAGTATTATGTCGTTTTAATTTGGTAAATTATTAATTTGTTACACTAAACGTGCAACAGACAGAAACAAACGTGTTTCTTGATAATTTTACGTCGTTCGAAGGTGTGCCAAGAAAAAACTGGCATACACGAAGGGGCTGTTGTTCCAAGTTTAATTACCATTTACGACGGTGCGCAGGCTGGTGCTGTTGACACTTTCGGTGAAGCCGTGAACGTAAAAAACCGTCGGTTTTTTAATGTCCAATCGGGGTATCAACGTTGCAGCTTCTTTGAGAGGCACGTCGACGTACTGCTCGAGCGCATTGCTAAACGAAAAACAACATGACAATAAAAGCAGAACCTGAAATTATAATTGCTGAAATTATAATTACCCGGTATAGAGGCGAAGAAACATCGTCTCGAGTTTCTCTTTGGTCACTGCGTTGGCTGTCACAAAACATTAATTGGGGAAAAAAGAGTACATTAATTTTGTTTCGCTTTGACGCAATAATTGGGCTGCTAATTGGAATACTGTGCAATCGGCAAACATTTATACTCGAACATTGAAAATCCTCACCAGTACACTACTGTTTGAAAAGTTTAATCAATGGCTATTTATTTCTTTAATTTGATAGATTTATTGAATTGAATAAGCTTCGAAAACATGACAAATTTATTCGTTGATCCAATTTATTTTGAATGATCAAAAATATAACATTTTTTGTTTTTTGTTAACTTATTTTTTTTGCGTCGAGGGTTTATTGGAAGAGAAACGTCTCGGGGTGTCTTCCTCCGATTTCAATGAAATTTGGCCTGTGCGTGAAGTGGGTCAAAAAAGTCGATACGTATTTCTTTATATCTGTAGAGCCTCATTTTTAAGGGGTAAAACGCGCCCCTTTGAAAATGAGGGTGTTTTTCGTTATTCGGCGATAACGCTTCAACGGTGCGATATGCAAAGAAACTTCAAATCGCAATAGTGTTTCGTTTTTCGAGTACTATACATTGGAGATGAGAACCGAGGAGATAACGACGAATTTCATATTGTTTATTGCAAGAATGCCATTTTATAATGCATATCTTCGAAAATTTTCATCTGATTGAGATGGAAATTTGCACATGTGTAGGCTGAGTTTTGTTCTAGGCAGCATAGCTCCGAATTAATTAAGTGATAAGTAATATCTTTAAAAATGAATAGGTTGTTTATTTGGCTATGTAACACCATAAAAAAACTGTAGTAAAAACGATACTCATTAGACTAAACTTACATGAATATCACAAAAGTCAGATGGCTTAACTGAGCCAGTGGGATAATAACGGTTTCTTTCGCAAGAGGAACGTACGAAAAGAGAAGAGAGCGTAGTTCTATCTAATTTATTATCTTTTGCCACTTTTCGGATACTTTTGCCGTTGAGAACTTTTTTTTGTGGCACGATTCATCAGCTTTGGCGACTATAAGTCGTTCAGTTTTTTTTCTTGTACTTTCGCATCCTGAAAAAAAGAAATATTTTTTGTAGAAAGATCCATAGGTACTTGGGGTGAGGTTTAAACACTTGTTTTTTTTAATGCAAATTTACTACAACTTAGTTATAATACTATTGTAATGTTAATTATACATGCTGAAAAGACCCCGGTAGTTTTAGCTCAAATGAAACCTTCCCAATTGCTTCACTAACTGGACCGACCCCCCCCCCCCCCCCCAAGACGTAAGTTTTCTATGGCTGTGTATGTATATCTACAAGGCCCCTACGTGACAGCGCTTCCAGTGGATAGATGAGGTACTAACTTGTCCCTCACCAACGGCGACGCTTGCCCCTCCCCTTAAGAGGGAATGATACCTTATCGCGGTCGGTATGGTAGAACGATTATAGATTCCCACGAATCTCTGAAACGGCTCTTCAGATCCCGTCGAAACTTTGCCAAACGACGTCAAATAGATAGACGAACGGCTGTCTTCTCCTCAAATTTTCCGCATTTGAGAAAAAAAATGTAGATTGGGTTATCATAAGCCAATCTACATTCTTTTTCTCAAAATCAGAAAATTTGAGAAGAAGAGAGCCATTCATCTATCTATTTGACGTCGTTTGGCAAAGTTTCGACGGGATCTGAAGAGCCGTTTCAGAGATTCGTGGGAATCAATAATCGTTCTACCATACCGACCGCGATAAGGTATCATTCCCTCTTAACGGGGTCATCCGATGTGACAGCTATTTCTTGCGCTTTTTGGGATTATTTTTTTATGAACCATCAAAACACACTATCTTCGAATTTTACCACACATCTAGTAACATTTTTACAGTTCCTCAGAATTTTTTAAACACAAATTACGACTTAAATCGCCTTTACACCGCTCGGAAGACACTCATGTAAAAAAAAAGTTGGTTGACAGCTGTCATGATTCCGGAGGTTTTGTTCAGCTGAAATAAAAAAATCAAACCGCATTTTAATTTGTAGACCTGAGGCTATCGCCGGAACTAGAGTAAAGTAAGAATATCGAAAATGGCACTTGTGGCACGTTTTTAAAAGTATAGTTCCGAATTTCGTTATTTTTGCAACTTGTCCAGCTTATCGAAAAGAACTTTGGCAGATGTCAGAAATAAACGAGGACTACAGATGTGATGACTATACCATAAAAATTTGAACGAAATCCGTTAATAGTTTTTGAGATATGATGGAAATCAATTTGAAAAAGCCAGATTTAAGAAAAACACGTTTAAAAAATCAAGTACGATTTACACAAAGACAATGTTCACTCACCATGAGTCTGCTATGCCGGGTCCATATAACATTACGTTTTATGCACTTGGTGCGAATTTTTCTTTTTCGATTTTTGTAACCTTTCACATAGGATGACCGACCTTAAGGATGTTGAGTCTCTATGAAACATGTTAATGTTAATTGTTCAATAAATAGCTTCTTAATCGCCATGAAATTTTTACACGATCTCCTGAATACTTCATGTAAAAACATACAAAATTTTCAGAATTCTATCATCATTGCTTCAACCTCCTTAAGGGTTGAAATAAAAAATGATAAGAAAATTCGGAAAATTTGGTATGTTTCTGTATGAAGTATTTAAGAGGTCGTGTTAAAATTTCACGACGATTAGGAAGCTCGTTATTAAAAAATTAACATTTTGTTAAGAACAATTTTTAAGAGAAAGAAAAAAAAATTTATCAATAAAATTCGTTTTTTTTCCGTTGCTTTCAGTATATTGTAGATATAACAAAATTGAGAGGTCAAAAAAAAACTTATTGCAAAGCTACATTAGTTTCCATAAGACAGCATTTAATTTGTGAATGTTAATTGTTCAATAACAAGCTTCCTAATTGTCGTGAAATTTTTACACGACCTCTGAAATACTTCATACAAAAACATACCAAATTTTCAGAATTTCATCATCATTTACGATTTGGGACTCAACATCCTTAAAAACGCCGGAGTTTCCTGACCTGCGCTTGTGGCTTCTCCGTTGTAGACTGCCGTAGCCATTAACTTTACATTTGCATAACGAAAAACAAAAATGACGACACATGCTATAATCAAACCTACCGTCAATCCATAATCATATATGCTTATCCCCACGTTATCTTCTTCTCTTATCTAACGGCTATCGCAACGTAGCCGCTTTCTGCGTCTACGGCCAATGTATTTCTTTCGATAATTGTTGCTGATTGCTGGCGGATATTATTAACATGTCTCGCCTTATAAACTGATGAAACCTATCTTTATTTTTCACTCTCTTTATCAAATGCGTAGCTTGTAGAAAATGAAGATGTTTACTGCTTGGCACGTTTTTGTATCTCGTCTCGTCCACGATTTTTACACAAAAATTAACGAAAATGAGGATCGTCGAAAATATTTTCCAGATATCGGTGATATAATTTTTCTCGACAAAGCAAAATGGTCATCCAAATAAAGAAATATTGAAATTATTTTTCTTCGGTACTGCTACCACAATTGCATCTTTTACCTCAACGCAAATATTTACCCAGTGATAAATTTTTTCGTGATTGCTGTTTTTTTCTTTTTTTATTGGGATGGTCGATAAGTTATGGCTGTTTCTTCTTCAAAATTAGTACTTTATTTTTTCAAATCATTCCTAATGCTTTTAAGGATGTTGAGTCCCAAATCGCAAATGATAACAAAATTCTGAAAATTTGGTACGTTTTTTTATGAAGTATTTCAGAGGTCGTGTAAAAATTTCACGACAATTAGGAAGCTCGTTATTGAACAATTAACATTCACAAATTAAATGTTGTTTTATAGAAACTGATGTAACTTTGCAATAAGTTTTTTTTTGACCTCTCAATTTTGTAATGTCTACAATATACTGAAAGCAACGGAAACAAAACGAAGTTTAGTGATACATTTTTTTTTAATTTCTTTTAAAAATTGTTCTTCACAAAATGTTAATTTTTTAATAACGAGCTTCCTAATCGTCGTGAAATTTTAACACGACCTCTTAAATACTTCATACAAAAACATGCAAAATTTGGAGAATTTTCTTATTATTTTTTATTTCAACCCCTAAGGAGGTTGAAGTAACGATGATAGAATTCTGAAAATTTGGTATGTTTTTACATGAAGTATTCAGGAGGTCGTGTAAAAATTTCATGACGATGAAGAAGCTATTTATTGTTATTAAACGTTTCGAAACTGGTGTGTGATCAACTCCTAATGATTCAGCAAGTTCAGCAAGCGTCTGGCAGTCGTGAAGTAATGACTCCAATTCAACACATCGAAATCATTATTTTTGCAGCGTCTAACCCAATCTCTGCATGTTGTTTCCGACGGAGCATGATCGCCGTAAGTCTCAAAAAGAATTCTGTGTGCTTCAGCTGCCGAATTTGTTGAAATTAAGTGATGCAGTAAAATTCTCCGTAAATTCCCTTTTTCTCGCACGAAATTTGACTTGTTTATCAATATGAAAAAAGAAGTTGTTTACACTCCGGCAAAATGCCATAAATTGCATTTCATACTTGCTTATAGTACTTCTGTATAAATGCGTTACAATTTTAAACTACACGCACTCAGTTCTAATAACGCCATTTGTTGAAAAACAGCGAGAACTTTTTCAACGTCCGCATCATTACTTATTTAAGCTATTTCTACGCCTATATTAGCGAAAAATTAAAGGGTATTTTTCCTCCGTTGATTGCGAGAGGTTGATTAAATAAAATTTCAAAAATATGTTTCGGCTATATTTCACCCTCTGCACGTGTGTGAAGATACATTGTTACGAGACGAAAATCTTCGTAGGTACATATGCAAAAAACGAATTATTGCAATAAACAATATGCAATGTGCAATTTGTTGCTATATTTATTGTTATCATCATAAATGATAGGGGCCGTCCATAAATTACGTCATTTTGAAATAAGAGGGTTGGATCTGGTCGTTGGATGACCGTAACGATAATTGGATTTTTACGATACGAATAATAGGACGAATTCGGGCGGGGGGGGCGTAAAAATGTGCGAAAATCAATGACGTAATGAATGGACGGCCCCATAGTAATCGAAGAATACTATCGTTTTTCCATTCGATCTTTGTTTAAACCTGCCTCGTTCGAAAGGGCCTTAGAATGAATTTTTAAAAAACCTTTTTTTTAAGGGTGCGTTCAACCCTTGGGCGATTTGTTTGTCAGAGGGGCCGAGGGGTGCAGCAAGTGTATTTTATATACGTTTTTATCGGATTCAACGAAAGAGCTTGAATCTATATGAATTTGACGGGGTATCGCAAAAGGTTGGCTGTTTATACGTCGGTATGGGCGAAAAAAATGAAGGTGGTTGAATAAAAAAACACGTATTCGCTACTTTTTCACCCTCTACCCATGTGCAAATTTATATCCTAGTCGGATGAAAACTTTCGGAGATATGAATGAAAAAATGGAGAGGGAGAGGGAGAGAGAGAGAGAGAGAGAGAGAGAGAGAGAGAGAGAGTTTATTATGCCTTGGTAAATCTTTGAGCAACGAGGTACAATGTGCAGACATAATAGTATGAATTAAAGTTTGAAAAAGGAAAAAAAACAACATAAAAGTGGTATAAAATAAGAGATTAGAACTTTTTGAAAAATATATATAACACAAAATTGGTAGTGGCCGATGGAGGGGCCTTATAGCATATCTGAATATAAGTATAAGTACGATCAGATCTGTATTAAAGCTCTCGCAGTGATAGTAAAGGAGAAAATATAAAAAATTACAGACTTATGACCTAACAGCTAAGCACTAAGTTCGAAAAGAAATTCAGAGAGAGGGAGAGAGAGAGAGAGAGAGAGAGAGAGAGAGAGAGAGAGAGAGAGAGAGAAAAGATAAGAAGGAAAGATAAGATTGCATGTACTGCAACTGTAATCGAAAGAACTTAAGCTCTAATCCCCAAAAAATCAGACCAATCAAAATTTAAAATAAAAAAAAAACCAAATTCCTTCCTGTTTGAATGAATTAATGCATACTAAGGAAAAAAAAAACTTTTTTGACGGATGAAGGTCCGCCGAGGACTCATTGCACTCGTTGAGAGAGAGAGGGAGAACACGCAAAAAAAAGATAAGATTGCAAATACTGGTACTGTAATCGAAAAAACTTAAGCTCTAATCCCCGAAAAATTAGACCAATAAAAATGTTAAAGTGAAAAAAAAAACAAACAAAACTCCTACCTGTTTGAATAAATTAACGAATACTAAGAAAAAAAAATGACTTTTTTCAAAAAAATATCGTGTGAAAATTCTTTTTCACAAAAGAATAATTTCCTACTTCAGCCTGTCACAGAAAAAAATAATTCCCCTCTTCAAACTACTTTAAAAAAAAAGGATTTTCTGCTTTGAACTATCTTGAAAAAAAACCTTTTTTACACAACTATTTTGAAGAAAAAAGATCGTATTTTTTTTAATTCTCGTTTTTTTCGAAATCGTGAAACTAAAAGTTTTTTTTACTTTTTCCGTCCGAGAAATAGACAATTAGAGCTTCGATACTCACCGAGATCGAGACAAAGCATCGAGAGTGAGAATCTGACCATAAAGTTCCATGACCACTTCATGACGGCGCCGAAACTCGATGAAAGCCCGGCCGACTGTGAGCTCGAGAATGCGCCTGAGTCGCACAATTATACGGATCCTACCAGGCCCTATCGCGACTCTCCTTCATTATTCAGAATTATGCATTCGCTGATTTACGATGCAATTTCGTATCGTACCGAAGCCTCGTGGCGTTCTTAATCGTCGCTTAATGCGCCAAATAAATAATGAATAAAACCAGGCGGGGCAGCAAAAGAGGGGCAAACAAAAAAAAACAAAAGATATCGCTGTGACAAAGAAGTGCACGTGGGCTCGTGTCGTCGGTAAGAGAGAGTACGTTGACGACAGGTTGACGGGGGAACAATCGCGCCCGAAAGATTGATTCCTTCCGGTCGACGAATTTTTGCCTTCTGAAATTCGCAAAAACTGCAATCTCGACAATGGAAACAAACATCAACGCTTTACGGGCGAGTCGTAATGAGATTCGGTGAGAAAATGGATCTCTCGATTACTGCCGAAAACGCAATATTATTTGCTAATTTCGTCAACCCGAACAAACGCAATCGAGGCTACAAATTTTTTGCTTCGAAATAAAATTTCGCCAAAGATTCGGAAGAAATTCGGACTTTCGGAAGAAAAAAATTATTTTCTTTGATATTAGGTAAAATTGTATATTGTTATGAGTAACTATTATTATAGTTATTTATAATAATATATTTTATTATTATTATAGACGAAGAAAAAAGAATTTATTTTCTGCAATATTAATTAACATTATGCATTATTATAACGAACTAATGTTATAGTTACTATAATATATTATTATTATTATAATATAATATTACAATATATATACTTATAATATTTCAATTAACATTAGAGAAAAGAATTTCTAAGATGAAATTTTTTTTACTAACAAGTATTTCTCGAATATCAATTGACGTTATATATTATTAAAAGTAACTATAATAATAGTTACTTATTTGCTATTTAATTCGTGGTAAAAACATTACTTCTTTATATTGTAAATTAGAATAATGAAGTATATAATTAGCAGATTATTATTATTACATATATATACAAATAGCTAACAGTATTTTTCTAAACCGGTTTAAAAAACGTTATCATTTGTACAAATGGCATGCGAAAAACCAAAAGCACATGAATCTTTTTAAAAAATAACGTAAAGACCAAAATCTCGGAAACCGTGGGGCTTTTATTAAACTGAAATTCCTGCGTATACTGGGACACGATCTGACCTATCGGCAGTTGAAAAATTATCCATTAATTACAGGACACCCTGTGTATATATATAGAATAAATAAAATAACATAGTTGTGTTGATGTAATACCATATATAATCCCCCCTAAGAACTTTATTTATAATAACGCATTGCCTAAGTCTTAATTTTATATATGAATATAATAATTATGGTTGAAATTCATAATAAAACCTACACAGGCTTAATTTATCTTTTTTTTATCTTTCAAAGTCCATGAAAAAAAGACAAAACCTAATATAATAAAGCGAAAGAATTAACTATATGAACGGAAAAATATAAGTAGTATTTGTTTATATACAAATGGAGATAAAAAATAAAATAATAAATACATCAATATCCACACAAATAGAAATAACAACAGTGCAATTTAAGAAATACCATCCGTCTCAAAGAGAAGTAAAAATAAAACTTCGAATACCAGTACCAGTTTCAACGTATCTCATAAAAAGAGTACCAAAAATAATTACGTGAAAGAAAAAGCGAATAAGGGCTTGACGATTTTTTCCCACCCTCACTGAAAGCTAAGCGGAAGTTAAAGATCCATAATAGTACCGGTGCAACGGCGAACCGACTAATCAGGACTCGTCTGATTTCATGCGTCTACCGAAATTAATGACTTGTCCGCTTATCCTTAATAGCGTAATTATGTATCTAAGCGGTGAAAGAAATCCGACACACTTGACGGTAATTCCCGCCCACAAATTATGGTCTCGTGATTGCACGCGGTCGGGTAACGGCTTTTTATGTCACCGCCCCAATCGTTATCACGATATTACTTCTTTTACAAACTTTTATATTCATGCTCGTCGAGAGCGTGCCCCGAATGATAATTGACGAAGCTTCCTGAGAGCTTCTCTCGCGTCACCCATTTTTTGCGTTACTGGAAAATGTCTAACCGATACTCGTTTCCTCATTGGATTTGTCTACGTTTTATTGTATTTAATTTATTATGTTGCCTTATCAATGCGATTTTTTTAAATCAGTAATTATTATTATACATTTATATTGCATAATTATTACGCCGGCTGGTGGACCTTCGTACCTTGAAAGTGACTCCACCTACAAAAAGCTCGTCATCACCATTCGATGACTCCTGTACAACGCAACTTCCGTTGGACAAATGTTTTTCTGACCCCCATAGTTTCGATAGCAAAGATGCTGACAGTTGCTGGACCACCGGGTGCATCATTGATGACGATTTTTCCACGTAAGGTCCAATTCACATGTCTCGGTTCGTAGGGGTTCGTACATATATGTCAGGCGCGCCGAATTGCCGTTCTCACCCTCTCATATCAGACGAAAGATATTTCCATCAGAGTGGTTCGTACTCCGAATAATCATGAGCCCATTACCGAGAACGGCCCAACGGGGCCATTTACGCCAACGAAAACAATGAATTAAGACACTCGTGTCTGAATCTGCCTAACAAGATTCCTCCTAAATAGTGGAAGGTGGAAAGGGTGACGAGCAATCACCCTATTGTTAGCCCCACAAACGTGTCGCAGCCTTTAACAGGCTCAACACGTCTATTGCTCATTAGAATTTCATGAACAACTTCGCTCTTTCTCTCGGTCCGTACGTGCCGCAATCAATAACCTCCAAGAAATTGTTGATTGGGCATCTTCGCCATTTTCCAAAGGATATTTTGACCCTCGCGCGATGGATCCTCCCATAGGTTGGCGGATGCCTGGCCCTGTGTCCTGTCGAGTGGCACGTTCAACCTGACCGATCGATTCTCATAGCGAAAAAATGAAGAAAAAAAACTGGCAAGTTGCCAAAGAAATTCTGCAGCGTCTGCACGTGTGAGAGGATAAATTCTTCGGGCAATAAACAATTGATCGTTATTTCCTGCAGGACTGATTACGAGCCCTCTGGGACGGAATATCTAGACCCTTTCGTAAGATGTCTCCTTTGTACGCAACATCCTCTTTGCGACGATTTTTCTCCTATGCTACTTAGAGATGGGAAAAAGATAGATACATGGATAGATAGATATAGATATAGATATATCTATCTATATATCTATCTATGTATCTATATATCTATCTATATATCTATATATCTATATATCTATCTATATATCTATCTATGTATCTATATATGTAGCTATATATCTATCTATGTATCTATATATCTATCTATATATCTATATATCTATCTATATATCTATCTATGTATCTATCTATATATCTATATATCTATATCTATATATCTATCTATATATCGATATATCTATCTATATATCTATATATCTATATCTATATATCTATCTATATCTGTATATCTATCTATATGTCTATATATCTATCTATATCTATATATCTATCTATATATCTATATATCTATCTATATAGATATATAGATAGATATATAGAGAGGCGAGAGGGAAAGAGAGAGAGAGAGAAACGCTAAATTTTCGGCAGGCTTTCGCAAGGTAGGATGTGGGGGTGGGAAGAGACGAACGCACAGGGAGTTGTTCTTGTCCGAGGTTTGAGTTTATTCTCAGCTGGTGGGTTTGTGTACGTACAATTTGAGACGGACAAAGGAGCGGTTAGCCGACCCTACGCCTCCGTGGCCACGTTCATCACAACCACGAGTTATGTGGCGACCGGAACGTAATTTATTTTTCTCCGCATCCAGTCCAGCACCATCGGTTTTTTTTCTCCGTTCTTTTCTTTTTCTCTTTTTCACCCATTTTTCGTCTACGTTCTTCATTATCACCTCGGCTCATCTATGGGCTCCATCATTGTTGTTTTTACCCTTCTAGGTTTTTTTTTTTCGTACTTTTACCATCTGACGTTTCCTTTTGCCATGTCTCCATTCAACATTTGCCTCACACTTGGCGCTTCGTTTTTGACATCGCGCGGGAAGCATCGTTATACCTCGTCACATTCGGAGTGTTGAGGACAGCTGTTCTTTCCCAGCGCGCTACGGCATCGCGTCGGCACGAGGGCACAGGGAAACTGCGAAAAACCCGCATCAATACAGGCGGTTTTATATTCCCATTCAGCTGTGTTCATCATCGGAGACTCGGTGCAACTGCGTTCGGTCCTCCGGTGCCCAAGCCATCGAGACGAACGGTCACCCATCCGAGTGTCGGCCAACACCGCTTGACGTTGGAGATCGCTGCAAACGCGCGTCCAGTGCCGACGATCCTTTCTTATTTCTTTTTCACTTTCCGTTGTATACTTTTCTCACTCCTCACAGGGATTTTGGGGAAAATCCTCGACTAAGCGAAAAATATCGACGGGCCGCGTAAGAATTTTCTTTTTATTCTACGCCCTCGTACGTTCATATTTGTGGCTCTAGGCAGAATACGTATATATATATATGATCACGTTTGAACCAAATACATATTCAGGGTGGTCCGAAAAGTGACGTCCAAAACGAAAATCTAGATGCCTCGTTTCAATACCTATCCAAATGACCGGCACGTAGGACTGTACCGTGATCTTTTTTCATTTAAAAAAATTCATTGTTTTAATTTTTCAACTTTTTGTGTGTACTGCCCTTCCCATGTTTTTTTTACAGTTGTTACCGTCGTGAATTGCACTGTGGAGCGATAAATAAACGACCAACTGAACGCTAACAAAAATACCTTCGAGTTCGCTCAAGAGTTTTAAAAATAGGTTTGAGAGGGTCAGTTACGAAAGTTGAGATGATAAAAAAATGCTCATGCTGGTATAAATGAGTCCCAATTTATTTTACAAGCTTTTAGGAGAAAACTACATACACAAAGAAAAAAGAGTACAAAAAACGTATGCAGAAAAAAATTAAACCGATGGCAAAACATACATAGGGGGGGGGGGGTTCGAATAAGTATTGATACAAGGGATCTAGAATTTCCTTCTGGACGTCGCTTTTCGGGCCACCCTCTATACTTTTTGAGATCTCCGCACACGCTATTTTCCAGGACTGGGGAATATCGCAGCCTGGCATGAAATTCCTTGCTGTACTGGTAGCCCATAATAGTTATCTACGTATTTTCTCTTTCTCGCCCTCTCTCTCTCTCTCTCTCTCTCTCTCTCTGGCTAGCTTTATTTTCCTAGATTTCTAGATTTCTAGATTCTAGATTTATTTTACATTATATTTACTGTTTTACCTCATATTTCTGTATTTACCACTGTTAGTACTATTATTACCTCATTATTATTACTATTATTTTTATTGTTATTACTGTTAGCGAATATTATTATATCATATTATTATTTATTATGATTATTATTATTTATGTATTCAATGTACATGTATTTATCATTCTTTGCCTCAAGGTGTTACCAGGGCATAATAAAATCAATCAATCAATCAATCAATCTCTCTCTCTCCCCTATATATATATATATATATATATATATATGTTTGCGGCCACTTTTTCGCCGCATTGAAAACACAAGAAAAATTGTCGTCTGGCATATGGTGCTGAAGAATCAACAACATGTATTTGCGAGCTCCATATTACCGACAGAAATAGAGGAAAACTCGTTTCACTCGTGACAACGAACGAAGGCCTCTGCATGTTCCAGGGCGTCGGGAGGAGGGCTCGAATGGGGAGTGCTTCGATGACTCTCGTGCGACGAATAAATAAAACGAATTGTACTAAAGTAACGTGTGTCGTGAATTTTAAAAGTAGATACCGAATCGTAGTCACGTGCATGTTAGTGCAATATCACAATGAGATGAAAGAGCTGAAATAGAGAATTATATATATATATATATATTTATTTATTTATTTATTTATTTAGTTATTTATTTATTTATTTATTTATTTATTTATTTATTTATTTATTTATTTATTTATTTATTTATTTATTTATTTATTTATTTATTTATTTATTTATTCATTTATTCATTTATTTATTTATTTATTTATTCATACTTATTTACATCTGAAACGGCGTTGACCTGTGCTAATGCTTAGATGGGTGACCGTTCATCCGCACACTAGCCTTTTTGCCGCTTTTCTATAGCTCCACGTATACCACTCTCATAATAGCCCGAAACAATACACCAAGAAACATTCGTAAAACAAAAAATAAGTATATTTGACAAATATATTAGATGTAATGGAAAGGTCTATTCGTTTTTTTTTTAAATAAAATAGGAAATGTATTGAAAATATATTATTTTCTTTTCATTCGAAAATGGATTGAACTTCCCAACGGACCTAATATATATTTTTTTATTATTATTTTGATTTCACCAGTGTCTACATATATATATATATATATATATCGATCACAGCCGATGAATGGGATTTGGAATTTTTCTCCATGTTCCATTTGTGTGTTGGTGTATATATACATATATTTATATATTTATATATTTATATATATATATATATATATATATATATATATATATATCTGGAGAAAAATTGACAAATCCCATTCGTCGCTTTAGATCGACTCACCTAGGAAGCCCGCCCTGTCCCACCCATTTTTATCGTGATAAAATACTCAACGGAGTACAGAGCACAACAATAAAATATCTATTCTCTCTCCAAAAAAAAAGAGAGAGCTTCCCCACTGTTGAAACCCAAAAATTCGAGGAAAAGCTTGCCGAAGTGCTCTCCTGTGTTTTAGTGCGACCGGAATCAACCGACTCAATCAGAATGCTCACTCTGAAAAAGCTGTACATGCATATACAGGGTGACCTGTTAACAATCCCACAACTGTTGATAGGTTGGATCATGTCCGACCATGCGCTGGAATATCAGTTCAGAAAAAGTCCCACGGTTTTCGAGATAAAAATCATCTGCTTTTGGGTTTTCGCACGCCATTTCTACAAATGATAACTTTATTGACCCGGTTTTTTTAAAAATACTCTTGGTTATTTCCTCTATCCAGGAAAGGCTTCATTTTAACCTTGAGGGTTAAGAAAACTTTATGAAAAAGATCGTATGCAGAATTTTCATATAAACCAATTCGAACATCTGACTTTGATAGCCCGCGCTGTAAAAAAAATGTCGCATATCGTGCCAACTAATTAAAAAAGTTGCTTAGTTATCCTCAATTAATATCATTTGTAGAAATGGCATGCGAAAAACCAAAACCAGATGATTTTTTTTTTTCAAAAAATTGTAACAAAAAGCTCAAAATCGCGAAAACCTTGGGACTTTTCCTAAACTGAAATTCCAGCATAAAGAAGGACATGATCTGACCTATCGCCAGTTGCAGGATTATCCATTCATAATAGGACACCCTGTATACACACACACACACGAGGACACGGAATAAATAATAAAAAGCGAAATCCGAAAAATAAAGAGCACTGCAGCATAGGCGATCGATCGAACGCGAACACGATCCGATAAACGGAGTAAATCAAAGTAAAGGTCATCAATCGATGATACTGGGTCAGAGTGGGTGCCTCGAATCGTACGGGGAACACTCAAATGAGTGGTCTGAAATTGACGGCATTTTCAGGGAGAAATATAAAATGGAAATTACGCTCATGGGGAAATATCGGAAATACTGGCCTAAACATATGGATGCTGAACGCATCGCTGACTATTGAGAATATTCAAACATAATTGGGAGCAAAAGCATTTGCGCAAGCAGTGATGCACAGTTGAAGTATAATAATGCAGATAATTAAAAACAGATGAGAAAAAAAAGTACGTGGATATATGAAATGTGTACGTGTGTATATGAAAAAAGTACGTGTACATATGAGATAGAAATATGATTTTTTAAATAATTATTATACGAGGGAAATGTGAAAGACAAGAGATGACACACACTGAAATAAAATGTAATTTAATGCATTTTTTTTATATCCGCGACAAGAAGTTTATCACGAAATATTCACACTGCCATTCAAAAACGTGGCCATTCATATTTTTTTAATTTTTAAATATTTTTAATTCATTCCTAGTTGAATTTTTTTTTTAAATATCGATTTTTGGTTTTCGATGGGTTCTCAAAATATTACTTGAATTTAAAATTAGTTAAAAATTGGGGAAGTTATAGGTTCTGCGAACCCGCTAACTCTAGACGTTTTGCTCAAAATTACTTTTTCAAAATTGGCGACCACGATAGCTCATGAATCCCTGCACCGTTCGACTTCAAATTCTACAAGCTTCGTTCACACGTCCAAAAGCCGTACTTGAACGAAGAATTTTTTTGCGCGCATAGTTTTTTTATCAATGAAAATAGAAGGTTTCTTTAATCGAAAATCGATACTTTTACTTTAGACTGCAGCTATTTTTGCAAATATCAATATTTCATTAAATTCTTCGTTCAAGCACTGGATAATTTCATACAGAAGCTAAATGTGTTTGATTTCGGATCAGCTGTGTCTGAGCAACAGTAGTCACAGCCAAAGACGGTTTACGAACAGTGGTCTGCACCAGCCATTGTATCTACCACATTTATACATATGTTTCAATGCAAAAATTGTAAGAGATTCTTGTAAACATACTCTTTAATGTAGATTAAAAAAAAAACGAAAACCTGTACTCGTTATCCCAGATAAAATTCGCCAAAGTTCCTCTTTTCGTGGCCACGAGCTAGGTGTAACCTGGTAATATTATATATATGTGCAATATGGAATTTCAAATATATAGCTGATTTAAATGTATCGGGAATGTATGTATATAAATATATGTTTATATATGTATATGTACCATACATACATACATAGGATTTTTAATAATACCCATACATATATATGTATGTACGTATTATTTAAGATGGCGTATAACATAACAATAATACTAATAATAATAATGGAAGTTCAAATAGAAATCCGTACACCTTCCACATATTCGTATGCAAAAAATATACATAAATAAATGGGTATGTAAAAATGCGAGGACTTTTATTTTATTTCCATTATTATTGTCATTGTTATTGCATATATATATATATATATATATATATATATATATGTATAGAGAGAGAGAGAGAGAGAGAGAGAGAGAGAGAGAGAGAAACAGCGAGATATACATAAAAAAAAATTAGAAAATTATTTAAATCAAGTTTCTAGGCCGAGACCTGTCGAGTGAGCGAATTAAGGCGTCACCCCTACTTGTAGCGCAAAAAAAAAGGCCTTTTTCATGAATTTTTTTAAAGAAAACTACAAAACTTTTTTAATCGATCAATATACCATCTTAAAGAACACATCTTGAAGAACTTTCAGTAATTTTTTTATTGAAAAATATTACATTGTTTAGTGGCAAATGGCCGTCAATGAAATAATGTTTTTATATACACGGTTTGCGGTGACCAACATTGCGGCGAAGTGGATCATCTGAAAAAAAAATGCGGATGGATTTAGTCAAATATAAGTATAAACTAGTCTTTAATCGAAGGATGTTAAAAAGTATTCATTTTTCACAAAATGGCGGACAGTCAAAGTTAATGGTTCGATTTTAACGAAAAAAAACGGCCGTTTTTTGGCTATAAAACGGCCATTTTTTTCGAAAAAAAAAATCGAACGATTAAAGACTACATTTTTATGTATTAAATAAGCCTGCAAAATTTCAAGAAGATCGGTTCATTAGTGTTCGAGTAATCTTGGTCACCGACTTCAGAAATGCCATTTTGAGAATAACGCGTTTAAAGTTTCAATTTCAGTTCTTCAATTCACGGATTCTTCTCTTTCAACGCTCATATCTCAGTCGATTTTGTTCGGATCGACTTGAAATTTTCAGGACATATTCTCAGATACTTATACTTCAAAAAAATGCAATAAAAAATCGATTTTTTCAAAATCGCAAGTGGGGGTAACCCCTTAATATAAATTACAACGAAAATTCGTTACATTGGAATGAAAAATGCCATTTTTGAATAGATATCAGCAGATCGAGGCAAAAGTGTGTAATGGAACCATTGTAATGAAACGAAGGGAGGCACATAAAAGATATAATGAAAAGAAGGTAAAGGAGACGAGATATAATATGTATATATATATATATATATATATATATGTTTTAGCTCTCCTCTCTTTTATCTCCTTATATATATATATATATATATATATATATATATATATATATATATATAGGGGGGGGAAAGCGACTCTTCGAAGCCGCGTGCACAGGAACCATACGGAACTCCGTATACAATTCGAGCAAACCGCACGACTTTCGGCCACATATACTTTGATGGAGAACGCGTCTCTGGTATACGTCCGAACAACGCCCGTAGAACAGGAGATGAAAAACGAAAGTGCCGCTATATAGGAACGGCGCTATGTACTTTCCGTCGCAGAGTACGGACGGGAGAAATTTCGCCGGGATTTAGTGTGGAGCTCTGCGAGCGAGACGAGTGATTTCCGTTTTGCTTTGAGGCTCTCTTTTCATCCTTTTGCGTACATACGTAGCCGCGAAGACTCGATATTTTCTTCCTTCTGCAATTGCGAGCGACGTTCTTCGGGCTTCCTCGAAGCGATAATTTGCAAATAATTTGCAAATAATTTGCAAATAATTTGCAATTGGGAAATACCAAAAATGTCATTGATAAAAAAAAAGTGAAAAACGTACTCGTAAAATCGATTTTTCGAAATGTCCAATATCTTCGTCTCGTATGATTTGTCGTAGATATTGTGATTAGGGTTATTTTTTTACACTCATTCAAATTCAGTCTGGCTGTTTATTGCTGGGCAGGCTTCTTGCGCTCGCACTTGAGAGCGACTGCAGCGAAGCGTGAAATTTGGGCGCTCCAAATTGTTCGTAAGCTGTGCCACTTTCTGGCTCGATAGCGGAATAGTGCTCTGAAATTCTGGCGCTTTTTCGGCCAACAATTCCGCCTGATTTCGGATGCCGTGCAATATCCAGAGGAGGAAAATAAGAGAAGAACGAGTAATCTGAATCCGCAGGAATACATCATTCAAGACTCGAGATTCCAGCGAGAAGCCTAGACGATTTTCCACAGAGCGGAGATAAATTTTCAGTCCCGGAGGGAAGAGACGAACGCGTATGCTCCCGGTCGAATTGTCTCTTTTTCGCTCTTTTCCAGAATCGAATAGTTCATTCTGTCTTTTTTCCGTCACTCTTTCAATCCCTTTCGTTCTATTCGTGCAGTTTTCTCTCTCTCTCTCTCTCTCTCTCTCTCTCTCTCTCTCTCTCTCTCTCTCTCTCTCTCTCTCTCTCTCTCTCTCTCTCTCTCTCTCTCTCTCTCTCTCTCTCTCTCTCTCTCTCTCTCTCTCTCTCTCTCTCTCTCTCTCTCTCTCTCTCTCTCTCTCTCTCTCTCTCTCTCTCTCTCTCTCTCTCTCTCTCTCTCTCTCTCTCTCTCTCTCTCTCTCTCTCTCTCTCTCTCTCTCTCTCTCTCTCTCTCTCTCTCTCTCTCTCTCTCTCTCTCTCTCTACATTTTATATCAAAGGTATCGTAGCTCCTTTGGGATTAACTCATGGGCAGAATACGCGGAAAAACTCGCAACTTACTTAAAATAGCGTCGCTAAACTTCCCTTTTCCACTTTATTTACATATTTATTCATTTAACTTTTTCTCTATTCGTGCATTTATTTGTTTATTTATTTATTTATTCTTCCATTCATTAATTTACTTATTTATTTATTTATTTTATTTATTTATGTATTTGTTTGTTTATTTGTTTATTTATTTATTCATTTATTTATTTATTTATTTATTTATTTATTTATTTATTTATTTATTCATTCATTCATTTATTTATTTATTTATTTATTTATTCATTCATTCATTTATTCATTTATTTATTTATTTATTTATTTATTTATTTATTTATTCATTTATTCATTTATTTATTTATTTATTTATACGTGGGCACCTATTTTGTTTCTATTATTGTTATTGGCATATTATTTCAATTAAATTATTATAGTCATTGTTGTTATTATTCCATATATATCAAACAGGAATTATAATTTTAACTTTCGGTGACTAAAAGCTCAAAATTTCGTAATATCGCTCGACCCGAACCCTAACCGAACTCGAACCAGGCCCTAACCGGGCCAACTGCGTTAAATGAAGAGTGTCCTTTCTTTACGATTTCTCGTCGTAGTCGCAACTTAACGACGGGGCTAAAGACAGGGATGAAGGTTGAGAAAGGAGACGAGCTTTTCGAGTCGAGGGTGGAAGGTTGAAATTGTTGAGAACGGTACATTATTATTAAGGCGAAGGGGCGAAAATTGGCGAACGTAGGAGGAAAACGAGCGAGGGGCTTGTTCAACACTCGGGGCGAGCAAGGAAGGGGAAGAAAAGTTGGTAATCATGTTCCGATTACAAGGTACCCAAGCCAATGACCCAGCATGCTAGAATTCCGGCACAAGTCGACAACTCCCCCTTTCAATTAAAAGTTACTGGACCATCCACTATATGTATACATATATCGGGGGAGTAGGGGCTAGATGACAACGCTAAAGTCATGTTCAAATAAGACGATACATATGAATCAATCAACTTCAATTTTTCGTTTAAACTAGTCAACGTGTATTAATAATTTAATATTGGAAACAAAAAAACAGTCTTTCCGATTTTTGGAATACACTATATATTTTTAAGGATGTTGAGTCCCTATGAAAAATGTTAATGTTAATTGTTCAATAAATAGCTTCTTAATCGTCATGAAATTTTTACACGACCTCCTGAATACTTCATGTAAAAACATACCAAATTTTCCGAATTCTATCATCATTACTTCAACCTCCTTAAGGGTTGAAATAAAAAATGATAAGAAAATTCTGAAAATTTCGTATGTTTTTGTATGAAGTATTTAAGAGGTCGTGTTAAAATTTCACGACGATTAGGAAGCTCGTTATTAAAAAATTAACATTTTGTTAAGAACAATTTTTAAAAGAAATAAAAAAAAATTTATCAATAAACTTCGTTTTGTTTCCGTTGCTTTCAGTATATTGTAGATATTATAAAATTGAGAGGTCAAAAAAAAAACTTATTGCAAAGTTACATCAGTTTCCATAAAACAACATTTTATTTGTGAATGTTAATTGTTCAATAACGAGCTTCCTAATTGTCGTGAAATTTTTACACGACCTCGGAAATACTTCATACAAAAACATACCAAATTTTCAGAATTTTATCATCATTTGCGATTTGGGACTCAACATCCTTAATCAAACCTTTATTTTGCCCCATCTTACCCCACACGCGGGGCATGATCAAATGCGCTGGGAGCATGATGGGATACGATATATTGACACCTTTCGCATATAAAAAGAGTTTCATTCTCAATACCAGCAAGTGGATTAGCCAGTCGTCCAAGTCCTGTAATATTTAGTCCAAATAATCTTGGTTCCATATATTTTTAATAATTTGTTAGTTCTTCTTCATCATCTGGTCGTAACAGCGGTGGAAGAGCAACCAAATGCTCTACTAGCTTGTTTCACACTTTCCAACATAGATAGTGGTACGTCATAAAATATTGTGGCTTTGTGATAGCTTGTATTCATCTTGCCTCATCAGACGGTTAATGAATAAACAATAAATCACGCAATCCCTTGAAAATTCCTAATAAACCGTTTTTATATTACTAATTAGTATCTTCATTGTATTTACTTGCCTGCCTCTCATCAATATGAGCAGCTCAAATCAGTGGAAAACATCGTAAACTTTGGCAGAAATTAAATCGTTTTGTCAAAAAATCGGTCTTGTTTTCTCACTTGAAACACTTGCTTCCGCCACAGTTGATACTTTCACATTCATCCATCTACCCGTCACCCCTTCAATCTGCAATAAGAGCACCTTGCTCGCACACACGGTTAGTAGCTAAGCTTATGATTCATCTCACCCCGCGTATTCGTCTTGCCCCGAGGTCCCCTATATATAAGGTGTAGTCAAAAGAAATCCATTATTTTAGCATGAAATTGAAGGAAAAATAATGGATTTCTTCTTACTACACCTACTGTATATTGGGATGTTGAATAAGTTCTCGCCGAATACAATGAGCTACAACACAAGGTCGTTCAAGGCCACTAAGGTCGTTTTCGTTTGTAAAAGGGGTTCGAAGTAACGACCCTTGGTGTAGAGGCAATACCTGTGTAATCTTTCGATCGCCGATTAAGTCGTACATCCTATAACTTCGAACACTCTCTTATATACGAAAGTGACGTTAATAACCTTGAATTACCTTATGTTGTGGGTAATTATATTCGTCTCAACAGCTGCTACAAATTGTAGACATAGAAATGCACCATTCTGTTTGGAAAAACAAAGGTGACCTGCGAGTCTTGGGAGCAATGACATCTGCGAAAAAATAGTCATCATCATCTTTGGACGGTGCAACCTCTGTTGCACAACTCTGCTTCCAGCACCTATAGTTTCGAAGATAATAACGGTGCTAATGCTACTCGACATCCGGTATATTTCTGCATATCTATATTAATATAATATCGTTAAGTAACGCGTTACCCCCACTTGTAGCGCAAAAAAAAGGCCTTTTTCATGAATTTTTTTAAAGAAAACTACAAAACTTTTTTAATCGATCAATATACCATCTTAAAGAACACATCTTGAAGAACTTTCAGTAATGTTTTTATTGAAAAATATTACATTGTTTAGTGGCAAATGGCCGTCAATGAAATAATGTTTTTATATACACGGTTTGCGGTGACCAACATTGCGGCGAAGTGGATCATCTGAAAAAAAAATGCGGATGGATTTAGTCAAATATAAGTATAAACTAGTCTTTAATCGAAGGATTTAAAAAAATATTCATTTTTCACAAAATGGAGGACAGTCAAAGTTAATGGTTCGATTTTAACGAAAAAAAACGGCCGTTTTTTGGCTATAAAACGGCCATTTTTTTCGAAAAAAAAATCGAACGATTAAAAACTAAATTTTTATCTATTAAATAAGCCTGCAAAATTTCAAGAAGATCGGTTCATTAGTGTTCGAGTAATCTTGGTCACCGACTTCAGAAATGCCATTTTGAGAAAAACGCGTTTAAAGATTCAATTTCAGTTCTTCAATTCACGGATTCTTCTCTTTCAACGCTCATATCTCAGTCGATTTTGTTCGGATCGACTTGAAATTTTCAGGACATATTCTCAGATACTTATACTTAAAAAAAATGCAATAAAAAAATCGATTTTTTCTAAATCGCAAATGGGGGTAACCCCTTAAGTTCTCGCTGCTTTTCGTGAAAATTAATGGTTTATTTTTTTTCATCACTTCTAATGCTTCCACATGTTTGGATACTGTTGTGTGATCAACTCCTAATGATGCTGTAAGTTCAGCTAGCGTCTAATTTGTCTCCATGAAATAATATCTCCAATTCAACACATCGAAATTATTATTTTCGAGACCACTGAACTAGTCTCTGCAGGTTGTTTCCGACAGAGCATGGTCGTCGTAAGTCTCAACAAGAATTATGTGTGCTTCAGTTGCAAAGTTTTTTAGAATAAAGTAGTACATTAAAATTCCTTCCAAATACTCTTTTTTGGCGAAATATTTGACATGTTTAACACTATGAAAAAAAAATGTTTACAATTGCGCGAATTGACATAGACTGAACTTCAAACTCGCTTATTCTTTATAGATGCTTCTTTATAGTTATTTATAAGTACTTGTTTATAGATGCGTTACCATCTTGAACTACACGCGCACAGTTCTAACAAGGCCATCTATTGGAAAACAGTGAGAACTTATTCAACGTCCTACTATTATAAATGCGAAAGATTGTAGATTTGTTTGCCCAGATGTTTGGTGTTTGTTACTCGATCGCGCCAAAACGGCTGAGGGGATTTGGACGAAATTTGGCACACAGGGAATGTACGCTATGAAATAATCTGTCAAACAAATGGTGGTGACACTACGCTCGTGTGGCGCGCAAAGATATTGATCTGTCAAAGAAGTCGAACGAAACGCGAACGTCGAAACGTTTTCGAAATGTGTCAGGTTCAGAATCAGAATCTCGTTTATTTTTAATTATCGATCCCCCGATCTGAGACAATGATAAAAAAAAATTACGTGCGACGAATCACGCGGGAGGCTCATTCATTTTCGTATCGATCTCCCGATCTGAGACATTGATAAAAAGAACAAAGTGCGCCGAACAAGTGAGAATTCGCGCGTGGCGGTGGACTCGGCGATATTTTTAGCCTACTCTTAAAATTAAATAAAAATTAAATTTAAAAAAATTGAAGACGATAATATCAGGTATTTTTCATTAAAAATTTGCAGATGTGCATCGCAGGCACTTTTTTAGAATTTTGCGTTGCTGTCATCTCAGGTACTTAAAAAAAAATGTTGTCGTCCTGCGGTAGCGAAAATAATAACATTGATTACCCGTACGGACGGCATAGTATTAAAAAAATGCCGGGGTATCGAAAGTCTAATCTGTCGAAAAGTTCTAATAAAACTTAACCTATGAAGGTAGAGACGTCACCTCAAGTAGCGCTTAGCAGAAGAAACGCTGGGGGAGTCGGACTGTAAGCGAGAAAAAACTGCATCCCATCAGGTTGCTCAAACGTCACAATAATCGCAAGCTCACCGCGATTGCTCATTGCTTCCTTCTGAAAACGCTTGGGTGATTTTTTTTTCAATTTTTTTCCCATGATCGGGAATATGTAATGAATTTTGGAAAAAATCAACTTTTTTCGAATCCTCGTGAGTTCCTAACAAAATTGACCAGATAAGACTTTTTTTATCATTTTTTGCTCTGGAATGTACTTTATGAAAAAAAATAATAATTCAATGTTCAAAAACATGTTTGCTATAACTTTTAAGTTTTTTGGGAAAAACCGAAATTTTTCGACGCTCAACATTTTTTGTTGTTGTAAAAACAATATGATAAACTTAGCGCTTTTTGCCGCATGACCCATCGTATTGAAAACTTTCTTCCTACTCTTTCTAACTTGAAAAGGTTTCATTCTTGAGTTTTTCGAAATTTAGCTTTTTCGTATGATGAAATCATTTTGAACGGTCAATTCTATGATATCCAATACTTTGTATAGAATATACATCTATCGAAAAAACGGCAAGATTGTATAGATTATAAACCTATTTAAAAAACGGCAAATTCAAATACTACTTATAAAATATCTGAGCAAAACATCAATCTAAATGAAATACTACACTTTTTTCATCCATAGAATTTATTAATTGATATTACTGCATCGCAGAAAACAGCTTAATTTTGAAAAAAAATCGAGAATAAAAAATGTTCAATTCAGAAAAGGAAAATAGAAAGAAATGTCTTACCACGATGGGTCTTGCGGGAAAAAACAGTGATTTTATAATATTTTTTACGAAAAAAAAATAAATAAAAAATGCTGAACTAAGAAAAATTTGTTTTTTTCCGAAACTAAAAAATTATATCGAAGATGACTGAATATTAATTAAACTTTATTTCATAATGTAAGTTTCAAACAAAAAAAATCAAAAAAACTCATTTCGTCAATTTATGAGCTTTTGAAAAAAAAATTACGGAAACGTGTTTAGAAATAAACAATAACATACTTGAATTTCAGCCAAATGAAAAGAGGTCAGGTCTAAAAGTGGTTGATTTGGCGTAGAATTACGCCAGAATTACGGTCTAATATATATATATATATATTAGTTCTAAGAACTTCATTAACGCATACGTTTATGTATATATATATATATATATATATATATATATATATATACACATAAACGTATGCGTTAATGAACTTCTATAGCGTTTACGTACCCAACCCCCATTCTACTCCATTCCGAAACTTACTCGCACACCAGCGATATCAATTTTCCAATTAGTCTTGTTCAATGAGATGCGAAAACGTTGTCCCGCCTCCGTTGTCCGTAAACTCCTAGATGGCGGCAGCAGAGATGAAAACAAAAGCTAAAGATATAATAATTCGACAGAACGATGCGATGTAATCGTTGGAGCAGCCGAAAAAAAAATTAATCTCCTCTCGATTTAAGAGTGTCGCGTTTTCACTCTTGGATCCACGATGATTAGTCTGCCAGTTTCATTTTTTTTTAAGTATTTTTTACGCTCCTAGCTTGGAGATAAATCAGCTGGAGGGAAATCTCCAAAGGTGCAAATTAAAATCAGGGAATATTTGTTTTTTTTTAATTATCGTTCAATAAGGTTTTTTTTGAGATTGTTGGATAAGTTATGAATTGTTTTTTTAAGAAAAAAATTATCAAGTATCATTGCTCAACGAAAGTTGGAGGTTTTCACTTTTTGTTAAAGATTATTCGGTGTCAGTCGAATGTGAGAGTGAATTATTTTTTAATTTTCTTGGCTTTTTCCAGCATTTTTAATATTGGATATATACACATGCACTGCCGAGCAAGATTTTCCAGACTTCAGATAATTGCAAAACTTTCCATCACTGGATAATTGCGAAAAAATGTTAGAATAGTATAATGAATTTAATTTATTATTTTACGAAGATGATATATAGCTCTATATAATGAAGCTCTATATATAGCTCTATACAATGAAATTATTCTAATATAATTTCGCAATTATTCTAAGGGCTCAAAAGGTTTGCAATTATCTGAAATGTCCGAAAACTTTTGACCGGTAGTGTATATATATATATAGCGATATGCAAAGTGGTAAAAAAGCCGGAACTAATTTTCAAAATTACGCTCACATTCGATCGACTTCAAACGAACTTTGAGAAGAAAAAAATGGGCAACGCTTACGAATGAAGCAAGATTTTTATTCAATATCATATATTTACATCCAGCAATGTTCAAAGTGATAAAGAAAAGGTGATTTTTTTTCTTTACTTTCACGACCGATCGTTTTTAAACAATCACTAAAAAATGAAAAATGGCTAAGTTTTTTTGGGAGTTTAACAAGATTCTGTATACAATATTATATATCCAGTAACATTCGAGGTAATAAAGGAAGCCTACGAATTTTTTTTTTATTTCTCATACGTTCGATCGATTTTAAATGATTTCCAAGAAAAAGAATTATAAACAGTTTATAGTTTTCTCGACAGTGAAACTAGATTTTCTTTTTAATATCATATATATGTATGCACATATATATGCTATTACAGTTAAAGTCAAAGTTATGAAACCCAAATAAGCACATAAATACGTATAAAAATACGAGAAGTCCATGGAACTGCGGGATGGTCAAATTTTATATTATTAGGATACAAAGCTGGGCATCAAATAAATAGCTTACTGATGTTCAAAACCTTTCTATTGGTGTTACAGATGATCAAGATGATGATGACAGTAGTTATAGCGTTCACCGTCTGTTGGCTGCCCTTCAACGTTCTCATGGTTAGTATAAAAGTACATTCGGACACGAGGAAAGTTTTGTCACATTTCTAAGAGCACGGAAAAATACTGCATGCAGACACAGGCGAAGCAGAATAGATTTTAAGATGCGTGGGAGTTGGAGATACCCTCAGATAAAGAGCGGCGTTGAGATTATTACGATCGCTCTGCGTTAAATACTTAAGGCGTTACCCCCACTTGTAGCGCAAAAAAAGGCCTTTTTCATGATTTTTTTTAAAGAAAACTACAAAACTTTTTTAATCGATCAATATACCATCTTAAAGAACACATCTTGAAGAACTTTCAGTAATTTTTTTATTGAAAAATATTACATTGTTTAGTGGCAAATGGCCGTCAATGAAATAATGTTTTTATATACACGGTTTGCGGTGACCAACATTGCGGCGAAGTGGATCATCTGAAAAAAAAATGCGGATGGGTTTAGTCAAATATAAGTATAAACTAGTCTTTAATCGAAGGATTTTAAAAAATATTCATTTTTCACAAAATGGCGGACAGTCAAAGTTAATGGTTCGATTTTAACGAAAAAAAACGGCCGTTTTTTGGTTATAAAACGGCCATTTTTTTCGAAAAAAAAATCGAACGATTAAAAACTACATTTTTATGTATTAAATAAGCCTGCAAAATTTCAAGAAGTTCGGTTCATTAGTGTTCGAGTAATCTTGGTCACCGACTTCAGAAATGCCATTTTGAGAAAAACGCGTTTAAAGTTTCAATTTCAGTTCTTCAATTCACGGATTCTTCTCTTTCAACGCTCATATCTCAGTCGATTTTGTTCGGATCGACTTGAAATTTTCAGGACATATTCTCAGACTCTTATACTTCAAAAAAATGCAATAAAAAAAATCGATTTTTTCAAAGTCGCAAGTGGGGGTAACCCCTTAATTGCTGTTGCGCCTGAATAAACGTGAACGAATTTATCGCAGAATACTCGAGCTTTAAGGGCAATGCGCTTATTGCATTATCGATAAATGAAATTCACCTGCTGAGATTGAAAGTGGATTGATGCAGACTGAAAATGTAAATGTGCATTGAGGACTAAAGTCTCAAAAAAGACTACAGCCTCAAAAAAAGTATCTGCTTTTGACCTTCTGACCTCGGACTTAGGCCGAGAAATTTTGGAACGACTTGGCGGGTGGTGGAAGTCAATGAAAAGTAAGCGACAGACAGTATTATCACTCAGCTTTTTAAACACATATTTTCAGACATTTCGAGACCTTCCGTTTTAGTTTTTGACCTTTTCACCTCGAACTTAGGTCGCGCAACTGTGGAACGACCTTGTGGATCATGGAAGTCGATACAAATTGAAGGAAAGACATTTTCATCACACGAAATTTTAGACACATTTTCTCTACACACATTTTGAGACCTTTCTTTTTAATTTTTGACCCTCTGACCTCAAGTTCAGGACGAGGAATTCCGAAATCAATTGGTGGGAGGTGGAAGTCGACAAAAATGAAGGGAGAAACATTTCAATCAGTCGGATTTGTAGACAGATTCTTTTCCACACACATTTTGAGACCTTTCTTTATAGTTTTTGACCTTCCAACCTCGGACTCAAACCGAGGACTCTGGAACGACCTTGCGGATGACGGAATTCGATGAAAATAAAGGGAGAGATATTTTCGTCACACAGAATTTCAGACACATTTTTTCTACGCACGTTTTGCGACCTTTTTTACAGTTCTGGGCCTTCTGACCTTGAACTTGACTCAAGGAATTTCGGGACGACTACGCGGGTGGTGAAAATCAATAAAAAATGATGGGTCTGAAGTTTGAATGGTTGCAACGCAAAGAATTTTTTATTTTCCATAATTTGTCGGATAGGGGCTCCAGTGGCCTAGGAAAGATGCGCCTGACAATGAGATACATTTCAAGGGTTTTTAGCCAACGGAACCCACCCTAAGGGTCTGCCGGAAGTCGGACAAAATCGTATCTACCATTTTTCTTATTAGCATTGTATGGGTCGTGACCCTTAAGGAATGTCCTTGAAAAAGCTGAACGATTTTCACTATGCGGAACTCATCCTCATTAGAGGGGAGAGTGTTGACAAAAGTTGCCATCAGCGGATGATTTTGCGTCGATAAGGGTGTCGAAAAATTGATACGACCGAATGTTCAAAATAAGTCCTGACCGATCTTCGTTTTCGATCTTTGTATCTCATGAATATCAAAAACTTATATTCCTTTCAGCTTTCAGTTTCTATCAATGTCAAAAATTGATACTGTTATCAATATCGTTTGTCCACATTTTGTTTTTCGGAATCTCGATGTCGATTGTTGAAATTTTGTTTTTATGAATTTCAATGTCGAACGTTGAAATTTCGTTTCTAGGAATTTCGATGACGAATGTGGAAATTTTGTTTTTATGAATTTTGATGTCGAATGTTGAAATTTTGTTTTTATGAATTTCCATGTCGATTGTTGAAATTTTGTTTTTATGAATTTCGATGTAGATTATTGAAATTTTGTTTTTATGAATTTCCATGTCGATTGTTGCAATTTTGTTTTTACGTATTTCGATGTCGATTGTTGAAATTTTGTTTTTAGGAATTTCGATGTCGATTGTTGAAATTTTGTTTTTATGAATTTCGATGTCGATTGTTGAAATTTTGTTTTTAGGGATTTCGATGTCGATTGTTGAAACTTTGTTTTTATGAATTTCGATGTCGATTGTTGAATTTTTGTTTTTATGAATTTCCATGTCGATTGTTGAAATTTTGTTTTTAGGAATTTCGATGTCGATTGTTGAAATTTTGTTTTTATGAATTTCGATGTCGATTGTTGAAATTTTGTTTTTATGAATTTCGATGTCGATTGTTGAAATTTTGTTTTTAGGAATTTCGATGTCGATTGTTGAAATTTTGTTTTTATGAATTTCGATGTCGATTGTTGAATTTTTGTTTTTATGAATTTCCATGTCGATTGTTGAAATTTTGTTCTTATGTATTTCGATGTCGATTATTGAAACTTTGTTTTTATGAATTTCAATGTCGAATGTCGAAATTTTATTTTTGTGAATTTCGATGTCGATTGTTGAAATTTTGTTTTTATGAATTTCCATGTCGAATTTCGAAATTTTATTTTTGTGAATTTCGATGACGATTGTTGAAATGTTGTGTTTATCAATATCGAAAAAGCGCTCGCTCGGGGGGAGGGGGGGGCAAAGCGACTTGAGTAATTCAGCCGCTTCCCAAAACGCCGAAAGCGTGTACCCATTTCGACCTGGTAGGGATCGTAACGGGTACGGGCCGAAAACCGATAATCGGGAATAATGTGTCTCTCGTCGATATTATTCAAATCTTAACTCGACCCGCGACCCTTGAAAGACGAACTGCTTCAAAATACATCCATGTGCGCTGGAACCTTAATGACAGGGGTCGTTTCTCCTCTTCGGCAAAGCTAATAGCTCATCAACGATATTGGCTACTAATATCCTCTGGGAAGCTGTGTTCGATCGGACCTCTAATTAACACGATTGACGGTACGCCACCTTCAAAATGACACGTAAACGATACCGCAATTAGCTCTCATTGGGCGTTCGGTAGCTAATTACCATACTGCGGTACCAACGCCTGTATAATGATAATGATGAAATAATTACAATAAACGGATTGAGGGGAAAGATACCTTCAGGCGAGGAAAAATGGCTAATTTTCATCGTTTTTTTAAGGACAGAAATTCTTTACTATTTTTTAGACTTAGGCTATGTTTTATTACTACTTTTGGATGTTACATGGTATTTTTTTTTATTTTTTATTAATCTTTAAAAATGACGGAGGTACGGCACGGTCTTCTAAATAGGTTGCAGCCAATTTTGTCAGACGACGTGACACGTAGCGTCGGCGGGATTATTCTGAAAAAAAACTGACGACGATTTTTCTTTCATTAACACTCATACGCAGAATATGAACCAAGAAAAAGTGAGAAATGTTGAAAATCGATGATATGGTACGCTTTGAAACAAAAAATTGAATTTTCCAAAATAAAGGCTACATTTCGCGATCAAAAATGGAACTTTTTTTTTCAAAAACTTTTGCGTTTGTGTCAGACAGTATTAGAAAGATTCATACCAAATTTCATCGGAATCGGTCGATACGTCGTGCGAGTTTTGAACATGCAGTTTAGAAGACCGTGCAATACCTCCGCCATTTTTAAGGATGTTGAGTCCCAAATCGCAAATGATAAGAAAATTCTGCAAATTTGGTACGTTTTTGTATGAAGTACTTCAGAGGTCGTGTAAAAATTTCACGACAATTAGGAAGCTCGTTATTGAACAATTAACATTCACAAATTAAATGTTGTCTTATGGAAAGCAACGGAAACAAAACGAAGTTTATTGATAATTTTTTTTTTTTATTTCTTTTAAAAATTGTTCGTAACAAAATGTTAATTTTTTAATAACGAGCTTCCTAATCGTCGTGAAATTTTAACACGACCTCTTAAATACTTTATACAAAAACATACCAAATTTTCAGAATTTTCTTATCATTTTTTATTTCAAACCTTAAGGAGGTTGAAGTGATGATGATAGAATTCGGAAAATTTGGTATGTTTTTACATGAAGTATTCAGGAGGTCGTGTAAAAATGTCATAACGATTAAGAAGCTATTTATTGAACAATTAACATTAACATGTTTCATAGTGACTCAACATCCTTAAGGCACTACGTTACAAGAAACTTTCAATTTCCGGTTGAAAATGGTCAGAACGACGAAACAGCACCCACAGACTTAGCAACGCCACGAGTAAGAGCTGATGCGTTTGGCGAACATAACCCAGCTTTGTTTTGAAATTAATTTGAATAGAAGCCGCCACGAAATGTGCAAACAACAATTTATGGAGGTATATCATTAATCACGTATTAATAATACGTATAATTATATTTTGCCTATCGTGTTAATTCCGCTGAGGTAATTCAAGCCTGCTTTAATAGGCTTGAATTTTATTACGTTAATATTATTACGAAGATTACTACCGAGTCGTTGACAATCGAATTTTTCAGTTTTTATTTGTTCACGTGCAATAAATTTATCATTTATCATATTCATATCGATAATACGATCAATCAACATAAGTAAACCACAATCAGAGCAGCTGTGGGTAAAATAAATTTAGACTCTTTTTTGACCCTGCGTGGAAGTGATCGTACGTCCTTAAGGGGGGATTGTCTTTTTTTTTCGCAAAATTTACCGCCTTTTGGGAATTTTTTTGTGAAGAAAGTATACAACGGAAAACTTGTGAAACTTGGCATATAGTTTTATTGATCTGTTTACTACATACAAAAAAATTTTTAAACAATTTCATCAAAAAATCCGCCTCCCACCCCCCTCGACGCGCGATGGTCCTTTTTTGATGGTGTGCACGATTTCTCAAAAACTATTCAACCGATTGCCTTCAAATTTGGACAGAATGCTCAGCTGACATCCTTTTATCGTTTGATGAAGCAAAAAAGCAATACGTTTAATAGTTTTTTATTTATAACAAAATATCGATCAATTTTTGCCGAAAAATCGATACTTCAAGTTCAAAACGTCACCAAACCGTCAATTTTTTTTTTCCCTTCATCGAACGATAGCTATATGTGTCTAAAGTAAAATGCTTTTTGGGTTTTTGTTGCAAGATGAACGTGAAGGCTGTAATCGTGCACACCATCAAAAAAGGACCATCGCGCGTCGAGGGGGGTGGGAGGCGGATTTTTTGATGAAATTGTTTAAAAATTTTTTTGTATGTAGTAAACAGATCAATAAAACTATATGCCAAGTTTCACAAGTTTTCCGTTGTATACTTTCTTCACAAAAAAATTCCCAAAAAGCGGTAAATTTTGCGAAAAAAAAAGACAACGAACGAGACCCGAGGGAGTCTCGGATCAAACCAGCCCCCGACCAATCACCCCCTCGCTTTCTCACCCACAGGGACTGGCTTTATTATCGGATCAGTCGGCATTTGGAAAGGCCACGAAGGATCGTCCCTGTAACTTCAGACCTTATTTATGTACGAGACATAGTCGGGGACGATAACGCCGCGGCGCTGTCATCAAACGTACCATTGATCCGAAGACCGTGAGAGTCATCGACTGTGAACGGCTCTGATAAGAAATCGATGAATTATACGCGAGTGGCGACAATGTGGCCAAAAAAGTGCAGATATCGAACCAACGTCTTTCCTCCCCACCCCTCCCATTTTTTTCGTGAGATGTTATAACTCACAATGAGTAGGATTATCCGACTGTGCGTTGGATTTTCATCATTTTCCAAGCCCCAGCCAGAGCCTCGAGACGATTTATTACTCCGGTTTGAAGGCTCTTTTGCAACATTATTTTTCATATTTTATTGAACCTCGCTATTGTACGTTTGATGCTGATATATTCGGCATGAGTTTACTCGATATGTCGACTCGAAAATCGCCGTTTTTTGACATATTTTTTTCAAAGAGCGACGGTTGAAGGATATAGCAAAAATATGGTAGCCAATTCTTAGAGGCTTGACACTTGTAACGAAACATTTTTTCGATATAACTTTTCCGGAATTTGAGACACTCGAATCCTGTCGGACACATACGCAGAGTATGCGAGACGAAATATTTGGAGAATTGTACGAAATTAGTGGAAATTGGAGACTCGCGTTTTGCTTCGTCGCTTATTCGTTTCGTTCCCAGGCGGTGGAATTTTTATTTAATTTTTCATGATAAAGGCAATACATTTGTTCGTTTTATAAAAAAGGCCATAACTTTGTTTTCTTTTTTTTTTTGCAGAGGGAACATGTTTTCTTTTTTTTTACGGAAGGAAGAATTTTTTAATGAATATATTTCTCTATTAACCCTTTCTTGACAGACTTATATTTGGTCACGACTTTGACACGGTAGGTCTATTTTACCCGGAAAGTACTTCAACCGACTGCCCTTAACAACCCTTCGGTCGGTTTTTATTGAAAAAAAAGTCGAGATACACTTCAAACATTTCCCAGTACGTCTGCATAATTAACATTCGTAAAGTATTTATAAAATTGAATTGTTGTAAAAAATTATTGAATACTTTCAATTTTGGGAAAACGAGCATTTTGTTTCAAATTCGTCTGGGTGTGTCAAGGGTTAAAATAAATGAAAAAGAAATCATTTTTTTCACAATGCGAAATGATTTTTTTAAAGAGAAAAATCAATTATATCTTTTTCTACTAAAAAAAATTGCGTTATTCTTTCTTTACGAAGTATATACACAGTTTTTTTCATTTTGTTTTTGGGAAAAACCGATTTCTTTTCCTACAACATAAATCAATTTTTCTGTTTTTATAACACATGTTTTTTTTTATTTCATGAAAGGAGTTTTTTTTAAGAAACGTTTTTCCTTTACAAAAGATTGTAAACTTTTTTTCCTTCTTTAACAAAGGAAATAAATTCAGCCACGTTCTACTGGCTCTTCATCGTCGAGAGTCAATTATGCGAATGTGAGAAGAGTGTTGCACCATTGTTGAGAAAACAAAAAAAAAACAGCATACCACAAACTCAACTGGATGGAGGAAAAACAGCAATGCTCTTGTTTTCCTCTATCGATCGACTTTCTATTCTACTCATTTATTCCACCTCATTTACCTTTTCACTTTGTCCCGCACAAGCCCATCTCCCCCCTCTCCTTCTCTTCAACCCTTGGGCTTTATTCGCGTGGATTCCCGTTGTGTCGTCGGCGACTCCAATCGAAAGTGCCTCTTCTTTTTCGTCCCTTTGTAATTTTCCTCTTTACAACCCTTTTTCATAGCTAAAGCGCGGAAAAATGAGGCCAAAGGACGAAGGCGAGCGTCGACTTTTACGACTTCGAAGCAATTTTCGAACGCGAAATTCCAACGTGACGACGTACGAGCGCGGGATATTGTTTCGCCTTTTTTTTCGCGTAAAAATGAAAATATATCGCAATTCCAGCTGCCGTCTTTTTGCTTTTTCGTCCCTCTCTTCCCTTCTTTCGATTTTTCTGCACGTGGGATCCCGGACGGTCGAGGTGAACGAGTAATTCAATTTTCTCCAAACCCGCCACAGTTTTACTTTATCATCCTTTTTGCATCGCGGTGGCCCTGGGCGACCCGCACTCGCAAATTCAATTGTGCACTGTGGCTCGATACTCTCGCATCGAATAGCGGTGAATTTTGTTGGCAACGGAGCCGGGTGGGTTGATTGGAGGATTCTTGCAGACATATTGGGCGTGCGGATGTGACTTTTCGGATTATCAGTAGACGGTGTATCGCGTACTGAAGACATTACGTTGATGTTCATAACACTTGCATTCGAAAGGTCTGTATGCAGCTGTCAAACGTAGTTGATGCTATTTGACTGAAGTGTCAACAGCCATTATATTAGGTCTATTAAAAAGAAGTCCATTATTTTTGCCTTCAATGTCATGCAAAAATAATGGATTTCTTTTCATCGTATCGAAGATGTCTACTTCTGTACCGAATAAACGTCATTTGCAAGGAAAGGAAAGGTCTGCATGCAGCTGTCAAACGTAGTTGATGGTATTTGACTGAAGTGTCAACAGCCATTATATTAGGTATATTAAAAAGAAGTCCATTATTTTTGCCTTCAATGTCATGCAAAAATAATGGATTTCTTTTCATCGTATCGAAGATGTCTACTTCTGTACCAAATAAACGTCATTTGCGGCAAGCGTCACTGCATTGTTTTGTTGCAAAGAAAAGTGCAGCTAAATGCCATCGTTTCCAAACGTCATGCTCCATTAGCAGGCACGTGCGAAAAGTGCTTTCCACGATTTGGAAAGCAGGATTTTCATTTGGATGATGAAACGTATGGATAGCCGCCGAAAAAAATTTGAAGACGCACCATCGGAAGCATTACTGGACGAAGGTGCGTGTCGAAAGGAGTAAGGACAGTAGCATTGAATGTTACCCGACAATGCATTCCTTCAAGCCTGAATGCCATGGGAATGGACCAAAAGCAAGGGAATTGGGTATCACACGGATCGAAAGCATTTTACAGCACATAATGCCGGACCACATGGTGATGAATCCGCTGCTGATGAACAGCTGTCCGAAAATTGGTACATTTCGTACTATTGGACATTTAAATGTATAAAAATAAAAATATTGAACTCCCCGGCAGTTAATGCATGTGTTTTGAAAACAGGAACTTACAAGCTTGCCGTTAGATCCGGTCACTTTTTTTAACGGTCCATAAATGAATATAAGTGTAAGTATGAGTATAGAAGCACATATAAGTATATAAGTATATAAGTATAAGTATAAGTATAAGTATATAAGTATATAAGTATATAAGTATAAGTATATAAGTATATAAGTATAAGTATATAAGTATATAAGTATATAAGTATATAAGTATATAAGTATATAAGTATATAAGTATATAAGCATATAAGTATATAAGTATATAAGTATATAAGTATATAAGTATATAAGTATATAAGTATATAAGTATATAAGTATATAAGTATATATAAGTATATATAAGTATATAACTATCATAATGTAAGTATATAAGTATATAAGTATATAAGTATATATAAGTATATAACTATCATAATGTAAGTATAAATTAAAGTAAATAAGTCCTACAATCTCAGGATGCTCTTAACCGTCCGAGCATTGGTACCGTTACCTTACGAACTCGGAGTTCTTGCGATAGTACGATCGTTGGAAAAGTTCAGCGTGTATCTGCTTAGCGTAAGTTTCCACATTGTCACTGATTATCGCGCTTTTATACAAACAATGTCACAAAGATTAGCACGCGTGTAGCAAGATAGACGTTGTCACTAGAGGAGTTTCACGGTGAAATCGAGCATCAGCCAGGAAAGAACATGGGTCACGTTGAGTGTAGACGCGTTGAGCAGGGATCCGTTGCCGGATTGCTTGCTCATCGACGAAAGCGACGATGACATGACTACGAGACTGGAAAAGGTACAACGCAACGACACCACCACTGTGAAAATCATAGAATTGACCGTAGAAGGACAAGCGCGAGGTTATGTCGTTCGAAGTGGATTGTTGTTAAAGGAAGAAAAACAGGGCTTCCTGTGCCCTATCGACAAGAGCGATATGCCACTCGACGCCTATCACATTGATCATCCCGGTCCCTTGGCGTCGACGAGGAAATTTACAAGCATATATTTGCCGTAACTGATAGTTTCTGCAAACACACGGGGCTCTACGCGACTATGTCAACGGACACGAGAGAGAAGAGTTATATCCGACCGTGGCACAGCCTTCACGGCCAAAGATTTTCAAGAGTATTGCAAGAACGGAGGCAGGGTTGTTGCGCATATGGAAAACAGGGAAAATCGGAAAACTCAGGGAATTTCTTTCCTCTCGCAATAATCAGGGAAAAGTCAGGCAATTTTGGAAATTCTCGGGAATTTTCTCACAATTTACTTTTTAAGGGGTTATCCCCACTTGCGATTTTGAAAAAATCGATTTTTTTGTTGCATTTTTTTGAAGTATAAGTATCTGAGAATATGTCCTGAAAATTTCAAGTCGATCCGAACAAAATTGACTGAGATATGAGCGTTGAAAGAGAAGAATCCGTGAATTGAAGAACTGAAATTGAAACTTTAAACGCGTTTTTCTCAAAATGGCATTTCTGAAGTCGGTGACCAAGATTACTCGAACACTAATGAACCGATCTTCTTGAAATTTTGCAGGCTTATTTAATACATAAAAATGTAATCTTTAATCGTTCGATTTTTTTTTCGAAAAAAATGGCCGTTTTATAGCCAAAAAGCAGCCGTTTTTTTTCGTTAAAATCGAACCATTAACTTTGACTGTCCGCCATTTTGTGAAAAATGAATATTTTTTAAAATCCTTCGATTAAAGACTAGTTTATACTTATATTTGACTAAATCCATCCGCATTTTTTTTTCAGATGATCCACTTCGCCGCAATGTTGGTCACCGCAAACCGTGTATATAAAAACATTATTTCATTGACGGCCATTTGCCACTAAACAATGTAATATTTTTCAATAAAAAAATTACTGAAAGTTCTTCAAGATGTGTTCTTTAAGATGGTATATTGATCGATTAAAAAAGTTTTGTAGTTTTCTTTAAAAAAATTCATGAAAAAGGCCTTTTTTTGCGCTACAAGTGGGGGTAACGCCTTAAAAGAGATACGAAAAATGAAATCGACTTGACGATAAAACTGAACGGTATAAAAGTAAATATTTATTTATATTTTTAATATTCATGTTATTCTTTATTGTACACAAAATAAAGTTATGTCAGTGCCAAACATTGAGATTTCAAAAAATTTAAAACTAATTTACTGTAAAGCTACATTTGTAAATTAAAGTAAATTAAAAGTAAAGCTACGAAAATACATTTGAATTCGATCTGTCGATACACAGCCACATCATTATCATTATAGATAAGTATTGATATTTATTTTTTGTTTATTTTCACCGGCGTACAGACTTTTGTTTATAATGAGGAACACGTTCTGTATTTGCCTTCAATGTCTTTTTTTTACTTTATAATGTTTAAATTATGTTTCGAATTTTAGGTAAAAAAAATTAATATCAATTTTATCAAATTTCCATATATTTGGTCTTAAAAAATTATGGTATCCAGTTCAACATAATTCTTCAATAGAAGGATCGAGTTGAGAATACACTTTTTTGCGATTTTTTTTTCATCTATATGGATAACGTAAATTTATTGAAACCTTTTGTACATTGTTAAGTGTCATTTCAAGAACATTCCGTGAAATTTGTTTTTCAAGAACGCCTTCGGAAAAACACGATTTGCGGTGTTCACTGTATTTCAGTTAGAAATGATCTGAAATCGAGTACCATTAAAATTTAGTCAAAGTATCATCAAATCCCCCAAATCCCAAAATAGGAGGAATGGACATGTATACAATATCCTACATATATGTATTATAATATTATATATATATATATATATATATATATATATATATATGATTATAATATATGCGTATAATTATAATGAAAATGAAATTATAAATTATAATAAAAATAAAATTGGCGACCCTCTCGCTCATCTCGATTGCAGTTGGTGCTTGACAACAACGAGAGAGCGAACAATTGGAAGGGTCTGCCATTCGCATGGACCGGCCTCCACTGGCTTTCCATGTCCCACTCGTGCTACAATCCCGTGATATACTGCTGGATGAATGCGCGTTTCCGGTCCGGCTTCATAACGGCGCTCGGGCGGCTGCCCTGCATCCGGAAACTCATGCCCGATCGAAGAAACGGCGCCTACAATACGAGCATGGCAGGTATTGCGCTCACAGGTAATTCGCGCCATAACTTGGCCCCCTTAAAAAAACTTTGAACTTTTGAACTCGTTTTTTCTTTTTAATATTTGGTCTAAAATCCGATAGGTCTTGAGACACAACTCGACCGAGGATAATTCTCCGAGTTTTAGTCGACAAAAAGGTTAAAATAATATTCTTAAAATTCTGAAAAAATTGTTAAAATAATTTTTCTTTTTAATTCTGAAAAAATTGTAGTTAATTAAGAATGAAAAATTAAACAAATTCTCTTTCTTGATAGATCGTCCTCGACTCCATAATTCCCAAATGGAGCCCCTCCACTCATAAGAGTCCGACCGAAAATTGTGAAAAATAATATTTGAAAAAGAAAATTCTGACAAAATTCTGGCTACTCCGGTGTGAACCTATGCAACTTTCTACTCTCTTGACATATTCTCCGTAACCCCATATTTATTGAACTACGCCTATTTTTCTAAAACATGTCCTTTTTAGCTAAAAATGCAATACTGGGGCAAAAAAAATCGTACGGGACTTTCTAAAAAAGGAAAATGTACGTTTTGATATAATTTTTAAGTTTGTCATGAAAAAACGAGCGAAGAAATTTGCCAGAAGAGATGCGGGCAGTTTTAGACGTGCACAAAAAAAACTGAAAAATAGCCATTTTCAAAAAGGCGTACCGGACCCAAAAAATATTATAAAAAATTTTATAAAAAGGCAAAGTGAAAGTAAATCTGTCCTCTTTGAAACGCCGCTTGGGAAATTTGATTATATTGATTTTTGAGTTCGCTATCGAGCTGTGAGTACGGCAAGAAATTGCGCCGGGAGTACTGAAATTTTTGGCAGTATATATATATATATATGGGATTAATTTTTAATTATTATATATATTAATTAAACTTTCATTAAATTTTAATTTCAATTAATATATATGGGATTAATATATATGGGGATTAATATATATGGGATTAATTCACAGGGAAATAAAAAATAATAAATATACCGTGTCTTTCGTAACGTTTTCACACGTTCTTACACTAATTTCATTGTCGACGTGAAATCATCCCGAAGTATGCTCGGAGAGTAAAAAAAGTGGGTTCGATCGAACTTACCGAAAAAAAACCAAATAAAAAAAAACGACCACTATATCCATAACTGCGAGACTCGAGTGCTATAAAATTGCAGGATTCGAAACAGGAAATCACTCGGTACTTCGACGCATCAATACGTGCACGACGTACGTGAGCGTGCGAAAAAAAACGAACGGCAGCCACGGCGTACCGGTGAGGAGTGCGAGCTTCCGAAACACCGAAGCAATTCGCACCGTCCAACGTCCGGAGCGTCATTTCATACGCCTGGAGTGCCAGACCGAAGAGCAAATGTGAGAGATCGCCAGGAAAAAAAGACGACCCGCAAATAAAAAACAAAAATAAAGGATTTTCCTGATATTTTTTTTATATTAACCGGTCGAATTGTTTTTCGCCGACTAAAGGCCACGAATTTTCAATTGCAAAAAAACAATAGTCGTAAGTGTAAGCGTGAAAATTTGGGAAAAAATGACACCCTTGGATAGTGGATTTTCGAAAATCAAATTGATTTCAGTGGACCTCGGTTTTCGAAGAGAAAAAAAAATTCTCCTGGTGCCGATTTTTTACTGGAAATATCGACGAATCGATTGATCGAGATACGAAAAAAAAATTATCGGTGACTTGGCTTATTGATGGATCTTTTTTCTTCAGTTTTTTTTTCTTTCTTTTTTTCATGTGTACACTTTCTCACACATTATTTATCGTCTTGTCCAAAGTTCCTGTACCTGAAATGATCGTTAAGATTATCGTTAGATATTTTTAACTGCAATGAAAATAACTCATTCGTTTAGTCTCGCGATTAAGGGGGAATATACCTTTGTGAGGGCAAAATCGAGGGTCATTTTTGACAATGGATTTAAGAAAAACAAAACGATATTTTTAAATTCGGTTTTGCATACACTTTAGTACGAGTCTTAAAGTGAAAGAATTTTTTTTTTATTATTTTGAAACAAAATGGCTTTAAACGCGAAACAAAATGCCTTTAAACGAGTTTTCAATCGATTGAGTTGAAATTTTAACTGTAGCTTCTTGACAAAATTTTCTAGTCCAGTACGTAGGATTTTTCCAATAAGTTGAAATTTAAAAAATTTATGATCGATATTCAACCGATTTTTTTACGATTTTTTTGTTTTCATTTTAACGCCATTTTTTTAAATCAATATTTTGAAAAACCTAGACTAGTTTTTTATATCTACTTTCAAAATATTTTTCGTTTTTTGTTCTAGCTTGAAAATTATGACCTGTGCGAATACACCTGTAAAGGACTATGAAAAAAAAGGAGTTTTCTTTCATCGACTACTGTGCTGCAATTTTGTTTCAAAATAATTTAAAAAAAATAATTTCTTTTACTTTAAGACTCGTACTACCATGTATAAAAAGCGGAATTGAAAAATATTGTTTTATTTATCGTAAATAAATGGTCAAAAATGACCCTTGATTTTGCACTCACAAAGGTATATTCCCCCTTAACGACAGGTAGTCAAATGCCAGTCTTACATGCGGGATCGGCTGGTTTGGCTTGAATGAACGGATACGTCGCTTGAATAACTAAACGTTCAATTGCATTGGGTTACAATGTAATAATTTCTATGTATTCCTAGCAATCGTAGCGTGCTGCGGAAAAAATTAAACAATATTTTTTTACGTTTAGAGTTATCATACATTGTTGAAAAGGACTTTTTATGTTAAAAATATTTTTTCTACATCAAAAAGTATTTTTTGCTGTTAAAAATTATTTTTCGGCTGATCAATTATTTTTCAACGATGAAAAAAAAATGTCACGTTAAACCTTTGTTTCACGTTCAAATTAATTTTTTTACACGAAAAACTATTTTCTACCGCAAATTGAATTTTTTCACGTTAAAAACTATTCTTTTCGAAAATCATTTTTGTACCATAAAAATGACACTTTACATGTAGAAATTAATTTTTATTACGTTGAAAATTATTTCGTCACGTTAAAAATGCTATCTTTACGTTGAAAATTATTTGATTACTTCAAGAGTAATTTTTTCCACGTTAAGAATCATTTTATTAAGCTAAAAATGATTCTTTTTACTCTACAAATTATTGCGTTCGCCCTAGAAATGATGATTTCACTCTAAACTTGATCGCCTCAACCTAAAATTGATTTTACACCTTACAGCCTACTATCATTTAAAAAAAAAACATTTTTATCGTCCGTTAAGAATGAAAAACAATTTTCAAAATGATATTGAACCTTGAAAATGACCCACAACGTTTGTGAGAAAAAAAAACAATATTTAAGTATACGTTCAACGTTAAATATGACTTCGAACGTTTGTGTTTCAGGGCAAAAAGCTTACAAAGTACCTGATTTCGAATCACGCTCTCTAAAAATAAAATGAAATCCGTTACTCGAAGAAAAATCGACGTTCCCTCAGAAAAAAAAACGGAAATCGATCGATCGACCAATAAAAATATCAACGAAATACAATGGAAGTAAGGTCACCTGCGTTCAATCAAAAAAAAAAAAAAACGTTTGCACAACAAGGAAGTCCCAAAATGATTTTCCCTTCATTATTTTTAACCAATGTGATTCTAATACACGATCGATTTTCAAGCCAATGATAGTACGAATCCTCGAGTCCATATACGTAAGACTGTTTCATTTTTATTCCCTTTTTCAACTAACTCAATCGTCATCGATGCGTCCACGTGTATTGACGAAGCGCAAGATCAAAAGGGTATGAAAAGTTCGAGAGATCGATATGAGACACAAAAGTCGACCTGTCAATGACGATCGAAAGTAAATCGGGCTTTTTTTGTTGCGAAAAAAAATCATGTCATGTTCAAACTTCGTCAGAGAGTGCAAACCGAGAGAGTCAAAGGGCTTCGAATCGTTCACTGTGAATAAAGATATAAAACACATACTTATACTCAAATATGCAGGGCGGCCGGAAAAGTGACGTCCAAAAGGAAAATCTACATGCCTCGTATCGATACCTATCCGAATCACCCCCATCTCTATGCACGTCGATTTTTTTCACTTTTCGAGAAAAAATAATTTTTTTATATTCTTCCTTTCTGTGTGTACCTCCCTCGCGATTTTTTTTACTCTTCTTATCGTTAAGCCTTATCATTTTATTGTTAAGCAATAAATAAATGGTCGACTGAAAACTAACGTTGATGCCTCGAAAGTTAAGGATGTTGAGTCCCTATGAAACATGTTAATGTTAATTGTTCAATAAATAGCTTCTTAATCGTCATGAAATTTTTACACGACCTCCTGAATACTTCATGTAACAACATACCAAATTTTCAGAATTCTATCATCATTACTTCAACCTCCTTAAGGGTTGAAATAAAAAATGATGAGAAAATTCTGAAAATTTGGTATGCTTTTGTATGAAGTATTTAAGACGTCGTGTTAAAATTTCACGACGATTAGGATGCTCGTTATTAAAAAATTAACATTTTGTTAAGAACAATTTTTAAAAGAAATAAAAAAAAATTTATCAATAAACTTCGTTTTGTTTCCGTTGCTTTCAGTATATTGTAGATATTATAAAATTGAGAGGTCAAAAAAAAAACTTCTTGCAAAGTTACATCAGTTTCCATAAAACAACATTTAATTTGTGAATGTTAATTATTCAATAACGAGCTTCCTAATTGTCGTGAAATTTTTACACGACCTCTGAAATACTTCATACAAAAGCATACCAAATTTTCAGAATTTTATCATCATTTGCGATTTGGGACTCAACATCCTTAAAAAGAACACAGGATCGAGAGGATTAGTCACTAAAGTTCAGGTGTTAAAAAAATACTCATACTAGTCTCGATGGATCCTGGTTATTGTTGAAAAATTCTAAGAGAAAAGTGCACAGAAAGCACGAAAAAAAAACTAAAAGATGCCTTTTTCTCGAAAAGTAAAAAAGATCGTAGAACTTATGTGGGGTGATACGGATAGGTATTGATACGAGGCATCTAGATTTTCCTTCTGAACTGTTCTGACCAACCTATATATCTGATATATATATATATATATATATATATATATATATATATATATATATATATATATATATATACCAGATTATAGTCGATCAATGATATTTAGCATTAACGAACCAACTGGCCCGTTAAGATAAATTAATCAATAATATGTACAAAGTAATATAAATGGAAACATTGCTTTCGTTATTTATACGAAAATATCTCGCCTGAATTGACGTATTTAGTGATGTGTAGCATTTTTTTTTTTTAAGAAGACTGTACTCGTAGACTTGCGCAGAATTTTGTAATTTACTTGCATGTTGATTTATTTATTGCACTGTACAAAATCATATACAATATATATATATATATATATATATATATATATATATATATATATGTATATGTATAATACGAACATTATTTCGCAGTTGTGCCGATAAGAAATGATATATTACGGTTATTGTCATTTAAAAAAATATACATAAATAATTGTTTACGCGGATATATGTGTATATATATATATATATATATATATATATATATATACGTACAGGGTAGGCAACAACTATTAGCAGTAGAAATATTTTCTAACCTATTAAACTTAGGAGAAAACTTTTCCTATAAAAGTTGCATAGTTCCAAGGTGGCATGGAGCGGTGGCGTTTTTTAAATTGGACTACTAGATCGCTTTTAGAATTTTATCGAGGGACTAAAAATAAGTTCACACTGCAAATTTCAAGATGATGGATCAAGATTTAGTATTAAAAAAATCGATTAAAAAAACGTCATACTTTTATCTGGAATTGATTTAAAAAACGGTGCAAAGTCTTTCTACTATAGAAAGTGCTCGAAGTGATACCCATCACTTTCGGTGCACGTTTGCAATCTGATTCGAATTGATTGCGTCGCACGTTTGTGACATTCGCCGTAATTTAAGTCATAAATATAAATGGGTATGTTTATAAACGACTCAAAAGTTCATTCTGAGGTGTATAAAACATTCACTGACGAAGTTTCTCAATAATAATCACTGATAATGTTATACTTTTCCAAGCTGGTAGTAACACAATAGTTTTTCTTATTTGCGTAATAAATTTTGAAAATGCATGATTTGGCTATTTAATTATATTTTCATGACAAAAACGCATGCATTTTTGAAGGTTCATTTTTAAAAAATCATAAACCGTCCATTTGACTCAACTAGACCGTTCCAACCTCCTTAAGTGTCCGCCTTCGATTTGGTTGAGATTGTTGTTAAGATTTATCATCGCTTTATATTTGAAGAACTTTGGTTTTCGTTTCATTCATCACTAGTCACGTTTTTCTTTGGGGGTAGTTTCCCCCCTTAAAACCATTTTTCCGTCGATCAAAAATAATAATTGACTCGGTTTTTTAATAGTTCCTTGTTTGTATCAAACTACTGGAACCTCGATTAGACCCTATTCATTAATTAAAGGGTCTTCTCACTTCAGACGCTAAAAAAGGCTTTTTTCATGAATTTTTTATACGTTTATTATATGAATTATTATATAATTATTATAGAAATTATTATATTATATATTATAATATATATCATATGTTATATATTATATATTATATATTATATATTATATATTATATTATATTATATAAATAATTATTATATAAAAGTTGTTACACTTAATAAATACACTTTCGAAATACATTTTAACAAAATGTATGTATTCATGTAACCCAAGCCAACTTTAAACACGTTATTCTCGAAACAACATTTTTCGACGGCTTGTTGTTAAAATGTTCGAAACTACTGAACGGATCCATATGAAATTATAGCCACATATTCTTTACAACTATCGTTACAGCACATGCCAAGGATTTTTTTAAATTTTAATCTTTACTATTTATCGTGCCAAAAATGGTGAAAAAACGCTTTTTTTTTCTTTTTTCGAAATATGTCCGCCATTTTGTTATTTTTGCATATCTCAAAAATCGTATGATATGCGTTATAGCCTTAACATACCGAATCTAAAGCCGTTTGATTTTTAGCGCAGACCTAAAATTTTTTCAAGACTTTTTTTAACTACCATTTTCGTCTATAAGTAGTGACTTGAATAAATACATTTTTTTTTAAATGTATTTCGAAAGTGTAGTTATTAAGTGTAACAACTTTGACATCACTATCTTTAATATAAACCTATCAAAAAAATTCATGAAAGTAGCCTTTTCTTTAGCGTCCGAAGTGAGAAGACCCCTTAAGACAGGGGTGATTACAAAGACAATACAATCAATGCGAATCACATTAAAAGCGTGCGTCAAAAATAATAGCCCTTACTTTGAGCACCTTTCACAGGAGTAGGTGTTTGAACCGTTTTTCCATCGATTCTCGACTAAAAACATTGGCATTCGAGTTTTATCGATTTTCAACGCTAAACATTGATCGATCATCTCGAAATTTGGGGTGTAAGCTTAGAGTTCCTCCCCAAAATTCCTTAAAATAAATAGTAGTGCCATTTTTCGAAAAATGTAGATGAGCTCGAAATCCCCAAAAGGCCTCTACCAGTTTGAACCTCGTGGCCACCGCTCCGTAAGCCCCTTCGAACTGTGCAACTTTTGTAGGAAAACTTTGCTCCTGAGTCTGACAGTCCAGAAAATATTTCTACTGCTAATACTTGCTACTTCACCCTGTATATCGATATAAATTTGCCGACGATATAGTGCCTCGCAATGAATAAACAAAGATGCGAATAAATAACATTTTTGGGAAATTTTCGTAAAAAGACGAAAAAAAAAAACGATACAAATGTGTTTTCCGTGCAAAGAAAATGTCACAAGCTCGAATTTATTTGTCTCGCGCCACATCGAATCCACGTACGAAGTAAAGGTGTCACGTGTAGCTAGAAAAACGAAAGAATCTTCGCGCTGTGCCGCAAAAGAGCGAGGAAGAGAAAAAAAGAAATTGATGTCAGACCCGATGTTCTCCGTTCCGCGGGACCTCGTGAGGCCCAGCTCCTCAGAGACACTCGAGGTTCATTGTGCTTTTTCGACGGAATTTATCACATTCTATATATATATATATATATATATATATATATATAGAATGTGATATATATATATATATATATAAACTTATTTATTTATTTATATATATGCAAGTGACGTGAATATAAAATTTGTAAATAGATAAACGAATCACGTCACTACAAGACTGTGAACCGGCCGATGGGTCGAAGCAACGAAACCACTGTAGCGTGTACAACATATATATGCATGCATGTAAATATACAGGGTGATTCACATATACAGAAATTTTCATTGCGAGCACATAGAGCGGGTAATTGCGAGCAAAACGCTTTTTTTTTAAATTTCGTGCGACAAAAATTGGCCGAGATATTTGCGTTCAAAGTCCGAGTACACTGCAACCTCTATTGTCGGCACAGCAGCGGGATCGGCGGGATCGGCTGCGCATGACACTTGCAAAAATGGAGGTTAAGCACCATCCGCTCGAACCGACTCTGCGCAGCTGGGATAGCTGCCTGCGGTACCCCTGGAAGAACTCTCTTTCGTCTATACAGCGTTCAACGAGAGAACGACACGCTTCCAAACCTAAATTCATCCGGTACGGTAGGATCCCACCTAATGCGGTGTCCTCTTTACCTTCTCCACGTGACCATGTTAGTGCGGGACCGAATACGGTTCTGAACAGCAACCCCCTACTACCCACACCCGACCCACAGGCCACTAAAAGCTACACGGCGATGTGTCGTTCTCTCGTTGAACGCCGTATAGCATGCTTCGAGCCTCACGCTAGGGCCTGGCGCCTCTTTCACCATGCGCTACGAACATCGACATTCGGCACGCAGTGGGGAGGGAGGGTGATGCATCTGTGCAAGAGCGGCGTCAGCTAATTTGTGGGGGGGGGGGGGCAAGATTGAAGAGAGGATGGCGAAAATATTAATTGTAGAGATTTTAGAACCTTATATACATTTTTCGAATCTCTAGGGGACGCAGCTGCCCCTTTCGGCCCCCCCCCCTGACGGGGACCTTGCGCCTAAGGAAGTTCCGATAACAGAAGTCACAGTGTAGTAAAGAATGGGAGAGCAGATGCTCACGCGTGAGCCTGATCGAGCGCGGGTTCGAATCCACCTTCGGACAAGTGAACCTTTTTTTTCTTACATTTTTTTTTGCTAAAAAAAATCAAGATCAAGCAATCTCGCTTTGCGAATCTCTAATTGAGTAATTTTTTTTCATAATTTAATAATTAAAGAAAAAAATAACGTTGGAATTTGAATGTAAATATCTCGGGCAATTTTAGTCGCGTGAAGTTTTGAAAAAAGAAAGCTATTTGCTCGCTGTGATACATCCTGTACGCTCACCAAGGTGACCCTAATAGTCGTGGATCACCCTGTGTATATGTGTATACACACATGTTATATATAAATCTCCGTTCGTTTGTGTATTCGCGAGAATGTCGATGAGTCTGTTACGTGCGCAAATGTAAATTCGTTCGGGTCAGCGACGTAAGCACCGTAAACGTCATAATAAAATGTTTTTACAATAAGCACATGACGCGTTTCTCAATCTTTTTTTAGACCCGTCTCCTATCGATCCCAAGAGGTAATCACATGCCCAAACCTAAGATATAAAGGCTGTCTCAAAATGACCTGACATTTAAATTTACCAATAAAACGTATTATTTATTTGAAAAGTACGAATACGTTTGTTTCAACACAAGGTACAAACATTGAGGTTATGTGTGGAACACAATATCCGATAAATGGCCGCCTCGTCCCTGTTCGCAAACGTTCACGCTTTTGACGAAATATTCAATAACCTTTTGGCATAATTGCGGAGTAATATCATTAGTGGCGCGTCCAATTGCTTCCTTGAGCTCCGGAATGGTCCGTGGATTATTGGCATACACTTTCCCCTCCAGAAAACCCCAAAGAAAGAAGGCCAGTGGCGTCAAATCAATTCATTCCATAAAAAGTTGGTCATCATGTCACGAAAACGAACGCCATTAAGGGCAATCGCATTTCCAGCAGCATTCTCGAAAAAAATACTGCCCAATGACTCCTCCAACCCAAAATTCGCACCAAACGGTGACTCGCGGACAGAATCGCCTAACCTCAAATTTTGTGATTAGATCAGGGGGTTGACACTGGGATAAATTCTCTTAACAGTAACGTGTCCCCGTTATTGTCGCCTCGTATCTAACCCACCATGCGGCGCTAGTAGTCACTCGCATGACCCCCACTCCGCAAAGCACCTCTCCGTATTATTTCGTCATCTTTTTCGTCGCGTGAACCAAGTGAATATTTCTCTTCTTTTTCTCGATCTGTCATTGTTCTCGAAAAAAAATCGTAGTGTGGTATTACAAAGTGATAAAATGATAAACAATTTTAGTGGAGCGATAAAATAAAAACAATTTTTGTGGTTTTTGTGCTCATATTTGAGAATGCCTGCGTGCGTGGTGCTTGGCTGCACGTCAGGTTATCAATCCAACAAGGAAAAATCGCATTTCTCGCGTCAAATGCAAATTATGCAGACGCTGCGCGACTGAAGTGGGGGTCATGCGGGTGACTGCTAGCGCCGCATGGTGGGTTAGTTTACGTGGCGACAATAACGGGGACACGGTAGACCCAGCAGTGCCAGGGGGCTGGATTAGATTCACCAGTGTTGCGAGATGGTGCGTTACGATGACCAAAAGACTGTTGTTGTTGTTTTGTAATGGATTTTCACAATTTCTATGCGTTGCTCGACCGTGTAATTCTCCACGACTGAACCTCCATCCTTCCCGATGCGATTGGTCGAAGATTAGTACACTATGTCCGCCACGAAAGAAATGGCGCGCAGTTTAAAATGTCAGGTCATTTTGAGCCACACATCGATATACCCGAGGTCCATCCAGATTTTTATTTGCAGGTCAAGGATTTGACAAAATTATGAATTCATGTTATTTAATTCAAAATAAGGTCCTTCCGACTGCGCCAACCACTGCCAACGGTTGCTGTCAAGAGTGACTAAATACTTACCCTCCAAGTGCGATTTCAATATTGGAGAAAAAAAATTGGCACGTGGCCATGCTCCATACTCCGTCGGTAAAATCGATTAATCAATTTCTTAAATTGGACCAAAATACCGTAGCGCGAGTATAGTACAATAAACATTTCACCTTCGAGGTTGCTGATGAGACGGATCACGTGGCGAAAATGTTCAACACCTGTACCAAAATAAAAATTACACATTGACATTGATCATTGAATGAATCATTGAAAAAGACAAGACGTTCTTCATATCGACGTTGTTTGCGGAGGGAAGATTTATCAAGTGCACGATTTATTACAGTCCATTGAACTCGTCATTGTCGTTTCGCTTTTTCCGGCTCTTTATTGCTCCGTTCAGTTTTCGAAGTTACAAACTCACACGTGTGCTTCGAATACACTATAAGTACATTATTCGAGCGTACGATAAATTCAATCGAGACAGAAATTCGCGACGAAGGACAGAGAAATAAAATAATTACTCGATCTACGAAGATCGAGACAAAACGTAGTACGAGGTCGATCAACGTTTGTTCCATTCACGAGACGTCTTTAAGAAATCCATAAAACGGTTGAACGTCCGGGGAATTATTGTTCCGAGTCCGGTCGATGAACCCTGCTTTGCCGAAGGGGAATTGACATATACACACGCATATATATATATATATATATATATATATATATATATATATATATATATATATATATATATATAGGTCGTCCTGTTATGAATGGATAATCCTGCAATCATCAATACGTCGAATCATGTTCTCCTATATGCTGAAATTCCAGTTTAATAAAAGTCCCACAGTGTTCGAGATTTTGAGCATTGTTTTAAAAAAAAGTCATCTGCTTTTGCTTTTCCGCATGCCATTTCTACAAATGATATGAATCGACAATAACTAAGCAACTTTTTAAAGCAATTGGCACGATATGCGTAGTACATGTTTTTTTACACCGCGTGCTATCAGAATCAGATGTTCGAATTGGTTTGTATGAAAATTCTGCATAAGATCTTTCTTTCATAAAGTTTCCTCAACATTTGACATCAAACAGAAGACTTATCTAGATAAAACCAATAACCAAGGGTATTTTTTTAAAAAACCGCGCCAAAAAAAGTTATCATTTGCAGAAATGTCATGCGAAAAGTCAAAAGCAGATCATTTTTATCTCGAACCTATCGACAGTTGCAGGATTATCCTACATAACGAGTCGAAGGATACTAAACATTCGTAAGTATTAAAAAAAAAAAAAAACAACTGAGTCGTTGCATATCACGAAAATGCTGCTCTCCTTCGTCACTTGTTTAACAATTATTCGTCTACGGGGGTAGGTTTAAAAGATTTAAAAATCGACGGTCGCTCGAGGCAGCTTAAATTGAAGGGAAAGGTCCAACGTCGCAGATTGAAGTTCAACTGATTATCACAACGATAGAACTGCCAGTGAAACTTCGAACGCGTTTTTCTCGAACGGATGGTTTTCAAAGCGGTGTACACGATTTCTCGACATCTAGTCAACGGATATACTTGAAATTTGGTACACTTGTTCGACGTAACCGTAGTTTAGTCTTGACCGACGTTTTTCTCCTTGAGATTTTTTTCTTAGTTATTAGCAATAATGATGGGATCTTTTTCTCGGAAAATCGAAAAAAAAGGAAAAAAATTGGTTCGAAACACGATAACAAAAAAAAGCTCGGTCAAGTCTTAGCCAATGTTATCTATTTTAGGAAAAAAACTCGTTTTTTCGTTTCGGATCAACCGGGCGGCTGGAATCGAGTACACCGTTGAGCCCCTCACGTTCGAAGGTCCTTCACGAAATGTTTAATAACTTCTCTAAGCATGAATATTTTTTCGTGAAATTTTACACACAACTTTCTTAATGTACATACAAATAAATGGCCAAACGATTTTTCGATCATCTTACGTATTCCTCGGAAATCAATTTTTTTTTAATAACCCTGATTTTCGCTTTGTCACAGTAGCCTGACCTCGTAAACATCTTATTGATAACTTTTTTGGCATTATTATTGTTCGCGATCAATTCTACGTAACATGTTGCACGGGTTTGAGTTTTATCAGTTTTTTTTCTCGAGTCGAGAACTCCGAGAATTCCGGAGACAAACTTTTGGCGGCGAAAATTTTCGAATAGCTCCAATGTGATATTGAAAAAATTTTAATACGATTGAGTATAATTTGACACGTGCGCAAAATTACTCGACTCTACGCTCTGCAATCTTCAAATTATTGAGACAAGACCAGTTTTCACTAATATTGACTGACTGGGAGAAAAATTCGACGCGTTGACACGACCTGCGTAATGTACTTCAACGTAGAAAATTTGTTGCTATTGGGAGTACAAATAAGTCGCCGCTGTTTGTTAAAATAAAAAATTGGGCATTTATTGTGAAAGAACGGTACGTTGTGTTTTATTCAAATTGAAATTGCTCGTTGAGTGACTCCTAATGTAAGTGCAAGTTCGAATCTCCGGAGGTCAAGATAAACTTTATAGGTTAGGATGATATTTTCTCCTATATTATGCCATGAATAATACACTAATTGGGTTACAAAGTATTCGAATGCATTCTAATCAGATTACTTTGTAATTAACTACATTATAACAGATTACGTAATATGTACTGAGTAATTTAATTACAATGTAATGAAATGCAATTCAATATTACTCTGTAATTGAATTACGTTGTAAACAGATTAATAATCGAATTATAATGTTTTAGGAGTAAAAATGTCTCGGCCGTTTTGTAAAGTGAAATTGCTTGTTAAGTCACTCCTAATGTAAGTGCGAGTTCTCGCGTTTGGCACGAATCTTCCTCCAATAATGCTTCCAATTCCGCGTCTTTGTACACTTTCGGCCTTCCGCTGCGTTCTTTGTCTTTGACGTCAAACTCACCGTTTTGAAACTTTTGAAAGCAGCTAAACAGAGGCTTTTGAAAGCAGATACAAAATCGCTAATATTTCGAGGTTACGGTGTGGCCGGATGTCCAACTTTACGATGACGTTTTACATCTGACAATTTCAACCATAACCTCTTCGTGGGGCCATATCTTTTGTCGAACGGCGGAGACTTATTTGTGCTCCCAATATAAATAATATTCACGATCGCCTATAAATTTTTAAATGATTTGTTCTTGCGCGCGTTTCGCGTATTTCACTGTGTTTCTTTTGGCGTTTTCTCGAAGACCACTTTTTTGGGAACCTCGTACAAGATAACTGAAAAACATTTCGATCGATTATATTGACATTGTGCACACTTCTAGATAACATAATTACCGTTCGGTGAACCTAAAGTTCCATGAAAATTATTTTTTTTAAACTACTTTCTCATCAACAAATACTATATAATAAAAAATTCTTTCAAAATAGAACATTTTTTTTTCAAGCACGTACAATTTTTCGAACTTTCACGTTTCAGTGGTTTTTTTTGGGTTCACACAGAGCGAGTGGGTGTTGGGATCTAAAACTCCTTGGCTCTGATGTTTCGGATCAAGCGGTCATTTTAAAACCGGATCCAATATGTACAAGAAACTTTACTCGTGTAGAATAAATAGTTTCGTCGCGAAAAAAAAATCTTGAAAATTCGCTTATTTTCGGCTGCCGAGGGAAAGTAGGGGCAAGACGAAGGTGAGAGACAGGTAAGTAAACGCAATCACTCATTATTAATATAATAAACACGGTTTGTCAAATTTTTTTAAGGTTATTGCGTGATTTTTAGTTGATTCGTTAACCGTCTAATGGTCCAAGATGATTACAAGCGATCGCAAAGCGGCAATATTTTACGAAATGAAACGAAGAAGAAGAACTAACAAACGATTTAAAACATATGGAAGCAAGATTATTCGGACCAAATACTACAGAACTTGGACGATTGGCTTACCAAATTGCTGGCATTGAGAATGAAACCATTTTTACATGCGAAAGATTGCCCATAATTTTTGTCCCATCATGCACCCAGCGCTGCTTCATCTTGCCCCGCATGTAGCGTAAGATGGGGAAAATACAGACTCAATTAAAAATGTACGGTCTCTCATTTCCGACATTTCATTTTATTAATAAAACGTATTATCTACTTGGGAAGTGGGAATATTTTTATTTTAACGTAAGGTGCAAACATGGAGGTTATGTGTGGAACGGTCTTACGTACAAATCTGGAGACTCGCTGAAATTTCGGTGGTGGGGGTGACTCGACTATTGAAGCCGAATTCGTGGTGTCGCTAGTATCGAGGGATGTTGTTTCGATCGCGGGTTAAGCTATAACGTGAATGCGCGAGTATTGTTGTCTCTGTCGTACACGGCACTCCGCGATCGCAGCGCCTCTAGCGTCGAGCTTCGGCACGGAAATCACGCGAACTAACGGAGTTTCCAGACCTGCAAGACCGCGTGTGGAACACACTATCCAATAAATGGCCGTCGCGTCCCTCTTTGCAAACCTTCGATCTTTTGACGAAATCTTCAAGAAAATTTAGTCACAATTGCGGACTAATTTCATCAAGGCCTCAGGCCACAGTAACGGGTATAAAATCGTGTGCGACTTTAATAATTCTTTTTCGTATTAAAAAGTGATTCACTCATAAAACTAATTATACATCTACTCAGTATGAATATCAAGCTGTTGGAAAAAATATTTTTTTTTTCGATGTACAAAATGGCCGACTACTCCAAACTTCTCGAAACAGCTTTTTTCCAATTGGCGTGACAAATAACTTCAACAATTTTCACTCGATTTACTTCAAACTTAAAAGTTACGTTCCTAATTGCATTTCGCAGAGAAGTACGTACGGAATTTCTGATTAATCGAAAACTTTTCATTTAATGAATTTTTCCACTGAAAATTAATTTCTGAAGTTCAAATACCTACAACTTTCGAATAAAACAACATTTTTTTAATTCCGTACGTGCTTCTCTAGGTATCCTCATGTAGATTGACGAGAATTTCTGTTTTTTGTTCTAGGTAAAAAATTGTGGACGCTAAACGTCACGCCGCGGAGCGCCTAAAAAAATAAAATAAAATATTCGTAGTCGGCCATTATGTACATCGAAAGAAAAATAAAAAAAATTCTAACAGCTTGATATTCATACTAAATAGATGTATAATTAATTTTATGAGTAAATCACTTTTTCATGCGAAAAAAGATTGTTAAATTCGCACACGATTTTATACCCGTTATTGTGGCCTCAGGCCTTAATGGTGCGTCCAATTGTTTCGTTGAGCTGCGGAATGGGATCATTGGCATACACTTTTCCTTTCAGAAAGCCCCAAAGAAAGAAGTCCAGTGCCGCAACTTGTTGAACGAACGTGTCCTCCAACTCCATGCCGTTTATGCCATTCATCGTATATTTCGTTCCACGCATAACCTCCGTGTTTCTGCCTTACACCAAAATAAGAGTATTCGTACTTTTGCAATAAACAATACGTTTTGTTGATAAATTAAAACGTCAGGTCATTTAGAGACACCCTTCGTACATTGTATGCCAACAATTTGACAGACTAATTTCGTGTTTCCAACATCGAAAGATTCATTCGTGTTGATTAGTATAAAAGAATAATTAGAGTTGACCGATTCCTACGTATCCTTTTATTTGAACATGCCCTTAGCCTTCTCCCCTTGCCCCTACTTCCCCTACCGTATCCCCGCCCCCTCAATTGCAGAATTGTCCTGGCAACTTGGAAATTCAGCTTCGGTAGCTGATAACCTCCTTTGGGCTTAGTCTGCAGGGTGTGAAAAAGATCCAGCAGCGGTCTAGGGATTAACCCCCACTTGCGATTTTGAAAAAATCGATTTTTTTATTGCATTTTTTTGAAGTATAAGTATCTGAGAATATGTCCTGAAAAATTTCAAGTCGATCCGAACAAAATTGACTGAGATATGAGCGTTGAAAGAGAAGAATCCGTGAATCGAAGAACTGAAATTGAAACTTTAAACGCGTTTTTCTCAAAATGGCATTTCTGAAGTCGGTGACCAAGATTACTCGAACACCAATGAACCGATCTTCTCGAAATTTTGCAGGCTTATTTAATACATAAAAATGTAGTCTTTAATCGTTCGATTTTTTTTTTCGAAAAAAAAATGGCCGTTTTATAGCCAAAAAACGGCCGTTTTTTTTTCGTTAAAATCGAACCATTAACTTTGACTGTCCGCCATTTTGTGAAAAATGAATATTTTTTAAAATCCTTCGATTAAAGACTAGTTTATACTTATATTTGACTAAATCCATCCGCATTTTTTTTTTTCAGATGATCCACTTCGCCGCAATGTTGGTCACCGCAAACCGTGTATATAAAAACATTATTTCATTGACGGCCATTTGCCACTAAACAGTGTAATATTTTTCAATAAAAAAATTACTGAAAGTTCTTCAAGATGTGTTCTTTAAGATGGTATATCGATCGATTAAAAAAGTTTTGTAGTTTTCTTTAAAAAAATTCACGAAAAGGGACTTTTTTTTTGCGCTACAAGTGGGGGTAACGCCTCGAGTACCTGGCTGGTACGACCGTCGTAACGCGGAATGATAAAAAGTCAATCTCCGGCCCGACCAAACCCAATGATTAGCCCACGAGGGCGCGTCTCAACATTTCCAGAGTCTCCGCGTCGCGATACGCGACGAGACCTCCCGCATTGGCGAAGCCCTCGTCGTCCCCGGAATACCGGAGCTGCCGCGTTTCCGATTCGGCCCCCGGACCGGCGAACTCTGCATAGTCGACCACTCCGCCGCCCAGCGAGCGGAGAATCGCTTGGGGGGCGCAAGTGTCCCATTTGAAGGTCGTGCCCTTCGACAATACGTACGCACAGGCGTCGCCGATCGCGACGCTCAGGATTTTGTAGCCCGCCCCGGGAATCTCGATCGTCTCGAAGCCCTTCTCCGTCAGCCTCGTCTTCACTCGCGGATCCTCGTTTCGCCCGAGAAGCAAAACACGAGCGGGCTCCGCCGGCAAGACGAAGGAACTTCCGGTTGATCCGCCCTCGTCCACGTAGCCCCAGTAACAGCGCCCTCTCCATCTGTACGCGTTTTGGGGAAAGATTAAGGGGTTTTTACACTCAAGGCATGTTTTGTTACTACTCTTGGCTGTTGAGGATGTTGTGTCCAAAAGTGAACATGGCAATTAGGTTTTAAAAATTTGATAGGTCATTGTGTAAAACATTTGAAAGGTTGTGTTAAAATTTCACAACGATTGGGAAGCTGGCTACTGAGAAATTATAATTCACAAATTACACGCAGCCTTATGGAAACTGAAGTAACTTTGCAATTATTATTTTTATTTTTTTACGAAAAATGATGCCAAAAATACAATAACAAAAATCACAGTTGAGGAAAAACATATAAGAATGCAGCGGCAACGTTGCGGGGTGGGGGGAAAAATGTCGAATTCGAAAATGACGAATGTCGAATATAGATAGATCAATCTTACTAGTCAGTGTAGTCGAAAATAACAATTACGCATACGAACATCTCGGAAGTTGATATATAGCGAAAAACAAAAATCAGATTTAATAAAATATCGAAAAACATAATATCGATGGGCATGTACGCATAACACGAAATAATTCGAGACGACAATTCTCCGAATTAAAAGAAACGGCGATGGTTCACAATGCAGAAAATCATTAAAGCGAACGGCCAAAAAGTCGAGTGGTTGAAATCGCGGAGGGTCAAAATGTAGAACGGCCCGGATGGCGAATCGAGCAATACGTTACTTGCGCCTCAGAGCGAAGCCGCGAGATAGCGCTGTCGGTCAGTCGGCTAAAATATCGTAAGGCAGCCATCCCACGTGACGGGCCCCACCACGTTCGCCATTTTGGGCGTTCGACCTTTCTGAGCAACTGAGCAATGTAACAATAAAAATGTCAATCATATAAAATCCTACTTTATCAGGAATATCCCTTCAAATATACATTAGAAATAAATATTTCAGTTAATTTGAGGTCATTCTGCAACCAAAATAATTTACGACTGCAAAATTAACATCCGTGTTTTAGATTCAAAAGAATTTTGAAAATCTAATGTCGGATTCGTGATCAGCGACCCCGAAAACCCCTGAGTACAAAGTTTTAGAAGAATTAATAAGTATTTGGAATTTCACGTCCGCCATATTGAATACGCCATTTTGAATTTTGAAAATATAATGCCGGATTCGTGATCAGCGACCCCGAAAGCCCCTGAGTACAAAGTTTTAGAAGAATTGATAAGTATTTGGAATTTCACGTCCGCCATACTGGATCCGCCAACTTGAATTTTGAAAATCTAATGCCGGATTCGTGATCAGCAACCCCGAAAACCCCTGAGTACAAACTTTTAGAAGAATTGATAAGTATTTGTACTTTCACGTCCGCCATATTGGATCCGCCATTTTGAATTTTGAAAATCCAATGCCGGATTCGTCATCAGTGACCCCGAAAACCCCTGAGTACAAAGTTTTAGAAGAACTGATAAGTATTTGGAATTTCACGTCCGCCATATTCGATCCGCCATTTTGAATTTTGAAAATCTAATGCCGGATTCGTGATCAGCGACCTCGAAAACCCCTGAGTACAAACTTTTAGAAGAATTGATAAGTATTTGTACTTTCACGTCCGCCATATTGGATCCGCCATTTTGAATTTTGAAAATCCAATGCCGGATTCGTCATCAGTGACCCCGAAAATCCCTGAGTACAAAGTTTTAGAAGAATTGATAAGTATTTGTACTTTCACGTCCGCCATATTGGATCCGCCATTTTGAATTTTGAAAATCCAATGCCGGATTCGTGATCAGCAACCCCGAAAACCCCTGAGTACAAACTTTTAGAAGAATTGATAAGTATTTGTACTTTCACGTCCGCCATATTGGATCCGCCATTTTGAATTTTGAAAATCCAATGCCGGATTCGTCATCAGTGACCCCGAAAACCCCTGAGTACAAAGTTTTAGAAGAATTGATAAGTATTTGGAATTTCACGTCCGCCATATTCGATCCGCCATTTTGAATTTTGAAAATCTAATGCCGGATTCGTGATCAGCGACCCCGAAAGCCCCTGAGTACAAAGTTTTAGAAGAATTGATAAGTATTTTGAATTTCACGTCCGCCATATTGGATCCGCCATTTTGAATTTTGAAAATCTAATGCCGGATTCGTGATCAGCGACCCCGAAAGCCCCTGAGTACAAAGTTTTAGAAGAATTGATAAGTATTTGGAATTTCACGTCCGCCATATTGGATCCGCCATGTTGAATTTTGAAAATCTAATGCCGGATTCGTGATCAGCGACCCCGAAAGCCCCTGAGTACAAAGTTTTAGAAGAATTGATAAGTATTTTGAATTTCACGTCCGCCATATTGGATCCGCCATTTTGAATTTTGAAAATCTAATGCCGGATTCGTGATCAGCGACCTCGAAAACGCCCGAGTACCAATTTTTATCAAAATCGGTGCAGATGAAAAAAGTGTCCGAAGACGCGGAAATGGAAGCATCGTCGGAGGGAGATTCGTGCCAAACGCAAGAAGAACTTGCGCTTACATGAGGAGTGACCCAACAAGCTATTTCAATTCGAATAAAACATGAAGGATTGTTCTTTCACAATAGATTCCCAATCTTTATTTTTGAAAACGACGGACACTTATTTGTGCTCCTAATACATTGTAATTTGATTATTAATCCGTTGACAAAGTAATTCAATTACAGAGTAATATCATTGAATTGCATTTCATTACATTCTAATTAAATTACTCAGTACATATTACGTAATCTGTTATAATGTATTTAATTGCAAAGTAATTTGATTACAATGTATTCAAATACTTGGTAATCTAATTACGTTATTATTTAAGACGTAATACAACGAAATATAGGGGAAAGTATCCTCTTAACCTCTAAAGATGGTTCAAGTGTAGTGTGCGCGTCAACTCTAGAAACACACGACTTTAGTGCCTGGTAAATACGCAAACATAGCACACTACTGTAATGTACAATTACCCGAATTACCACATGTAAGGTCCACTCGCGCTCGTGAATTGCAAGAACTGTAACTTCGATTGGCAATTACAGTAGTAATTGCAGTTGTTAATTCAATTACTTTTTGCCCATCTCTGATTAAAATGTAGAAAATAATTTTTTTTTTAACAAGTCACCTAAATGTGACTAGAAAGAAAAGCTTGGGGCGCTCAACTCTTTAAATCTTTAACAAATTTGATGAATTCATCTTCGTCAACCGTATACGATTTGGTACAATCGTAATTGGAGAAGTTATTGTCACACGTTTATGCTCAGTTTCAGGATTTTTATTTAAGGAATCTAAGATTGTTTTGCAGTAAATTAAACACAGTCGTAAGTTACCGGGTTTATGTAAATTAAAGATTATATGTCTAAATTTTGAGCGCTCCAAGCGTTTATTTAGTCACATATAGGACCCTGGTGAAAAAACATTATTTTCTTCTCTAGTACATTAAATGAAAGCGTGTTTTTTTTCAATATTTGTTTACATATGAAGCGTCTCAGAGACACGCGAACGCCATTTTTGAAAATTTTGTCCAGCCGTATAGAATCGTTCGAAACGATTCACTCGAATTTCTTTCGAACCGTTGATGATAACGAAGAGAGATAAATACACAGCCTCCAAATTTTTACATCTACTCCAAATAAGAAACTGCCACGCTCGTCGAGTAAAGAAATAAACGATTCTACTTCATTCTTCAAGCGGGCGTTTTCGTACTCACTGGGAATTTTCGCAGGCGTAAAAAGGCTGATTGACGACACCCAACACTGGCAAACCCGTGCTCCTCACGTACGCCCCTATCAGCACTGTGACGCACCGCAAACCCCCTAAATGCAATCCGGTAACCGCGTCCACCGTTTCCTCACCGCTGATGTAATCCGCGGTGGAGTCTGCGAAAATACACGGGCAACACGGAGAACAAATTTCAAGAAAATATCGTCACTTTGAGAATTTTAAATACATTCTTTTCACACTGCATTAAGGGAGCTTTCCAGTGTGAAATTTTCAAAAAATCGATTTTTTTTTTTGCTTTATCGAATAGTATACACTCTTCCGAATATTCCCTGAAATTTTCATGCCGAAATTCAGATTATTTCGGTTACTGTACAGCATTTCTTGGAAGAAGGCAACGGAGCGCTACAGCTACAGCGAAACTTTGAACGCGTTTTTCTCGAAACAGCATTTTTCAAAACGGTGTCCAACTTGGAGGGCAGAGTTTTAAAGCTATCGAGTTGAATTTTTTACACAATATTCTTAACGTCATTTTTTATCGTGCTATGGAAGCTTTTTTTTTTTTTTGACATCTTCCTATTTTTTTGTAAAAAAAAATGCCAAAAAAATGCTAAAATCGATACTTTTTGTTCAAACCGGCGCCATTTTTGCAAAAAAAAAAAAAAAAGCCTCCATAGCACGAAAGCCAATTATATACCGATCAATAATCTTTTTGTGTTTTTTGTTTCAGATCAAAATTGTGACCCCCAACGTGGACACCACATCCAAGTGCATTTTCTGCAACAATTGTTTCATCATTTTTATAGATATTAATTAATAAATAAATCGATCTTTAAAAAATTGTTTTGTATTCTTCAATACCCAATTAATAGACAAAAAAAAACCAGACCGATTAGATTATTTTTTCTTTAAAAAAAAAAATCGCGAAAAACAGCGATTTTTCGGGCTGTCACACTGGAAAGCTTCCTTAAAAAAAAAGACGAGTGCATTCATTATCGTCATTATTATATTTGATTCTCGCGATTTTTGACAGGCTAACAATTATTTCGCCTTGAAAATATGATATCTTTCTTTTTATTAAAAAATTTGGTCCGACGGACTTTTAAAGTTACTTTGCAAAAATCTTCTCTAAATAGGAAAGAAACGAGTCCTATTTATTGTTATATATATATATATATATAGGAGTTATATATAATATAGATAATATTATCTATTTTATATTATATATAATATTATATAATATGAGAATTTTAAATATATTGTTTTCACAGCGCAATTAAAAAAAGACGACTGCATACACCATCGTCATTATTATATTCGATTCTCGCAAATTTTGACAGGCAATAAACTATTTCGACTGGAAAATGTGAGGCCTTTGTATTTATTTAAAAATTTGATCCGACAGACTTTTAAAGTTACTTTGCAAGAATTTCATTAAAAAAAAAAATTGCAAAATCTTCTCTAAATAGAAAAAAAGAGTTATATTTATCGTTATATATATATATATATATATATATATATATATATATATATATATATATATATATATAGTCAAAAGACCAATAAATAATGCACGATGGATATTTCTTCGGATTTTTCGATTTTTTGTGTGCCTTTTTTGAGGTTCATTGAAAGACAAAATTCATAAGCCGTTATTCGACTCAACTGGATCGCTACAACTTCCTTGAAAAAGACATTCACGTTTCGATAACTGTACCCACCTATGGGATCGATCCAAATGCCGAGATCTTCGATGACAATCCCGAAATCCCACTTGGAACTGTCGGACTCGTCGATCGGAACCTCCTCCAAGGTCACGTCCTTGTGGACTTCGGACGCCAGAAGTTGGGCAATCTCGGCGTCGTCGTCCAGAACTTCGGCCAATAGTCGAGTCGTCTCCCGCGACGTGGAACAGACTTCAACGACCACGGACTTGCCTAGTGTGTTGCTGAACACGTTCGTCTCTTCGCCTCTCACCATTCTTGCTAACTCTGGAAACTGTCTTTCTCTGAACAATATCCTCGAGATGATGAGGTAGCAGAGTTCAAAAAGCGTGCGCGTCGCTTTGACGTTTGCATCGTTGGAATGCGATGGAAATACATTTTCGTCGAGTTTGCAAGATTTTGGAAAAGTTGGAAAAATTGGGCTGTGAAGAATTTTGCGAAGTTATTTTTCTTTTGTGCTTTTATTCAAAAGGTGGAAATCTCGAAATTCGTCAGATTCAGTTCAATCAGTTTGGTAATAACAAAGGATTAGAATTGTTTTTTTGGTCGAAAATCGCATTCTTTTCTGACAGATCGCTATTTTCGTAATTTCCAAAATTTCGAAAAAGTATCCGGTCATCATTATTCTTCATATTTATACTTTTCATTTTCATTTATTTATAATACTATATTTACCATTATATTATAATTGTAGTATAATTGTATTATTATTCTACTTTAATTATATTTATTAATAATTATATAACTATTATACTATTTATATTATTATTATTATAATTATTATTATTATTATTATATAATTATAATAATACTATAATTAATTGATTTTCAGGTTCATTATTATACGAAAAGTACATTTTTCATTTTCCATTTCGGATCAGCCACACAGCCAGCAGCGGCGCTTCGTTTAAATAATAATAACTTCATCGCTTATCAATATTTTCCAATAAAAAAAAAAACTCAACCTTGCCAAGGCTGCGCATCAATTGTGTGTAAAATCCCGACCTTGGCATCTCGATACGATCTCATCGGAAAAAATAATGAAAATCGACCTGTTTTTTCGCCCCCTCACTTACACAGGTCCCTCATTCACTGATTTTTTTCCATCCACTCAGGCTCTCCATATTAATCAAAAGTTTTTACGTTTCCTCAGAGTTTTACAATATTGAAGTGCAAAAAACAGATTTTGGATAATAATAAAAATAGGGAAAAAAAAGTATGGAAATGATATTCAAATGAGATATAAAAAGAAATGATATTTGAATAAGATATAAAAAAAATTATATTTAAATAAGATATAAAAAAGATATAAAAAATATAGAAAAGAAATTCCCCGACGGTCACCCTCTTACCTCGATCCCGATGTCATGCCTTATCGTTTCCTGAATAAGGACGTCGGCCAGTGTCTTAAAGTCCTGGACGAATCGAGGATTCTTGTCGTCGCCGAGTTTTTCTTGGACCAGCAATTCGAACAGGGCGTCCTTTTGCCTACAAGCTCTGGCTATGTTGGCCGCTTTCTCCGAGACCCTCAACAACACCTCCAACAGTCGGCCACCGTCCTTCATCCTTACAGGATTTCTTTCGCGGCGATGAAAAGTTAAATTATTCGCCTGTATATAGTGCTGGACGGCACAAAATAAGGGTCAGGAAAAATAATCGCGTCGAGGTTTGCATCGATGGACAGCGAAAAATTCGAATCCTTGAAATTCACTCTATCTGTTGCTTCGCTCCGATCTCCCTCGAAAGATTTTCGCGCTTCCGAGGTGAGCGAAAAGCGTCTGTCGGACAGAAGCCGAACAACTGCAGTTGCACAACGCAGAGAGATAGTCTTATCTGCACGCTAACTCACTTATGGAACTTCACGTACTTAAGAGCGGAACAGGAGCCGTTGGCCCCTGATTGACCCGAGACCTAGACCTTGGCACTACAGAAATTGCCCAAATTTTTTATTCAAGCAGAGCAGGTCGGAAGGAGCATGAACATCAATAAATCGTGCACTTGATAAATCTCCTTTCCACGAACAATGTCGGTATGAAAAATGTCTTCTTTCAATGGTTGATTTGATGTCCAATGTTAATTTGAAATTGTTACTTCCTGAAAATGTTTATTGCACGACACTCCGAGCTAATCTGAAAAATATTCATGGTACGACACTCCTACCCAATCTGAAAAATCGTCAAATCGATTTTTCTTTCTTCAAGAATTCCTGACTGTATTAATTTCATCGTATGCTTCATTGATGAAGGTATGTTGTATTCTACGTATACATGTAAGCTTTGAAAGCTAGATAGTGCAATAAAAAGCCAAAAAACGAAAAGAAAAACCACCAAGGACAAGTTCAAAAAACCATCAAAGAATTTACGGTATTCAAATCTGTTCAAGTTCGGTTAGACTTGTTTAGGTAGTAATGAAAAACTGAAAAAACAAAAAGGAGATAATAATTACAAGGTTGATATACTGTCAATAAATTCATATCGCAATTTGTTTGGGTTTGTTTGGATAGTGATCAAAAAAGAAAAAGGAAACAATAATCGTGAGCTTGATAGGTCGTCAATAAATTTATATCGTAATCTGTTTGGGTTTGTGTTCGTTTGTTTAGATAGTGATCAAAAACCAAAAGAAAAATAAAGAGGAACCCATAATGACGAGTTTGGGAAATTGTCAATGAATTCATACTATCGAAAATTGTTTGGGTTTGTTTGACGTTCTTTACATGACAAAAAACCAACAAAAAAAAAGTGAACCATACTGACGACTTTGATGAACTGTCAATGAATTTCAGGTATTAAAATCGTGTTTAAGTTTGTTTGAGTAGTAACAAAATACCAAAAAAATAAAAACGAAACGATAATGACCATTCGAATAATCTGTCAGTGAATTTATATTAGAATTTGTTTGGGTTTGTTTGGCGAAAAAAAAACGAAAAAAAGAAAAAGTAAGCAATAATGACGTGTTCAATGAATTGTCAATGAATTTCAGGTATCAGATTTTGTTTGGGTTTGATTTGATAATGATAAAGAACCAAAAAAAATAAAAAGGAAACGATAATGACGATGCTAACAATACGTCAATAAAAGTTGCTCTTAAAATTTGTGGTAAAATTTATAGTGCACACAAACGTCGGAAAAAGCTCAAGTATCGCAAATATTTCTTTATTCCTTGACATTGATTTCGCGGTATATGCACAGTAGTCAGTCATAAGAGAATTTCGCTACAAAAAATTTCGAAGTCCTATTTTAATATCGAAAAAATCGTAATACTTGAGTTTACTTCCGCACGTGCATAAAAGCCACTCGATGTCATCATTTCTCGATATCATTTACGCGTCAACATAACCTGCAAAATGTACTTGAACATACAGAATTTGTTGCAATAATTTCGCGATTGATGATAAATTTGCATTGCTCGTTGAAACATTCGGTAATGCGAAAAAACGAACAAGATAACGATCACACCTTTCCCACACAAATCACGCGAAACTTTCCGATTTCCGACTTCTAAGAAACGAAATGAAGTTTCGCGAATCCTTACAACTTGTCAACGCCAGTCGCGGCCACTTGCGAGCCCGAATTCGCATGTTCAAGCAGCAGCGACGAATAACGCAAATAATTAATTTTTTACCTGCTTGTCGAGGGATTTACGTCGAGCGGCTCGCTCGTTTCGAATGCGACGACACTCGCGCTCAGCGACTTCGGACCACGAACTTTCGTACAAGGCGAGTTTTTATTTGCAGCACGAAATCTCCGAAACGTGTCGGACGCGGTGCACGAAACGTCACGCACGAACTTGACAACTGAACTGACCGCATGGACTGATGGGTCGGAGAGAGTACCAACACCGGACTCTGCCGGCGAAACGCCAAAGCGCGCGAAAGCCGCTAACGGGGATTCCCAGAATGTGCGTCGGTAAGGTAGGAATCCTCCGAATTATTTACTTAGGGTGCTGGGTAACCCAACACTTGATGTTGGGTTTCCGGCATTTTTGTCTCGATTCAAGAAACGGTACCGCGATATCACAAAAACGACGCCCGCCGAAAACTGGACATGAAAGTGCGCCTTAGTTAAGTGGCGCCGGTGGGATAAATGCGAATTATCTCGGGCGCAGCGACGGTGTCATACATGCTGGAAACTCCGGCGTTTGCCATGGTGGAAAGTGTCACCGTAGTGAGGCAAAAACATAGTTCCTCGTCTATCCACTGGAAGCTCTATCCCGTAGAAGCCTTGAAGATATAGATATACGGCAAATTTCGAAAAATTTGCTCCATTGCACAGCTGTTCGGACCTGTGTTTGATTGGCTCGCTTCCACCTAACAGCGCTTTGGGTGGCAGAAGCACGAACAGTAGTTTTGCCTCTTTATCCACTCCGCGACCGACAATTTTCCAGGCCTGTATGTGAGACCGTGGACACTCCGTAGTTGAACATACGCAAAATTGGACAAATAAGTGTCCACGCTAGCGGCGCTGTAGGCCTACTGTAACTCGGCAACGACAACTTTCGTTATTCTTAGCTAGCGATAGCCAATACGAGGCTCCCTTTCTTTTGAAATCGTGCATGCGATTGGCTGTCGCTAGCTAACGATAGGCTAACGACTGGTGTGGATCGCGACCGATATGTTACGTGTATGCGTATGTAATTTTGACATCTATCTAGGAATCTAACCTTAATATGTTCGCGATGTGAATCGAAATTATACAATATAAATACGGGTATAAGGAAATAGAAGTGATCAATAATACGATGATCTCCGGGATTTGTCCTATTCGCGATCCCCAAAAATATTGGCGCCTCTCACGACCTAAGGCAGAAGCTCCACTAATATAGTAACTTGGTCAAAATACTTTAATAACAATGGACAAAATTTAAAAAACGGAAAATACTCGGGCCTGCTATGTTCCAGGGTGCAAGACGGATAATAAAAGTGAATTGTCGTTCCACAAGCAACCTAAAGATAGTCTTTGGTAAAACGTGGTTGTTTCTCTAAAAATGACTCTCTTTAGGCCATCGAGGCGAGTTTGTAGTCACTCCACGAGATTTTTCTTTTCCAAGTTTGTATCTTCATTAATAACAAATCGAGCTATATTAAAAGTTACTCCTTTTCTATGCAATGTATACATATATAATTTCAACGTCCCTTGTAAAATGCATGCTTTGAAAAATAGCATCACTCCTCGAGACCTGCGATCGACCCTCATAACCTTAAAAAATCTAAATCCAGAGCTGACAGAGCCAAAAAAAGAACGGAAGACAAATTATTAATTGCAGTAGCATGTTTACAATCTAGCGTCGAGGTCAATCCAATAGATAACTCGCAGAAAATCGAAAACAAGATATTGTTTACGTTTGAGGCTGCACTTTGACCGGCCATATTAAAATATCGCTGCCCTACCTCCGAGACGTGAAAGTACCTTACCTCCGAGACGTGAAAATACCCTACCTCCGAAACGTGAAAATACCGCTAGCATTTTCGAAAAATCGTTTTTCTATCGTTGTTCACTGTTTACTCTACTCTACTCAATTTTCAGAAAACAAAATTTTAAAATCGAAATTTCAGCAGGCGACCGAATGAAGAGATTAAATGTCTCGCCCCTTTTATATTTTCCATCCAAAAAATTTTTCAAAAACATTCAAAGCGCAAAGTTGGACACAAATAAAAAATTCCTCAAAAATGTGACATTTTTTTTATCACGCGAAAAAAATTCGACAAACGGCAACCTATATAAACATCACCACAATCTTCCCCAGACTTTTGGGAATTTTGTGAAAACTTTTATTTCTGCCTGACATCAACAAACATCGAAAATGTATTGTTAATTTTCAAAAATCCATTCGAAAGTATCAATAAATGATCTCCGATATCTATTTTGTCGAATTTTCCCCGATATTCATCCTTCTGAATCCGCCGACTCTTGGCCTGCGACAGTAGCGCCTCCGGGCTTGAACCATCGATTACCGCGAGCGCGCCAGTGCGCGGAGTCGCCTCTCTCAGTCCTCGTGTTCCGTGGCCGCGCGCATGCGCTTCGCTCATGTGCTTTTCTCCCTCTCTCTCGCTCCCGCGTGATCGCCGTTCTATCGTATGTGTTCGCGGGGCTCGATAGGGAGCTAGTCCGAAGTGAGAGGTGAACAGGTGACGACAACGACGCACACACTGTGTATGTCACGCGCCCTCTCTCTCGCTCTCTCTTGTGATTTCATAATACGCCATTTTCTTTGTGTGCACTCTATTACCAACAAGCAGAAAGGATTTCACTCCGTTTCGCGTTGCATTAGATAAACGAGGTAACGTAGGTACATTCTATTTTCTAACTCGAATCGCCTCGTCGTCGTCGCTCGAGCGGAAACGTTGCTCGATGGAACGAAACGAAGAAACTCCAAAATTACGATTTGTGTTGACAGCCTCTTTTCTTTCAATTTCTCCCAAGCATCCGTTTGCGCCCAAACAAATCCAAACCGCGTTTGTTTAGGCGCAAAGGCGAAAAAATAGTAGAGAAAAATGAAAAAAAAGTCGCCCGATCGGTGACGGATGGACACTTGTAAGATTCGTGATAAATCCGCATTATTTTCGCCCCCCTCTCCCTTCCTCTCTCTCTCTTCCCTCTCTCTCGGGATTTTGTCACTTGCGACTAACGCGAATACACTTTGGCCCAGCGGAAGTGTCATTTTTTTTCACGCTGCCGCCACTGTCATCGCGTGTGTATGTGCGCGTGTTTTTGTGCGTCACTTCGGGGGGAGGACGATTACATTTTTGTTCGCGATGATTGACGATGATTCATTGCTTGCGGGATTCGGAAAGATTGAGTGGGAGAGTGAGAGAGAGCGAGCGAGAGAGAGAGAAAGAGAGATATGGAAAGAAAGAATTTGCCATCTAGCACCCGTCAAACTCTACTCGTCCACAATTTGTTCACTTATGGCACGGGTTTCGCATATTTGCGGAAGTTTTTCCGGACATTCGCCCCCCCCCCCCGGCTGAACGCAATCACAATCTTGAACGGTTTTTTCTCGAGCGCGCACGCGCACTAAATGCAAAGATCCAAAGATCAAACGTGCGTTTTCTATATTCTTACTGCTAATTCTGATCGCGCCACAGCTGTGCAATCTTTATATATATATATAGGGTGACAGTTATAAAGTTGTCATGTGTTCTTTAAGGGGGAGATCTTCATCTGAAAATAAGCGATTAAAAAAAAATGTTCTGTCGATACTATTTTTTCTAGATACTTGAACTTTTATGGACATATTGCATCTTTCAAGGCTGCAAATTATTTTTTTCCAATATTTAAAAATTGCGGCTGTATGACACTTCCTTCAGAGAGGGTTGCCGCTTGAATTGTTCCACGGCGTACAACCTAGCGTCTGCTTCACTGATCCGAAACATTGGAGCCAAGAAGTTTTAGGTTTCTCAGACCCAGGCACTCTATGTTAACCTAAAAAATCCGAAGAAAAGTAAAAATTCGTAAAATGGCACGTGTTTGAAAAAAGGTTCTATCTTTCATTACTTTTTTGTACTTGTCAATGAAAAAGTAGTGTTCAAAAATAATTTTTAAGGAACTTTAGGCTCACATGGACGGTAGTCATGTTATCTAAAAGTGTGCGGAATGTAAAAATGATCGGTCAGGTAGTTTTTGAGTTATATTGTACGAGGTTCACGCAGAAGTGGTTTACAGAAGAAAGCGTTTAAAGTTTCAAGACTCAACAATTTTGTGGCTGAATGACCTACCGAGTAATGTTCGATTCCGTAGAAAGGGATCTCCCCCCTTAATTCCATGGAAGAAAGAAGTTTTTTTAGGTGCGTCTTCGATTCGGAATGCAATCATTTTTATTCTGTTGAACTGAAAACGGAATTTTGATTTTTTTCTCCAAAATGCGGAATTTTTTCCGACAAATACGGGTCACAAAATACGCTGCATTTTTTTCGAAGAGAAACGTACGGCCAACTTATAATTGTCACCTTCTGTGTGCGTGTGTCTGTGTGTGTGTATATATATATATAGTGATGTAGGCGGGCGTGTTTATGCGCGGAAGAAGATGCGTCAATGCGAGACCGGAGAAAACATATTTAAATTTTTCATCTCTTTGCTTTTATTTTTTCTCTCCGTGCATTTGTTTATCGCGTCTTGAAACGATGAGTAGAGCCTCGTCGGTGTCCGAGCGTATCGCGTTCTCCGATATTGTGTTTCTACGGGGCTCTCGTTTTCGCAGATCCCGCTGTGTGTTTTGTGCTGTAATCGCGCGCACGCCACCACCGCGCCACGCCGCGTACTACACGGCGGATTCATCCGTCGCGAGGGCCGCGAGACTATTCGCCAAGCTCGCGTTCGCGCGATCACACGCGCACACACGTCGAACTTGTATCGCGCAGTGCATTTTTAGGATTGCTGCGATTGCGAGTGAGAGCAGTGAGCTTTGCGAACAAAAGAGACCGAGAATTACTAGCCTTGTCGAGTATACGATTTATATTCATGTGCGCGTGCATAAAGGCTTTTATTTCATCGTTATTTCCAAGGCGACAAATTATTCGCGAGATAATTCAACACTGGAATTAAGACTTTGCTTCTGAAATTGTTTTTGTAACGTCTGATATTGAAAATATTCAATTCATTTTATTATTTAAGGCAAACAATTATTTACACGATAATCCAAAGCTGTTTAGATGTTTTTTTCCTTTTCTTAATATCTGATAATAATATTTTATTTATCTTGATATTAACGTCGTTAAATTATTCGCATAATAATTTAATGCTGAAATTCAGATTTTCTGTATTTCTTGTCATTTAATATTAAGCATATTCAATCAAATTTGATATTTGTTTGCAAGACAATTCGATGCTAAATTTACATCTTTTTTTCTTTTTTTCGTGTCTAATATTAATAATATTTCATTTAATTTAATATTTGGTGGATATTCGGAAGTGGGGCTCCTGCTTGAATCAGGGTCATTTTCTTCAAAGGTTCGAACAACCCTCAGCAACCCCAAACAAACCCAAACAAAAATTAGCCTGATTCTAGCAGGAGTCCCACTTCCGAATATTTGAGGCGAAAGATTATTCGCAAGATAGTTCAACGCCGAAATATCGATTTTGTGTTTTGTCCTTCTTATATATCCAATATTAACAACATTTAAATATCTAATTACCTAATTAAATATCGAAGTACGTAATTTTGGGAAATTTTCCAAAAATCATACCACGATAACTCGAAATCCTAAGACTTTGGACTAAGGTAACCTAGGTTAGATATGTTCCTAGTGAGGTGACCTGTCACCCCCTTAAGGCTTTGTATCGACCTTCCTAACACCCTTTACGTACAGGGTGTCCTGTTATGAATGGACGATCCTGCAACTGTCGATAGGTCAGATCGTGTCCTATACTGTATGATGAAATTTCAGTTTACCAAAAGTCCCACGTTTTTCGAGATAAAAATCATCTGCTTTTGGTTTTTCGCACGCCCGTTCTACAAACGACAACTTTTCTTGACGCGGTTAAATAAAAAATAATCTTCATTGTTTGCTCCATCTAGAAAAGTCTACTTTTTAACCTCAAATGTTAAGGTAACTTTATGAGAAAAGATCTTATGCAGAATTCTCATACAAACCAATTTGAACATCTGACTTTGATAGCCTACGGTAAAAAAGAAACGTACTGCGCATACAGTGCCGATTACTTTACAAAGTTGCTTAGTTATTTGTCGATTCGTATCACTTGTAGAAACGGCGTGCGAAAAACCAAAAGCAGATGATTTGTTTCGGCGTGGAGCCGTTGAAAAAGAAAAAACAATTTCTAAAATCTAAAATCATAATGACGATTAATGATGATAATTGACAATAATGATGATGATGATGATGAATGTTGCATTAGACCGATACATCTTCTTTCCGATACAGATAACCGAGAATGGCGTCGCGAAAGAAAGTTTTGCTGAAAGTTATAATCCTGGGTGACTCGGGCGTCGGAAAAACGTCGCTGATGAATCAGTACGTCAACAAGAAGTTCAGCAACCAGTACAAGGCGACCATAGGCGCGGACTTTTTGACGAAGGAAGTAATGGTGGACGACAGGATAGTCACCATGCAGGTAATCCCTCGTCGGCTCGGCGGATGGTGTCGAGGTTTGCATCGATGGAACCCGGCGAATATTCTTTTTATTCAAATGCACTCCTCCACCTTTTTCCATTAGCCGAATTCTTAACTTGCAAAATTAGGCTCCAGATCTTTCACGAAGACCCGAAACGACGGTTGAACGATCCTCGTTGCCTAAATTTGCCAAAACAAAGTTCGGTCTACTGAACTTTCGTTGCGTTCCACCGACGGAAAGTTCGGTGTCGTCGAGGAAGCGGTTTCCGACAACCGGGCCTTCTTCGGATTCTCGATGCGCGAGGCGAGAAACGAGACGAAGCGGGGCCGTTCCAAGACTTGCCTCGAGCCCCCCGATACGATCTTTAGGGGGCCTAATAGTACCTAGGGACTTTGTTGATGCTCGCAACATCTTCGATCATGAAGAAAACGCAGTAGTCTTGTTAGTTGACGCGTTCATTCTTCTCGAATAACGCGAACTCGAAATCAGCCAATTGTTGACGCGTTTTGTAACAATATTCAGATGGTGCGGTTCAAGAGTATTGTCCCTTGTTAGGTCTGCGTCGACTCTGGCCCCAAAGTTGATTTTCGATCAGTTTTCTCCGACGAGAGTATCGGTGCGACGGCATCGAAATTTTACAGATAATTGATACGTAGTCTTGGAAGCTTGGTTTTTTCGTATTGAAAAATTTTCATTGGAGTTATTGTTGTTTAAACAAAGTGCAGTAGTGCTGCATGGCCTGTCGCTGTAGGCCCTCGCTAATAGACTGATCCGAGGTGAAAAATAAAATGTTACAACTTTCGTGTAAACGGATACTTATTGGAACTCTTGAAAGTTGAATGACAAGCGGTACAAAAAAGATCGATCTCGACGCAAAAACACAACTTTATACATATTTACATTTATTTATGATTATATTTATCTTTATATTTCATTATATTATAGTTATATATACGTTTTTTACGATCTTTAAAAATGGCGTATCTTGTCAGACGACGTGGCACGTAGCGTTGGATATTCCGAAACAAACCAACGAAGATTTTTCTTTCATTCACACTCGTGCGCAGGCTATGGACCAAGGAAAAGTGAGAAACGTCGAAAATCGATGAAATGGTACGCTTTGAAACAAAAATATTGAATTTTCCGAAAAACGTCTACATTTTGCAATAAAAATGATACTTTTTCGAAATTTTCAAAATCTAGGCTCACGTTTCAGACATTAAGGTTAGAAAGATTCATGGCGAGTTTCATCAGAATCGGTCGATTAGTTTTTCAGCAGTACGTCACGCCAGTTTAGAAAATGCAGGTTAGAAGATCGTGCCGTACCTCCGCCATTTTCGAAGACTAATTTTTAAAAAATACCATGTAACAGCCAAAAGCAGTAATAAAACATAACCTAAGTCTCAAAAATGGCGAAGAAATCCTTCCTTTAAAAAAAAACCATGAAAATCAGCAATTTTTTCCCTTAAGAAAAGCTTCTCAGAGACACGAGTGGCATTTATGGAAATTTTGTCCAAACTAGTAGACTGTGCCAAATGCGTATAGACCTGGCCCTTTGAAAAACTTGGCTTTCAGGATTAAAAGAGAAGAAAAAAAACGAAAATAATGTCAAACGTTACAGATCTGGGACACCGCCGGCCAGGAAAGATTCCAGTCGCTCGGCGTCGCCTTCTACCGGGGCGCCGACTGCTGCGTCCTCGTCTTCGACGTCGCGGCCCCGAGCACCTTCAAATCGCTCGATTCGTGGAGAGACGAATTTCTCATCCAGGCCTCGCCGAGGGACCCCGACAATTTTCCCTTTGTCGTGCTCGGCAACAAAGTCGACCTTGAAAACAGAGCTGTGAGTTGGCCTTGAAAAGACAATCTCTCATTCGACGTCTCTGACGTTACCGCGGCGAACGCGGATTTTCTTGTTTTCGCTCCTATAGCGAATGTCGAACTTTTGGACGAAAGAATACGCGAAAATTGGATGAACGAAAATGCGGCAAGTTGGTTGGAAGTGTAGAAGTCATGCTCGCAGCCTTTCGAGGACGCAGGCTGAGTTTCACCCTGCGGGGCTTCCCTGCTTTTAAAGAACTCGCAAGGAACAGCGGAGAGTCGCCATACCGGTGCGCCATAATTTTCGAACCCGAATGGCATTGCTGGAATATACGTTGAGAATTAAGGAAGCTTTCCAGTGTGACAGCCCGAAAAATCGCTGTTTTTCGCGATTTTTTTTTTTAAAGAAAAAATAATCTAATCGGTCTGGTTTTTTTTTTGTATTTTAATTGGGTATTGAAGAATACAAAACAATTTTTTAAAGATCGATTTATTTATTAATTAATATCTATAAAAATGATGAAACAATTGTTGCAGAAAATGCACTTGGATGTGGTGTCCACGTTGGGGGTCACAATTTTGATCTGAAACAAAAAACACAAAAAGATTATTGATCGGTATATAATTGGCTTTCGTGCTATGGAGGCTTTTTTTTTGCAAAAATGGCGCCGGTTTGAACAAAAAGTATCGATTTTAGCATTTTTTTGGCAGTTTTTTTTACAAAAAAATAGGAAGATGTCAAAAAAAAAAAGCTTCCATAGCACGATAAACAATGACGTTAAGAATATTGTGTAAAAAATTCAACTCGATAGCTTTAAAACTCTGCCCTCCAAGTTGGACACCGTTTTGAAAAATGCTGTTTCGAGAAAAACGCGTTCAAAGTTTCGCTGTAGCTGTAGCGCTCCGTTGCCTTCTTCCAAGAAATGCTGTACAGTAACCGAAATAATCTGAATTTCGGCATGAAAATTTCAGGGAATATTCGGAGAGTGTATACTATTCGATAAAGCAAAAAAAAAAAAATCGATTTTTTGAAAATTTCACACTGGAAAGCTCCCTTAAAAGTGAGAATGCAAACGTCGAAAAAGCATTGGGGAGATCAACTAAAGTGAATGGAGATCTGGTATGAAAAAGAGCGTCGAGAACGCCGTGTTAAAAATGACAAGAAACATCGAAAAAAACAATGGAATAATAAAAATGAACGATGAAAAGGAATAAAAATAGAACATTGAAATTAAGAGTAAAAGGTAACAAGGAAATTTGAGAATGAATACTAAAAATAGGAGAGGGCGAATAAATAGTAAAAATGTAGTAAATGAAAGAAGTAAGAGGAATTATCGATGGAAACCCGTCGGAGTGGGGAGTGGGGGAAGGAGGAATATGGCAGGCGATAAGAAGCGATAATGTGAGAGGAATAGAGCATACACTCGAGAGGGTTATAAAATTCAAAGTGGAACAAGAAATTCAGGCGACCGGTGCAGGATCGACGAATCGACGAACTGCAAAGAGTGCGGAAAGGGAAACGCAGAAATGGAAATATATCGGTAAACGAAAAACCTCGGTAGGGAAACAAAGGAATTATGGGCAAGAATAAGGTGCAGGAATGTAGGGGAAAAAGGTTAGAAGTGGAAATGAAAAATAAAGGGCAAAAACAAACATGGAAAAAACCGAGAATAAAAAGTATGAAAAAATGAAGAGTAACCACGCTTAGTACGTATGAGGGAAGGTCAAGAATAATAACTAAAGGAAAAGAACAGACACGAGGAATAATAACTAAGAATGAAGATTATGGAAAGAAAAATCGAGAATAACAATTAGGACAAAAATAGAGTTGCCATCCAAACAAGGTATGAATGAAAATTGAAAGTAATAACGAAAACAAAACAACAACAGTTATAAAGAATGAAAATGAAGAATATGCCATTAAAAAAAAGAATAAACATTGCAAATGTAAATGAAGAAAAAAGCAAGCATAAAAATTGGACTAAAGATAAAGAATAACGAATGAGAATTACGAATAAAGAGAGAAATTAAAATAAGTCGAAAAATCAACAATAAGAACCATTAAAATGTCAATAACATATTTATGGAAGATAAACTTATGTACACGAAGGAAAATATAAGTTTTCAATGACGTATCCGAAGACAATGGCAACAATCAGGAACTAAAATAAGAAATACAAATTATCATTGATAATGAATATAGGTTAAGCCTGAAAATATGAAAATCTACGGAAAGAAAAAAGTTAGGAAAGAGGGTGGAAACGTTTTTTTTTATTCAAACTGAATATTGAGCATGAAAATTTCTAACGAGAATTAAAAATATTTGTTGACCTATTCTTCTTCATATTACTCGCTCCCTTCAAGCCTCACTGACCCCCGTTTTTTCTCTCTCCGTCGTCGAACGATCAGGTTTCCAGCAAAAGGGCGCAACAATGGTGTCAGTCGAAGAACAATATTCCGTACTTCGAGACGAGCGCGAAAGAGGCGATAAACGTCGAGCAAGCTTTTCAAACGATAGCGAAGAACGCTCTGGCCCAGGAGAGCGAAGTGAGTAGTCCTCGTCAATTCGTATTTCCCATTATCAGCAAGAATTCATATACGGGAATTTCCCAGTCCACATATCCATACATCCAAGTTTATTCTTTTCTTCGCCCCGCGATGTTTGCATCGCTGGAACGCAACGAAAGTTCTTTACATTTCTTTATACATATTTTCATTACTACAGATCTTTCATCGATAAATAAATATCTACATATTTACAAAGGGGCTACATCGACCTAGAGGCGCGAAATAATGGCTAAATTCCAAATATCTCTTCCGGCAAAAGTTTGGTGAAAAATAAACTCATTTTTTTAACACAAAGGTACATGGATCGAGTTCCTTTTAAAAAACACCAAAAAATACAAAAACATGGCCACCGGCAGATGATAAACGGTCCATCTGAAATCTAAAAATCCAAACGGGTTATTCAAGTTAACAATAAATACCAGCCGTTGACGATCGTCGATTTTCTTTAAGGAAGTCCATCTGGTACCGAGTTAGTCAAAAGAAACATTATTACGACTAGCGTAGTCCGTTCAATAAGTTTGGCAACGCTGCAACCAAGCGCGACCGCGTATCCTGTACAGCTGCCATGTGCTAGACATTTTTCACTCGCGCCCATGGTTCGTCGTCGATCTCTTTTTCGACCATGGAAGAAAATTCAAAAAAGAAAGCGTTTTTCTGGAAAGGCAAACAAAATCAATTTTCGAAAATCAAATTTTTTCTCAATCAATCTCGAAATCAATTTTTTATGTGCTATTATTTCGTAGCCTTTTTTTATAACCACAATGATTTTATTTGCGATTAATTTATTTGATTTTATTCTTTAAGCCGATTTAGTCATTACATTTCCAGTCACTTCTGTATAATTTGCTGTACAAGTGTAGTGCACATTGCGTCGTTCGGAAAGTATTAGTGTTGATTTCAAAAAGCGCGCGGTTGCGACGTTGCCGTCATAATATGCGACTGGAGTAATATGGAGGTTAACCTCCAAAAAATCACCATTTTTCGAGACAAATTAATTTATTCTGAAGTCCACGAGTATCTAATGGATTTTAGAAAGCTGTCCAAACGTTCTTTAGATATTTTTTTATCCATTATAAAAGTTTCTTTCGAAACTGTTTGTCAATGCTTGCAAATTTCACGTTTATAGACGGGAAAAACAGGACAATCCATGAGAGACCATGTTAAGGAAGCTTTCCAGTGTGACAGCCCGAAAAATCGCTGTTTTTCGCGATTTTTTTTTTTAAAGAAAAAATCTAATCGGTCTGGTTTTTTTCTTTGTATATTAATTGGGTATTGAAGAATACAAAACAATTTTTTAAAGATCGATTTATTTATTAATTAATATCTATAAAAATGATGAAACAATTGTTGCAGAAAATGCACTTGGATGTGGTGTCCACGTTGGGGGTCACAATTTTGATCTGAAACAAAAAACACAAAAAGATTATTGATCGGTATATAATTGGCTTTCGTGCTATGGAGGCTTTTTTTTTTTTTTTTTTTTGCAAAAATGGCGCCGGTTTGAACAAAAAGTATCGATTTTAGCATTTTTTTGGCAGTTTTTTTACAAAAAAATAGGAAGATGTCAAAAAAAAAAAAAGCTTCCATAGCACGATAAACAATGACGTTAAGAATATTGTGTAAAAAATTCAACTCGATAGCTTTAAAACTCTGCCCTCCAAGTTGGACACCGTTTTGAAAAATGCTGTTTCGAGAAAAACGCGTTCAAAGTTTCGCTGTAGCTGTAGCGCTCCGTTGCCTTCTTCCAAGAAATGCTGTACAGTAACCGAAATAATCTGAATTTCGGCATGAAAATTTCAGGGAATATTCGGAAGAGTGTATACTATTCGATAAAGCAAAAAAAAAAAAATCGATTTCTGAAAATTTCACACTGGAAAGCTCCCTTAATTTAGAAAAATTTTATTTATTCATTGCTCACAAACAAGGTATCCGGAGAGTTTTAAATTTGAACAGGTGACTATTTAGATACTCATAAGTGAACTCGAATGTTTTTGAATCAATATCTGTTTCTCAATTCGATCTTCAGATAAACTTCCTTAATCAGGCTGGTACCGCTAGCCCGACCGACCGTCAGAAGCCGCAGTTTGTTCAATTTTGGGAACATTTCAATGAAATTTGCAGGGATAAGGAACATTTCAATGAAATTTTCAGGGATAATGTGATATCTATCGAATAATAATATTTTCGGAAAACGCAATTTTTTACCGACCAAGCCGGATGTAGTTCGTTGAAAATCTTGATGGATTTTTGTAGGCAAAATCTGTCAAAGGAAATTTTGAAATATTAATCCTCATTGCATTCCAACGATGCAAACTTCAACCTCATCCTTCTGCCGATCCTATGCATTGACGCTTCATTGAATCGTTTATATTTGCTTCTTCACATTCACCCAGCGATTCTTCGTTTCTTCTCCTGTTCCGAGCCAAGTTTCATCTGATTCGTTCGACGCTCGTCTTCTTTTTTCCCTTTCGATACATCTCTAAGCCCGATCATTTACAATCCGCAGGTCGAGCTCTACAATGAATTTCCGGATCAAATAAAGTTGACCAACGACCAGAGGGGCAACGGCAAATCGAACGATTCGTGCGCGTGCTAGAACTGCGGTCGCGTGTCGATACCGGGCGAGCATAACGAGAGAGAAAGAGAAAGCGAGGAAGAGAGAGAAGAGAGGAGAGAGAGAGAGAGGGAAAGAGAGGAAAGCAGAAAGAAAGAAAGAAAGAAAGAGAGGGTAATTATTGCGTGTTAGTCGTTAATAAACGTAATCGCGCGATGAAAAAAGAAAAAAAAAGAAAAAAAAATAACTAGGGCCGGACGCGGAAACCGCGACGCGGCCAGAATTTTTTCGCCCTCCCCCAAACCCCGCCCCGCCTGCTCGTCTCAACTTTTTGTTCGTTTAAAATACATGTGTGATTTAAGGGAAAGAAAGAACGGCGAATTATGCGAGTGCGAGGAAAAAATTAATTCGAGCGAGAGAGGAAAGCGAGAGAGAGAGGGAGAGAGCAAAAAAGGAAGAGAAAAAAGCTAACTTGCCTCGAGGAAAAGATTCAAACGAAAAAAAGTGAAAAAAAATCGAACCGAACCAACAATCCTTGCCAGGCAAACTTTCTTACTCTCGTCCACATGAAAATGTGACAAAACGACGCGTCGCGAGTAAAACTTTTAATCAGATTCGATGTGCGCCAGCCGAGTGACTTTTCCAGCTGCCCTGACCCGAAACGAACGAGCAGAAGTAAGAGCAACAAAAAGAAAGTTGCCCGGACGAATTACGCGATCGCGGACCACGGGATATGTGACAATCAAGATCATTGTACTCTTCGTTGCGATAACCGTAGGAGAAACTGTCAACGTTTTTCAACTTTTGTTATCTCCGCGCAATGAGAATTTTGTCGCAGGGCCGTGATCGCGAAATTCGAACGCACGACACTTGTTTTTCGTTTCTTTTCGTTCGAGATGTACAAGCAAAAACGGCTAAAAAAGCTGCGCGGGAAAAGAAGCTTTCGTCTTGGAGTCTCTTTCGAAAAATGCCCGCCTCGAAGTACCATATCCAAAAGAGAGAAGAAACTGCTTTATTCTCGGCGATTTTCGTCGTTTTCATGACAATCTGATTCATTGTTCTTTTCTGCTCGGTAACTCTCCTTTTCCCTCTTTTCAATGTGTTATCTTTTTATATTTTTGCACCACTCTTTGAGTTTGTAAAATTTCGCGCCCCCCCCCCCCCCCTCCACTTCTCCCTGACCCACTCGAACTACACGAATTACGATGAATGAACGACTGTGGAATGACTGAAACTATGAAACGCGATTGCGTTAATCGTGTCACAAGGAATTTGGCGCTAATTGGTACAAAGTTCGAAATTTACGATTCAGGGAATTCGAGAAGCGCTGGTTGGAAAAAACGAAAGATAAGCCAAAAAGAAGATAAACTCTCGCGGAAGAACGTTGCCGAAATAATCGAGACTCGGGTTAGGCAGACAAAAGTGCGACGGTGTGTCCGGGGACGATAGGACCGGGTGTCAGAAAAGTCTCATCGGACGTTCACAGGATGGCTAGATCGCGAAATTCCGAAGCGAAAAGTCCTCATTCATTTTTCCGTAAGACGCACCGTTCTCTAGATATTCATCGATCAGTGAAAGCCAATCCGGCGCGTCGTCGAGTCCGAACGCCCCGCCCACTCCCGCCGGATTGGCTCTCGCTAATTACTTCCTATCTCAGGAACGGTGCGTCGGAGCGAAAAACGGCTAAGGACTTTTCGCTTTGAAATCTCGAGATCTATCCGAACCCTGAATATCCGACCTCACTTCCGGGACATCCGGTGTGCGAGTGTTACCGGATGTGCGTATACACATACATGCTCCGAACTGATTACCCAAAAAGTTTATCAACAGAGGGCGCTCGAACCTCGAACGAAACGTTGCTCTCGTCCTGCCAGCCCGGCGTCTCCGCGTACTTCGATCGCTCGTTATCGCCAATGAGCGCGAAAAATAAAAGGACTACAGAGCAAGCAATAATTTTGTCCGATCCGTTTAACACGTCGATTGTCGTACTTTAGCGAACCGCATCATTCGACAATCCGTTGCTTTTCTTTTTGTTCTTGAAATCAGTCGTTCGGAATTGGAAAACCAAGAGAGAAACAGATGAAAATAGAAACTAGAATAAACGGAGGAAAGATCTACGAAGAAATTTTTTTTCTTTTTTTGCTAAGCGAACAAGAGCGCAGTTTGAGTCATAAAGAGAGAGAGAGAGAGAGAGAGAGAGAGAGAGAGAGAGAGAGAGAGAGAGAGAGAGAGAGAGGTCTTTATTTCATGCCGTAGGATCGAATTCCCCTAAGAATGCGTAACAATGAAAATAGTAATAAACTTAAAGCAAAATTCGAGAAAAGAAAAACCCAAACAAAGTTTAGCACGTGACGCCGTACAGCGTACACTTTCGTACAAACGTGACGGTGGAAAATAGAAAAGGCTGAAAAAGGTCCTTCGGCGGGGAAAAAAACGTTGCGGAGGCCCGGGCAAAATTTCACCGGAGTACACGATAAGATTGTAGCGCGGAGCTTGAGACGAGCATGCCTTCAACGTCTGTACGAATGTTATGGGTGGTAACACAATGTATATATGAAAACAGGAAGAAAAAAATTAAGTAACGATAATCACGACGATTACGATTAATGATATGAATGATATAATTTTAACGATACGCGTTAACGAGACAGATATTATATAATATTATTAATATTATTGTCATCATGATCATGATTGCTGCTGCTATGAAAAAAAAAAATCAACAAAAAAATTACTATCGCTACTCTTAGATTTAATGGAAAGAAAAACGACAAATACATTTATTGCAAAAAAGAGTATAAAATGTCACGAAAAATTGCAATTGCCGGATCCCGAATTTCATTGATTTTTTTTTAACGTGCGTAGGGTGACGGGGAGAATTGATGCTCGGATGGAAGAATATTAAGCATCGGTTCACGATGCCTCGTCGAAAACTGCGTGCCTAATTCTGAACGTTTTAATTTTTTTTGCCTCGAAATCGGCGTAGTGAGAATTCACGGGAGCTTTAAAGTTGAACTTTCATTGGAAGTATTTACATCGAAAAAAAACAATGAGGATCCTTCCACGCGAATGGATGAAGCGAACATCACGGGATATTTAAAAATTTCGTCCGGTCAAAAAATAGACAATTTCTCGTACGCCTAATTTTTAATAACTTTTTTTTCATTATTTATCGCCATCTCGTTGAAAAAAAAACAAAGGATAAAATATATTTTTCTTCCGGAGCTTTGTTAACTTTGACCAAAAAAGAAATAGTACGATAATCCATAAATCTCGCACTTTTGAAATTCGAAATCTTGCGAATGACGATCGCCGTAGGGTTTCGAGCGAACGTGCGGATTTTTTACGTCGCTGTGCATTCCCATAAACGTCACTAATCGTTAAATCGACTGCAGCTCTCCCACGGCTGACTCGTCGCGAAACTGTAATGGCGGTTTACCGCAACAAAAAAAAAGAGGGACACAACAACGAATCGCCGTTTGCCCGCGATCATACGAGCATTCGGCGCCGTAGTCATCGGTCCGTGATGAAGCGAATTCGATATCGCGTGCATGCGAAATCGATGAAACGGACGTAAAATTCCGGGCACGACAGGAAATTGCTCCTAAATAGATTCGACAAAGCGTGAAAACGACGGTGAATAAATTTACCGATGCGACGTGTGTCGTGCAGATGGTTTTACTATAATTCTATGAAGTGAAAAAAAAATGGCAACAAAAGGGACAGGGATAAACGTACAGAGTATCAAAACCGAAGTACAAACGGGGCTGACGAGGCCAGAGCGCAAAAGAATTAGGCGCGACAGGCGATTTTTTCCTAGAATTCTCGCGGACGTCAATCCAAGACCCGAAAGTGGAGAAAAACGCGAAATGTTGCGTCACAGGTCGATCAAAATTCAATTCCGACCACAATGTCGTTCGAAATATCGAGAGCATTATTTTTCCACGACTCAGTGCCATTATCAACGAAGCCGGATGCATTCTGTACGGAGTGTCCGCATAGATCTCGAAATTCTGAAGAGAAAAGTCCTCTTCCGTTTTTCTCTCCGATGCGCCGTTCCGCGGATATCGAGTGGACTCGTGAAAGCCAATCGAGCGCGCTGCGAGCCTCCCCACTTACGCTCGGAGCCAGTGCGCCGCGAGTGGGCGGGGCGTTTCGGCTCTACGGCGCGCCCGATTGGCTTTCGCTAGCCGCTTGATATCTGAGGAACGGCGCGTCGGAGAGAAAAATGCACAAGGACTTTTCTCTTCAGAATTTCACGATCTACCCACCAGTGAAAGTCAGATGCGAGTCTTGTAATAATCGATACGTGCGCAACGTAATCACAATCAAGATATATCGCATACGAACTCGTGCGATTCCGCCACTCGAGTGCAACGACCGCGACGCGCTGGGGAACTAATTATCTTCCGCAGTCGTCGATATCGCGACAAGGTCGCGGAGAGGAGCTCCTTCGAGGCTCCGGAGACCGGGTCATCGCTAATAAAGATAAATATTGAGTCTCGCGTTGCGTAATAGCAGCCGAGGACGCGCCACTTTCGTCGTGCTATAATCGCTCCGATAGAACTGCAAGGACTGCCGACGAGCGTCTTCGTTTTTCAACGTTTATCTACAGGGTGTTGCGTAAGCGATAGCGACAGGAAGGCGGGCAGGCGTGCGGCTCCGGCGCACTTTTTCCTCTCGCGCCACTATTCGTCGTGTGCGTTGCTTGGATGGGTGACTGGACAGCGGAAAATATCAGCAAACGAGGAGCAGTTAGTCCCAATGGGACAGACCTGGGTTTGGGTTTGGATTGCAAGATGGAGAGAACTGTGTGGAAACTTTTTGACGGCGTTAATTTTTTTTCTTTTGTCTCGAGGCCCATCTACCTGTCCTGGAGAAAAAATTAAAATAAAGGGTGAACAAAAATGCAGTATTTCGTTGACAACAAAGTACAACGATCGTGTACTAGTAAGTAAGTACACTGACAAGGGGACCTTACAGGCTGTCACTTACGGATTTTGATAAGTCTCAGATATGTTGCAGAGGGACCTACCCTGAGTACCTGAGTAAAGGGATTTTATACAACGCTCCTTAGTTTTCGAGAAAAAACGTTCGAAAGTTTAGCTCGTAGCTACGATACCGTTACGGTTGCACCTTTGTCGAACCAGCGGACGTGGCCCAGTGGGCAAAGTTCCCGGCTCTGACGCTCGAGGTCCAGGGTTCGAGTCCCGTGATGGCAACTTTTTTTTTCACAAAATATAAATAAATTCGATGGATGATGCAAAACCGTCTAATTATTTATTATTATTTTATTTATTTTTTAATTTTTTTCATTCAATTTAAATGTTTTACTTTCCACTTTTAAAAAATATTTATTATTATTTTATTTTTCACGCAGAAAAAAAAGAGGAAGAAATTATAACATATTCACAAGCAACTGCAGTTTATTATTTTTCATTACAATATACAGGTTTTTCTTACTCGCTATCACTGTGGTCGCTTGTTAAATCAGAACTATTGTACTAAGTAGAATCTGATCCAATTCTGTAGTATTTGAACTTGACATTTTTGCTTCTGGACATAACCAATAATTATTTATAATAATAAGAAACGTACTCGTTGTTTACAATTGTACTATGGATTCATTTTTTTATCTACATCTCGTAAGAAGCGTCTATTAATGTTGTCAAAAGACATGGAAAAAGTGAAAAAGTTGTGACTTTTTAACGGGTCCGCGTGAGCTTGCATGTCAGAGGACAGGGGCATTTCTCAAAAATCCTTTCTCACGAGAGTACGGCAATTACGTGGTCGAGATTATACATATAAGTAATGGATGGTCTTGCCAGGTTTAAGTTTTTTTTTACTTGAAAAGTATTGACAAACAATGAAGTTAAATTATTTGAACAATTCACCGTTCTCGTTGCATCGCCAATCGGTGAAGGTTCCTAGGCTGATCCGAAATAAAAAACGAAAAATGGATGAGCGAATAATTTTTACAAAACCTTTGCTGCAAGTTTATGTTAAGGGGTCTTCTCACTTTGGACGCTAAAAAAGGCTATTCTCATGCACTTTTTTGATAAGTTCATATTATAGATATTGATATAAATGTTGTTACATTTAATAAATACACTTTCGAAGTACATAAACATTTTTTTTTATGTATTTATGTAACCCAAACAAACTTCAAACGCGTTTTTTCTCAAAACGAAGTTTTTCGACGGTTCGTCGATAAAATCTTCGAAACTACTGACCCGATCCTTATGAACTTTGATCCACATATTCTTTACAACTATAGCTATAGCGCATATCAATGATTTTTTCTTTAAATCTTGATATTTGCTAAATTTTTGGGAGTAGTTCCGAAAAGCCCATACCTCTGATTAATTTGGAATTTCGTGTACCAATGTATGTTGACTCACTGATTACGAGTATCATAGTGAAAATATCCGCAAATTTGATTTTCAAGGCCAACACTCACGAAAACTGATTTTTTAACCGTTTTTCTGTTTTATTTTATTAAATATTCATTTTAGAGAAAAATGTTTCCCGTAAAAGTTATAGCCTATGAAAATATTGATCTTTTATGTTCTGTATAGTTTTCACCTGAAACCATTCCGTTTCGAGAAAAATGGGATAATGGTGCAATAAGTGAAAGTTTCTTAGCTCCATTAGTTTCGATATTATCTACTTACGCACTTCACCGCGGGAAGGTTGGAGTTTAGTCTTTAAAGTGCATGTTTTTTTTTGTTTTTTGTTTTTTTTTATTTTAGTTTCTTTTTGTATTATATACTATTTTTGCATTTTTTGTGATTCAGTCAATTTTAAAGTGCATGTTTTTTTTACTTTTTTGTATTTTATTTATGTTTGATTTTTTTTCTTTTATTTTAGTTTTTTTTTGCATTATATACTATTTTTGCTTTTTTTGTGATTCAGTCAACTTTAAAGTGCATGTTTTTTTTGCTTTTTTGTACTTTTTGATTTTTTTTTCTTTTATATTAGTTTTTTTGGTATTATATACTATTTTGCATTTTTGTTTGGGTTTGTTTGGGTTTGGTTTTGTTTTGTTGGGATTGCTTGGGCTTTTTAGTTAATATTGTTTTTTTTTTTCACTTTGGGTTGTGTGGGCTTTTAGTACTTGTTTAGATTTGTGTTTAAATTATTTTTTTTTTGTTTCAGTTTGAATTTTGTTTTTCCCCTTGGGTTTCTGTCGGCTAATGAACATTATGTATATTCTTGCTGTTACCGATCCGTTACTATAGATAAGTAGATAATATCGAACCTAATGAAGCTAAGCAATTTTCACTTATTGGACCATTATCCCTTTTTCTCGAAATGGAATGGTTTTAGACAAAAATTGTATAGCAAATAAAAGATCAATATTTTCATAGGCTACAACTTTTGTAGGAAACATTTTTCTCTACAATGAATATTTACTAAGATAAAACAGAAAAACTGTTTAAAAAAATCAATTTTCATTAGTGTTGACCTTGAAAATCAAATTTGCAGATATTTTCAATATGACATTCGTGACCAGCGAGTGAAAATACATAGGTACACGAAATTCCAAATTAATCAGAGGTATGGACTTTTCGGAACTTTATCCAATTTTTTTCCAAAAACAGTGAAAAAACACGTTTTTTTTTTGTATTTTCGCAAAATGTCCGCCATTTTGTTATTTTTGCATATATAAAAAATCGTATGATATGCGCTATAGACATTAACTTACTGAATCTAAAACCGTTTGATTTTTTTGCTTCGTATGATCGATCTCCGAGATTTCATCAACAGCGCAGACGTACAATTTTTTTAGGACTTTTTTTAACTACTATTTTCGTCTATAAATAGTGACTCAAATAAATAAATAATTTTTTTTGTGCATTTCGAAAGTGTATTCATTAAATGTAACAACTTTTATACCAACATTTAGAATATAAACCTATCAAAAAAATTCACGAAAATAGCCTTCTTTTTAACGTGAGTTTAAAGTGAGAAGAACCCTTAAGATCCTAGATTATGAAGCTCCACAAAAAAATCCGGTTTTTTAAATGTTAAGCTTGTGCAGGGCCTTTAAATAAATTTGAAAAAAATCGATTGCACATTTCCATTCGGTTCATCCATATTTCACCATGTCCAAAATGTGTCCCGTCATTTTTCGGCGCCACTTGGATGATCGTGGTTCGCACGACGAGCGTCTGGCTATGCACGAAAGAGCCCCGGAACGTCACGGTTTCCCGAACGCGCGATATTATATTTTTACGCTGCAACGAGAAGAGATCAGAATCTCTGATACGATTATGGCCTCGTATTAATGTCGGATGCACCGGAATGCCAAGGTAAGCCATAGGAAACGGAAGTTGCGAGCCCTTGCGACGTATTTATGTGGATCAGCCTCGAACCGGTTTTTTTTTTACACTGAGCGTTTCCACATCCACTTTTTTTTCCACCAGCAACGAAAGGATACGAATGCACCATTGGCTTTTTTCATTCCTCGTCAATATTTCACGGGATTTTCGAGAATAACAAAACCATCCTCGAAAATAACAAACAAAAAATTAACAGTTTTCGTATGGACGCTGCTAAAATGTCCATACTCACTTAATTCCCAAACCGTTGATAAAATTTCAAATGTTCATATTTAATAAGGTTGTATGGGAAAAGTTTTTTTAAAAAGTCGAATGGGTGAGCATTGGGATTGCCTGCCTCGTCATTCATCGTACCAGCCGATGATTTTTCTTTTCTCGGAAAAAAGGCGAATGGATTTTGCCTCAGGCCACAGTAACGAGTCTAAAATTATGTGCGAATTTAACAATTTTTTTTTCGTATGAAAAAGTGTCACTCATAAAATTAATTACCTCATAATTAATTAACTCATAAAAAAATCAATTAATTCAGTATGAATATCAAGCTGTTAGAATTTTTTTTTTTTTTTATGTACCGAATGGCCGACTACTCGAAACTTCTCGAAACAGCTTTATTCCAATTGGCGTGACAAATAACTTAAACAATTTTCACTCGATTTACTTCAAATTTAAAAGTTATGTTTCTAATTGCATTTCGCAGAGAAGTACGTACGGAATTTCTCATTAATCGAAAACTTTTCATTATATGAGCAGTTACAACGAAATTTTTTACTGAAAATTCATTTCTTAAGTTCAAATACCTACAACTTTTGAATGAAACAATATTTTTTAATTTCGTACGTACTACTCTAGGTATTCTAATGTAGATTGGCGAGAATTTTTGTTTTTTGTTCTGGGTAAGAAATTGTCGATGCTAAATGTCACGCCGCGGAGCGCCTAAAAAAAGATAACAAAACATACATTAGAAATTGATTATTTTTTGTACGTCTAAAATGATTGTGCCATAAAAAAAATCGATATTGCCATATAATATATATATATATTCTATGGCATTTTTTGTATATTTATATATTTTATTTTTTATTTATTTATTTTATTTTACTTATATATTTATATATTATTACATTTATATGTATATATATAAATGTAAATATATATATATATATATATATATATTTATTTATTTAATTTTATTTCCCTAGTTCTACGTTTACCCTCGTGGGTTTTTACGTTGTCCTTACCCAATTGTACCCTTTACTATCACTACCTACCCGCAATTCGCTAATCTAACCTAACTTCCGTTGCGTCCATATCCGCTTTAAGCTACATTATACAGCATTTGCCGTGGGTACAGGGAAACTGTAGAAAACCCGTATCGATATAGGTGACCTCATATTCTTCTAATTCTCCGATGCACAGACGTTTTACTCAATTATCTATACCAAGGAATCACAAGTATTGGCCTTCGGCTGACTAGTTGATGCACCAGCGGGTGCACGGATAAGCTGTCACCGCTCCGAGTATCGGCCATGCATAACGCTGCTCAACTCGAAGGACCACCGGACCCTGACCACCCGGCAGTGTCAGTTTGTATATATATATATATATAATACATACAGGGTGTTCTAATTATGTGTTTGGGAAAAGTTAATTGTTTATATATATATATATATGAGGTATTCCACGTGAATCCGGTGGACTTTTTTCCTGATCCCCGCCAATTCGATTAATGTTTTTCATTTGATTTTATTGGCTCTAAAAGACGGCCTGAATTTTTTAAACATTCTTCGAAACAACCCTTGGGCAAAAAGAATTCTTTTCTTCCGAAAAACAAAACGCCCCGATTAAAAAATTAAAAAAATTCCCAAAAATGCGTGATTATATGTAAAAAATTTCAAACCATCACCTGCAGTGGAAGTATGATTTTTAACGTTAAAAAAAATCCGAAAAATTCAATAACCGCTTACTTCGGGTGGATACTTAAATATTTTGATACCCACAACGAATTTTTTTGATCATTTTTGAATAACCAAATCACAATCGTGGACCTTGAACAGTTAGCAGTCAAAAAGTTCTGGTACTAATTTCAAGTGGAGTCGTCTTAAGCACAGAAAGAATCATACCTCTACTGCGGGTGATAGCTTGCAAATTTTTACATATAATCACGCATTTTTGGGAATTTTTTTAAGTTTCAAATCGGAGCGTTTTTTTCGGAATTTTTTTTACCAAGGGTTGTTTCGAAAAATGTCAAAAAAATTGAGGGTGTCTTTTAGAGTTAATGGAATCAGATAAAAGAAATAAATTGAATTGTCGGGGGTCAGGGAAAAAGTCCACCGGATTCACGTAGAATACCTCATATATATATATTAATATATAATATATATTTATATTTTATAAATATATATATTTGTTTTTATATATATATATATATACGTACAAACGCATATATGTAAGACTAGTTTCTTGATATTGACCACACTTTTTCAAACACAAATGACAATGCATCAAAGAATTATCCATTTTAAGGGGTTAGGCGACTCTCACGGCCGAAAAATCAGGACTATTTAAAAAAATTTATTTCGAAAAAATAAGTAAGATGATTAAAAAAATCGGTTGGACATTTATTTCTATGTACATTAGCAAAGTTCTTTACCAAATTTCATTTTTAAAAAACATTAACAATAAAAGAAGTTATAAACGATGTCGTGCAGGACCTTCGAACGTGAGGGGCTTCAACGGTGTACTTGATTCTGGCCTCCTGGTTGATCTGAAACCAAAGAAACGATTTTAGAACAAAGTAAATGCCCCATTCGTATCGCCCGTACCCGAAACCATAAAGAACCACCGAAGACATTGAGCAAACCCAAGCAATTAAACAAAAATTGTATACGGAAAAAGAGGATTTAGTACGTTTTCTTCTCTTGCGTTTATCTCGAAGTATACTCGAAAATAAATTTTGCAATTTAGCGTACGTCATATCTCAAAATCTAATCGTTCGATTTATTTTAAACTTGGGCTGAATGTATTTTATAACATATTTAATTGACAGACCGAATGATTTTTTTCGTTATTTTTTCTCGAAAATCGACGATTTCTTTCGGTGCAATTTATGGAAATTTTGAAATTTTGAAAAACTATCCGGTGGGTTTGTAGCTTCACCATTGTACTAAAAGTAGATTTTTTCATTTTTTATTTCAGATTAATCTAGTTACCGAAATCGTGTACGCGACCGAGCAGTGCGGAGGCTCGTCCTGAGATTAAATGACAATTAGAAGGCCGTTTATATATGTTTTGCAGTAAAAAAAACGTTGACATGTCAAAACTATGTACTATCTGTGTGCGAAATATCTTATCATCCAAATACACGAGATTAAAAGAAAAATTAAAAATCGATCTGTTTTTTTTTAACTTCAAGCTTATCCATACCCCTTAACATAACATTCCGAAGACAAATACGTACGGGATTTTCCATGAAGTAATTATAACATTATTTATCAACAAACGATTGTACTTATTTTCTGTCGAAAATTGAGTTTTCACTTTAAATGCTTGCTAATTACACAAAAACTCATATTTTCAAAATCCCCTACGTATTTCTCTAGCTATTCTCGTGTAAATGAATTTCACCATTTTTGTATCATTTTTTTATATAATTTTTTTTTGTCCACTTGAAAATATGACTAATGACATCATTGATTATTATTATTACTCTCTCTCTCGTCCTTCCACAAAAAAATCGCTGAATTTTAGACGTTTACAGTGGCGTAAACCCTTAAGGGGGGAAATACATGTAAATGGTCGAAAATGACGAAAAAAAATCGGTTTTTTTTCCATCGCAACTACTGGACTAATCGTTTTGAAATTTGTCGGGTATTTTATTCTGCATTAGAGGACACGAAAAACATTTTTTTGAAATCAACAATAAGAGTTCATCAGCAGCCTGCCACCAATTGTTGCGTTGGAAAAAAATCCCGATGTTTTTCGTCATTTCCGGCAATTTATGTGTATTTCCCCCCTTAATGAAATTCAAATTCAAAATCGTCAATCACCCTCAGCGTCGGTCTGGCAAACGTCGCTCGTTCTCGCGTAATCGAGTGACTGAGTCACGTTCGACAATTTCGATCGAAAGTGTCCATAGAAACGCCGAGTTGTCGTCGCGTCATGCTTTTTCCGCGCCTTATCAGTATTCATTTTCGCAACGAGATAACGTTCTCCAACATTCCACGGGACGTGAAAATTAGCGACGAGGAAAACGAGAAAAAAAGTGGGGGAAAAAAAGAGAAAATAAATGAGTACGAGCGTTCGATGACGAAAGAAGCGACGAACTACTTTGTATCTTCGGTGGACCCGCATGAGTCCAACGGGTACTTATTAACTTGCGCAATTGAAGAAATACGGTTGGTCTGACCATTGCTCGAACGAGGACGGAACTACTTACGTGACCGAAGCACGTAAAAATCGTAGGCTATCGAAAGATTTCTAAGCTCGAGCGTGCGTGTGTATGTGTGTGTGTTTTTTTTATTGCTCCGAGTGATCATCGTACTCGGCACCATAACCAATATTACGAAACAAATTCAATGTTTCGTAAGATTGCTATGGTTTGCAGGTCCTTGGGATATTACATTTGGAGCGGACATATTCAACGAGCCGGAGATGTTTTTTTTCGTATCGTATTCGTAATGGTTGGACTGGATTAATTATAATTATTTGATTATTCGTGGGGGTCGAATCGTTCTTCGTTATTGGCCAATTTGTAGGGTTACGTTCAAACTGAATGACAAGAATTAAGAATGTAGAGTCCCTATGAAACATGTTAATGTTAATTGTTCAATAAATAGCTTCTTAATCGTCATGAAATTTTTACACGACCTCCTGAATACTTCGTGTAAAAACATACCAAATTTTCAGCATTCTATCATCATTATTTAAGGGGGGATTGTCTTTTTTTTCGCAAAATTGACCGCTTTTTGGGAATTTTTTTGTGAAGAAAGTATACAACGGAAAACTTGTGAAACTTGGTATATAGTTTTATTGATCTGTTTACTACATACAAAAAAATTTTTCAACAATTTCATCAAAAAATCCGCCTCCCACCCCCCTCGACGCGCGATGGTCCTTTTTTGATGGTGTGCACGATTACAGCCTTCACGTTCATCCTGCAACAAAAACCCAAAAAGCATTTTACTTTAGACACATATAGCTATCGTTTGATGAAGCAGAAAAGCAATACGTTTAATAGTTTTTTATTTATAACAAAAAATCGATCAATTTTTTTCGAAAAATCGATACTTCAAGTTCAAAACGTCACCAAATCGTCAATTTTTTTTTTTTTTTCCCTTCATCGAACGATAGCTATATGTGTCTAAAGTAAAATGCTTTTTGGGTTTTTGTTGCAGGATGAACGTGAAGGCTGTAATCGTGCACACCATCAAAAAAGGACCATCGCGCGTCGAGGGGGGTGGGAGGCGGATTTTTTGATAAAATTGTTTAAAAATTTTTTTGTATGTAGTAAACAGATCAATAAAACTATATGCCAAGTTTCACAAGTTTTCCGTTGTATACTTTCTTCACCAAAAAAATCCCAAAAAGCGGTAAATTTTGCGAAAAAAAAGACAATCCCCCCTTAAAGCTCCTTAGGGGTTGAAATAAAAAATAATAAGAAAATTCTGAAAATTTGATATGTTTTTGTATGAAGTATTTAAGAGGTCGTGTTAAAACTTCACGACGATTAGGAAGCTCGTTATTAAAAAATTAACATTTTGTTGAGAACAATGTTTAAAAGAAATTTTAAAAAATGTATTTATAAACTTCGTTTTGTTTCCCTTGTTTTCAGTATATTGTAGATATTACAAAATTGAGACGTCAAAAAAAAAACTTATTGCAAAGTTACATCAGTTTCCATAAGACAACATTTAATTTGTTAATGTTAATTGTTCAATAACGAGCTTCCTAATTGTCGTGAAATTTTTACACGACCTCTGAAATACTTCATACAAAAACGTACAAAATTTACAGAATTTTATTATCATTTGCGATTGGGGACTCAATATCCTCAAGGCCTTAGGCCACAGTAACGGGTGATAAAATCATGTGCGAATTGAACAATTTTTTTTCGTATGAAAAAGTGATTCACTCATAAAATTAATTAGACATCTATTTAGTATGAATATCAAGCGTTAGAATTGTTTTTTTTTCGATGCACAAAATGGCCGGCTACTAATATTTTCTTTTTTTATCTTTTTTTTAGGCTCTCCGCGGCGTGACATTTAGCAGCCACAATTTTTTACCTACAACAAAAAACAAAAATTCTCGTCAATCTACATTAGAGTACCTAAAGAAGTGCGTAAGGAATTCAAAAAATACTGTTTTATTCAAAAGTTGTAGGTATTTGAACTTAAGAAATGAATTTTCAGTGAAAAATTTCGTTATAACTGCTCACAAACTGCTCATAAAATGAAAAGTTCTCGATTAAAAAGAAATCCCGTACGCACTTCTCTGCGAAATGCAATTAGGAACATACCTTTTAAATTTGAAGTAAATCGATTGAAAATTGTTGAAGTTATTCATCACGCCAATCGGAAAAAAGCTGTTTCGAGAAGTTTCTAGTAGTCGTTTCGAGTAGTCAGCTCGATATTCATACTAAATAGATGTGTAATTAATTTTATGAGTGAATCACTTTTCATAAGAAAAAAAATTGTTAAATTCGCACATGATTTTATACCCGTTACTGTGGCCTAAAGCCTTGACAATGACACTTGCTGCATTTTCGTTAATTTTTTTTTCATCGTAAATGATTTTTTATTATTATTATTTTTAGCTATAAATAATTGTTCATAATTATGTACGATTTGGTATTACGGATAACTAGTCATCATAATTAATTATTATTATGTACAATCGTTGATAATAATTGCTGTTAATAAGTAATTATTATAATGAATAATCGTTTATAAGAACAAAATTGTTATTAAAAATAACTCATCATTATTAATGATAATTGTGAATGATCGTTTGTAATAATGATTTCATTATTATGAATAATTGTTAGTTACCATAGTTTATTATTGTTATGAATAATCATTGATGATAATGATATTATTTTTATCAATAGTTGTTTATAATAATTAATTTTTATCGTGAATAATCCTTTCTAGTTATCAAATTATGATTGTAAATAATTGTTTATAATTACTTATTCTTCTACATAATTGCTTATAATAAGTTATCATTAATGTTATTAATTGTATATGGGAATGAACTATTATTGTAAATGAATCTTGGTCATAAATAACTATTACAGCGAATATCTGTTGAAAATAATTTATTATTATTATGAATAATCGTTTATAATAATTATATTACCATGTTACTAATTGTTCATAATAATTATCCATCATTGTTACAGGGCTTGTCGTCCACTAGCAATCTAGTCATTAAATTTCAATTAAATTCTGCAATAACACTTCGCTCATTTTTCCCATTTAACAAACGTGTCTGAACAAACAATTACCTGAGAATAAAACTTGCATAAAAAAGAAGCAAACACCCGAAAAAAAACGCAAACTCGTAGGAAATGAAATGAAAAAAAAAAAATACTAATAATGATTGCACATGAAAAAATATAGATACGTTTCAAGAAAATAAAAATAATTTATTTGCTTTACAATTAAACGTTGTCCCTGTACGAGATTCGAGTATACGAACGTTACCGATCTTTCGATTTCTGACCAATTAAAGCTCATCCGGCGAGCCTCAACACCGGAAGTGGTTCTTTCTTCCTACGCGCTTTAATTCAGTCTGAAGAAACTGGACAATGCTCGTACGAGCGTACACTCGTTGCAAGATCGAAGTACCTCCAACGATCCTAAAATTGCCGGTTACTCCAGTGATAAAGGTCTCTCCTCGTGTTGCTTCGAAATATTCGACGGAGAATTCATTTCAGGCACTGCCGAGCGTGGAAACGCGCGTCTTCTACGCGGGCAACACGTTACGTCATCTTTTTACACACTCGAACGTCACAACATCATCGACTATGCTGCAACGAAAAATTCCGACCAAATTTTTGGACTCGATCGACCGAACGTGCTTGAAAAATAGTTCAGGGTCTCTCCGAAACAGGAAATCGAAATAATGCGCCGAAGAATATTGGACAGTTGGAAAAAATCGGTTCGATATAAATTCATTCGTTCGCTTTGAAACAAAAAGATCGAATTTTCCGAAAAAAATGGCTACATTTTGCAATTAAAAAAATACGTTTTTTTAAATGAAAAAAAAAATGTTGGGCCTTGTATTAGAAGATAAAGTTAGAAAAATTTATACCAAATTTCATCAGAATTATTAATGCTTAAAATTAATTGAAGATTTATTTTTTTAAATACCATGCAACAGCCAAAAGCAATAATGAAACATACCCTGAGTCTCAAAAATGCTGAAGAAAACTTTCGTTTTGAAAAAAAAAATAATGACAATCAGAAGAAAAAAATTCCTTGCCTCAATATATCTCCTCCCTTAAAAAAATATCGAAAATATTCAGGATGCAATTTAGTGCAAACAATTTTTTACCGCAATCTAGTAGATCAATTTTTTTAATCGTGTACACCAATTTTAAACCTTCGGTCGCTTTGAAACAAAAAAATTGAATTTTCCGAAAAAAACGCCTACATTTTGCAATGAAAAATACGTTTTTTTAAATGAAAAAAAAAAGTTTTGGGTCATGTTTTAGAAAATAAGGTTAGAAAAATTTATACTCAATTTCATCGGAATTATTAATTCTTAAAATGAATTAAAGATTTATCTTTAAAATACCATGTAACAGCCAAAAGTAGTAATAAAACGTACCCTGCGTCTCAAAAGTGCTGAAGAAATCTTTTCTTTTGAAAAAAGAAAAAATAATGACTATCGGAAAAAAAATCCCTTGCCTCAATATATCTCCTTCCTTAAAAAATCATCGAAAATATTCAGGATGCAATTTAGTGCAAACAATGTTTTACCGCAATCTTGTAAATCAGTTTTTTCAATCGTGTATGCCAATTTTGAACCTTCGTCTTATTGTTTACTCTTTTCTTGACGATTAATTCGAAGTTTTTATCAATGCGCGTACAGTGCGAAAAAATACTGCGGTGTTTTCCTCCGGTTATTACTGCAATTGATTATTGATTAGCCCGGTTGGTCACGTCGGCGATCTTTGAAAATTGTTCTCGCGTTATTCTTCCTATTCATTTGAATAATGAATAATAAATTGCTCTCGTCAGCTGATTGATGAATTTTTATATTTTTCAATTCCACATAGCGGCCACTCTTGGCTACTTCTATACAACTTTTTTTAAACTAACTGCAAACACGTGAATATTTTTATTCGAGAGACCACTTTTTACAAGAGCAAAAAACGCTTACGTTGTCGTGTGCAAAAAAATGAGAAAAAAAGTATATTTCGAATGAATCAATTGTACGTTCTCTGTCGAGTGAACAATGAAAGAAACACCGGAGAATAGGGAGTGTAAAACTAAAGAAAAAATCGAACGGGTTTGCGAGGATCGCTCAGGATTTATCTCGGGCTGATCACGTCGAGCCGTTTCCACTCGCAGGCCTAAAGATCTGCGCTTCAATGCTTTCGAACGATATTTATCCAATTTGCTCCAAAAATTATAAAATACCTTTTGGATATTGTAGCATATAGAAGAACCGATTAAACTCGAAAAAACAAACTCTTTGCGTATTTTCAAAATTGGAAAGGTCAAGTAAAAAAAAATTGAAGTGTATTATGGTGGGGATGTAATAAAGGGAAGGATCCTGTACAAATAAAAGATACAATTAAAAAAAAAATTGAAACACATTTTTTCCTAAAAAAATCACAAATCTTTCATTTTTCCAGGTCATCAAAAAATTTAAAGCCGAAGCTTAAAGCCTTAGGCCACAGTAACGGGTATAAAATCATGTGAGAATTTAACAATTTTTTTTCGTATGAAAAAGTGATTCACCCATAACATTAATTACACATCTATTTAGTATGAATATCGAGCTGTTAGGAAAAATATATATTTTTTTTTGGATGTACAAAATGGCCGACTACTCGAAATTTCTCGAAACAGCTTTTTTCCAATTGGCGTGACAAATAACTTCAACAATTTTCACTCGATTTACTTCAAATTTCAAAGTTATGTTTCTAATTGCATTTCGCAGAGAAGTTCGTACGGAATTTCTGATTAATCGAAAAATTTTCACTTTATGAGCAGTTATAAGGAAATTTTTCACTGAAAATTCATTTCTTAAGTTCAGATATCCACAACTTTTGAATAAAACAATATTTTTTAAATTCCGTACGTACTTCTCCAGATATTCTAATGTAGATTGATGGGAATTTTGATTTCTTGTTCTAGGAGGCCCTAAAAAAAGGTAACGAAAGAAAATATTAGTAGTCGGCCATTTTGTACATCGAAAAAACATATATATATTTTTTCTAACAGCTTGATATTCATACTAAATAGATGTGTAATTAATTTTATGAGTGAATCACTTTTTCATGCGAAAAAAAATTGTTAATTTCGCACACGATTCAAAACCCGTTACTGTGGCCTAGGGCCTAAATAAATACATTCTTATACATTCTTCAATTCTACAAAGCAACCAATCGTTTTCATTTCTACCTGATTTTTATAGCCAATCCCAAGCACCTGAATATTTTCGTATCTTCGTTAAAAAAAGTCTTAACAACCAAAATCACTGTCGAATAATGTTCGCTCCTTTTTTCCTCCAGTCGACGACCGCATTCCACCAAACAAAGACAAATACGAAATAAAAAATAACGAAGTATCAGAAAAATATTATATCAAATATCACATATTTGAAATTAATCATAATAAAAATTATATAATAATAGGAATTGAAGTCAAGAATTTCTGGAGAGGTATCGAACAATAGTAAGACGTACGATAAATAATTTCTGAGAAAATGTAAAACGAGAGGAAAATAGGAGAACGTGACGATCGAGAGTGCGAGAGGTTCGTGCTTCGAACAATATCGAAAGTACAAAGAATTTAACGAGTGGTGCCGGTACATTTGCGTAAATATTCGCTTTCCCCATGCAATTCGCAATCGCAGCAGACGTCCGAAAACTCGTCACCGTTTTATTCTTCGTAAAAAAAAAAATGGTTTTCACTCTTTGAAACAATCGAACGACCTCTTTTAAAAGGTACCCTTCGGTGGGTGCAACGAAGAGAGAAGGAGAGAGAGAGAGAGAGAGAGAGCACCAGTTGCATATCGCTCAGCACGTACTTCCGACCAACACCTCTATGCTCTTCCAACCGTTCAACGAATCAGTGAAAGTTTGGTAATGCTTAAAAGACCGAAGCCAGATGAGGAGTGTAGACTCTTTTTAAATAAACACGAGATAAAGAGAAGAGAATGACGTAATACGATGGAAAAGGATCGAGGGGAAATGCAATTCATTTCGTATTGATGTCACATCGATCACTTCCGTTTATCGAACAAAAGTCTACGGTTTTGCGGTAGGTATGAAAAAGTCATTGTCTTTGGCAAAATTCAATGAGGCCAAATTCTTCGTGAAATAAATTATTTTTGAAAGTACGATGACGATAAGTCTATATTATAATGCTTACTACTTGCTATATTATATGTATATCGTACATAATGTACTAACGCAATACATACTGTAATATATGAATATTCATTACTTGATGTGTTTATTTATTCATTTATTTATACGGAACAAAAAAGAAATAATATAAATATGTATTACACTTTTTACCTGAAACATAATATAGTACATACATTTTTTATATTAATAAATGAATAGATAATTAATTAACATCGAACAACATTTGATTAATTGTCATTCCAGCTTTTGATTTTAATTCAATTGTAGTTCTTATACTACACCTACGTATATCGTATAGTATGTTTTTTCTTGTCCAGGCATTGAGGATGTTTGGACCGAAATCCACCCTCTACATATATATTTCTCGTTACAATATTTTCTTATATCTAAACGCCTCCTACTCTACTGTCATTTTGCTCTTCATTTTATTTCGCATTCCTTTTCTCATTTTCAATTCTTCGAACGGAAATCTCCAAGTGCTTGATAAACGTACATAATTCGGTTTATTGCTAAATATAGTCATTCTTTTCGAAAAGTTCAACATTTTTGTTTCAAAGCGTACCATTTCATCGATTTTAAACATCTCTCACTTTTTCTTGGTTTATGTTCTGCGCTTGAGCGTTAAGGGGCCATGCCAGTGTAAACGCTGAAAATTTGGGTGATTTTCGGAAATTTTTTGGAAGAAAAGTACTCAGTTAAATGTTTGGGAAAATTAAGAATATATTTGGCTATATTTGACCTATATCACACTATCTTTTCATAGAACAATATTGAGATCCAAGCTACTTATACACTGCCTTCGGAGGCGTCAAAAAAAAAAAGTTCCTCCACTGCTGACATGATTCCAGGCGATTGAGTAGCCGAAACCGAAAAAGGAAAAAATATCGTTAAACTGGAAGGTATTTCCTGTACAATGACGTAGGATTTACGAAAAATATCAAACCCTAACAAAATGGCGTAGTTATGAAAAAAGTCTGTTTTCTTCGGGGGAGTATTAGAGATACGGCCTTGACATTTTTACAGAATATTCTTGAAAGTATAAACTGCCGAAAAAGGCAAAAAAACGATTTTTTTGGAATCAAGGAAGGGTTGAAAAAAAATGATGAAAATCGGCAAATTTTTTCTTCGCCTAAAGGTATCTCGTTTTTTAAATCCTCCCAGTACTTCTCTCCCTCTACGCTGTTCCGCCCACTTTTGTATTATGAACAGTAAATCCATTTTTCAACTTCGTTCCAATGCTGTTGAATCCCTCCCCCCCCCCCTACGTATCTCGTATGTAAAAATTTAAAACTACACAACAATCTTTTCAACAATTTTCATTTGTTCCAATATATTCTGTATAATGATTCATACAACTCTTAAACGAAAAAAAAAAATCGTGAAAAATACGAATCTTGTCGCAACTTCCGGCTCTACTGCGAAACCAAACGAATCTAATGATCTTTTTTCGCATAAATTCGCGTTATTTTCGCATTGCGACAACGTGGAAGAAACGACGATTTCACAAAAAAAAAAAAAAGAAAGCACAGCGACAGAAAAAATAATTCTATGTATATCGTATCGATGCTGCGTAACTTCCGGTCGAAACAAGATCACGATCGCTGGAACGAGCCGCCGAGATTTCCGGCGCGACCTACTCCTCCTCCCTTTTCCTCAGTCTCGTTTCTATTCGCCCGCGTTGCGTTTCGTACTTCGCGGGACTTTGGACGTACGTCGAGTCACCCAACCGATTAGACATTAGCCAGTCGTTAAAAGATCATCAGGACATGTCTCGCGTATCGTATCGCAATTGGCGGCTTGCCCCGTGCCAATGTACCTCCTGGTTTCCAAATACCATTTCTAATTCTTTCTTCTCTCTCTCTCTCTCTCTCTCTCTCTCTCTCTCTCTCTCTCTCTCTCTCTCTCTCTCTCTCTCTCTCTCTCTCTCTCTCTCTCTCTCTCTCTCTCTCTCTCTCTCTCTCTCTCTCTCTCTCTCTCTCTCTCT